>JAVJIX010000004.1:17485000-17487113 GCA_036785185.1 Paratrypauchen microcephalus | reverse complement strand
TATCCTTCCCCTCTGTTGTTAGCTGACAAACTGTTAGCGTAAGGCTAGTTTACCTTACAAACGCTATAGAAAGGCTATCGTGATTAGCATCGCTATATTTAGCATCGCTATATTTATGTTAAAGGGACAGTGTGTAGGATTCGTGGCGCATAGGTGGTTACTAGCTATTCCACTTCCTCTTTTGGCTATGGCAGACCTCGAGGGTCACCCGGACGCGACGTAGCTCCGACATCGCGCGTGCCCGCGCACGAACCGTATACATAAACCGCGGTCCCCCGTTCACTTTTTTTTTTTCTTTTCGCATGAAAACACACAATCCCGATCATGATTCATGACAATCTACACATCAAATGAAACCTTACAGTCTCCTCTTTTTGACTATGCAATTCATTTCCCTGCAAAACAATCACTCCCCGAGCACATGGGGCTTTTATACAGAAAAGCACAAAACTTAGCTTACTTAGCTTACCTTTGAAGGCTTTGCACAGGTCAAACTCTGTATTTCATCATAAACTTGGTCTCAATCTGTCCATAAGGATCCAGCGAATAAAATCCAGTAAAACAATTTAGTCCAAAATACGTGTTATATCCATTACGATGTGTGATCCGGCAGCATGCTCCCCCCTCCACCCCTCCCCTTTCCCTTCTCTCCTTCGCTCCTGGCTGCATATGAGAGCAGAGGACCGAAGGAGAGAAGGGGAAGGGGAGGGGGGAAGGGGGGAGCCATACGCAGCGCGGCTGTGCAGGAGCCGAGGCGAAGGATGAGCCCAAATGTCCTTCTGCGGCTCTCGTATTCAAAATGGCTGCCTCTATATGGGGAAGATCCCCCTTTTATGTGACTATATCTAAGTCCAAAAGAATACTTTGATTTCATGATGGAAGTGAAAAGGCTTGGAAAACAATGTATTTTTGAATGGGTATCTTCAATTTCAGTAATTAACAGGTAAAAATCTTACACACTGTCCCTTTAAGTTTAAGTTGTGTTGTATTTTATACGTTTGTTATAAAATACAACAATCACGCTCCCTTGAGCCATAAAAAACTGACCTTACACCACTTTAAAAGACTTTATTTTCTCTACTTCAGACACAGATGCTCTTTTAGTTCTACAGTTGTAATAACTCAGTGTAGCCTGTGTACAGCATGTTCCTTTTTAATAAATAGGACTACATTTTTTGATCCAGGGGTTGGCGGTTCGAATCCCGCTCTTGACGGGTTGACCGCATATGATCCCAGCTCCCACAGATGAGCACTGTCGTTGTGTCCTTGGGCAAGACACTTAACCCCACCTCGCCCCCAGTGTCTGTGGACACTGGTCGCCTCCATGGCAGAAGATACATCAAGGCCTGTTGTGACGTGAGCTGTCCTCCTGTGGACACACCACCCACAGGAGGATTCATGGGGGCTGGTGCATTGTGTTCTGGGCAGTGGAACACTGCTTGGACTGCTGCCCCCGCGACCCAGAAAATGGAAAAGCGGAAGAAAATGAATGAATGAGAACTACATTTGAAATAAATTATTGACTTTAGTTTTCTTTGTTGCATTACAGTGAAATTGTGAAATGTAAAGTAAAGTGAAATTTAATGTTTGAATGGTATGATGTAAGTTTCTGTGATGTTTGCAAATGCTCATGCGCACTGAAACGTAATTTGAAAAAAATCGCGGATGAAATCGAAATTGCAATATCTGCCAGAAAAATCGCAATGAATTTTTTTCTTAAAATCGTTCAGCCCTACTTACTACTATTAACACATGGCAGTTAGCCATTGGAATTTGCAGTGACTTGAATAATATTTTAGTGTAGGTATTGCCCACTGACAGGTTTGATGGTTTAAACATTATTTTGTTGCATTTCTATGACAATAAAATCTTGAATATAATTTTCAATATATTGCCACCCTAATGTAGAATAACGGCCTGACGATTAGAATGTGGCTGCTTGGTGCACTTGGAGTAGGCGACGTGCTGACAGCTCTAACCACAGTGTGCACACATGTGGACCAGGGGCGGCACAGACGTACTTCCCTTTTTCAGATTTCATAAATATGATTTTCGATTTGAAACAGTGCAGTGCTCACAAACAGGAAGCAGCGAGGGAAAGTGAAAAGTTAAA
>JAVJIX010000004.1:17457500-17477500 GCA_036785185.1 Paratrypauchen microcephalus | reverse complement strand
GTATATACATGTATACAGCGGCGCGCGATTCGTGCGCGGGCACGCGAGCTGTCGGCGCTACAACGCGCCCGGGTGAGCCTCGAGGTCTGCCGTAGCCAAAAGAGGAAGTGCATGGTACCTACACCACCTATGCGCCACGAATCCTACACACTGTCCCTTTAACTAATATTATTTTCACCATCATCATTTAATTATTATTATTATTTTATTTTTTACGACAATCTTAAACATGGACGTGCACAGGAATTTTGAGGGGCAGTTGCTCTGACCTGAAGAAAGGGCAAACCAACCCCCCCATAACCAATCACAGACTGTGTGAAGCATCTGGAGCTCCTCCATCTGCTCCTCGTCTTAAATCTAAGGTAATTCTGCTGCTAAAACCAAAAATTAGAAACTGCAGACATGTAGCTTAGTTTACCTACCACAAAATTAGCAGCCTCCGGACGGGAGGCGGTGTAAAGCACGGCAGTCGGGGCGGTGTGCCACCGTCGCCTCGAGCCTTTCCTGGCTGACCCAGAGCCAGTTGCAGCACAACGCCGCGGAGGAAGTGCGCTCGGCAGGGCCGGCGACAACCAACTCCAAGAAGACCAGACGCCGGCGCGACGGGGCCCGTTACCGGCCTCACACCGTCCATGGGCTGAGCCTCGACATGGGGCAAGCAGACTTCCGCACGCCACATTTCCCACGCCCGCCCGTCGGACGGGGATTCGGCACTGGGCTCTTCCTTCTTTGCTCACTGCTACTGAGGGAATCCTGGTTAGTTTCTTTTCCTCCGCTTAGTAATATGCTTAAATTCAGCGGGTCGTCTTGTCTGATCTGAGGTCGCTGTCGGATGGAGCCGGACGTGGCAGAGGCGGGCTCACGGTGCTCAAGTGTCCGCAGCTGAATGAGGCTGCTTTTATTTTAGGAAAAATGTTTTGAGTGGCGATTTTTTGTTTTCATTTTCAAATCTAGGCCTAGACCTACATGAAATTCTGTATCCATTGAACTATTTATTTTATTTTATTTTTTTATTTTTTTTGACTCGGAAGGGCAATGTCAGACCAGGAGGGCACAGGGGCAGTTGCCCGGGCAACCTGAGCAGCCCCCCCCCTTTGCACGTCCCTGATCTTAAAGCATCATTTTAAAGGCATTTTCTTTTTCTTCCCCTCGTTGTTTCCTTTCCTTTTTCCTTTAGTTCAGTAGAGATTGACAAGTCCAGGGCTGAAATCATTCAAATGATTTTAGTAAAGGTGTATGGACTTTAGAAACACAGTGGAGCACTTCCTGCATTACCACATGACATCACGTCTGAATGAAACATAACACAACTCCAGGTATGTTTGCGATGAGGAAACAACATTAGAACAGAGATGAGAAAATAACGCCGTACGGGCATTTTCAGTATAGATATTAAGTAGTATGACTGGTGGTAGTAGTAATGGCTGTTGAGTGTCTAGTTGCAATGAGGCGGATGCTTTCCTCCAGATGTGTCAGACTGTGCGTGTGTGTGTGTGTGTGTGTGTGTGTGTGTGTGTGTGTGTGTGTGTGTGTGTGTGTGTGTGTGTGTGTGTGTGTGTGTGTGTGCGTGTGTGTGTGTGTGTGTGTGTGTGTGTGTGTGTGTGTGTGTGTGTGTGTGTGTGTGTGTGTGTGAGGTTATACAGACCACATGAAAGAGGCATTGTGCACTTTGTTACACAGCTGTGACGTTAGGCTGCTCTTACGTGTGTGTTCATATCTACAGGCATCACTGTGGACAGGACTAGGGTTGTCAAAAGTATCAAAAAACAGATACTAATCAATCAAAACTAGATACTCATTTGCACAGGTCACATTCACAGGACAGAAATGAACCTTTGATGAGCACATAAACAGTACACGCCCATGGAGCACTATGGAACCTACCGGGGATTCCACACATATAAGGCCATATGGGAAAAGAATGTATTTCCATTTAATGTTGAAAATCATATTCCATTTTCTAAATTAAGAGTGTTTATTTATTATTATTGTGATATCAGAATCGATATCGTTTAGTCGAATTTGACTAAGTGCACGTGTGTCTGCTGCATTAAAGGAAAAGTAATGTTTTTTTTTACAATTTGAGCCTTATTTCGGTAATAAAACAAGTTGTTTTACTCACCCATAGCACTTTGGTGTCATATGGAGCACTTCCAGAGATGTTTTAGATTTGCGTTTAGCCTAGTGCGGCTTCTAGCCATAGCTCGGGGCATTCCCCGAGCATGTAATATGCCCCGTGCGGGCTCCAAATAACACAAACTTTAGCACTTTTCAAATCATAGAAGCCCGATATCTTAGTCTACGATTTCGTTTGAAGCAAAAGTGGCCTGTAATCCCAGATTTATCCATAGTTTACAGCTTTGCGTTTCATGTTTGGGTCCCGGGAGCTGAGAGCACAGTCCGCACATGCGCACTGGCCTCATCTACTCGAAACTATGGCTAAATCTCAGATTACAGGCCACTTTTGACCACACGAAATCTTAGACTAAGACATCGAGCTTCTATGATTTGAAAAGTGCTAAAGTTTGTGTTATTTGGAGACCGCAAACATGTGCCCCGAGAACTCACATTACGGAGATTGCAAATCTAAAACATCTCTGGAAGTGCTCCATATGACACCAAAGTGCTATGGGTGAGTAAAACAACTTGTTTTATTACCGAAATAAGGCTCAGATTGTAAAAAACGTTACTTTTCCTTTAAACTCTCAGAGGGGACAAGCAAGTTACAAGTCAGATCTGTGGATAGGTAAGCCCATTCACGGTAAGAATGAGTTTTCAGCAGCAAAAGCATCTGTAAGACATGTTTAATGCTATAATGTGGAATATAACATCTGCACAAAGCTGGACACTTTATATCACCAGTCACTTTAATTATGTCATGTTTGCACTACTGTTCTGATGCTGCTCATCTGGACCTTTTTGGTATTTGGATTGTTTATTATTTTTTTACTATATTATAGCTATATTTTAGTTATTATTATTATTATTTAGTGTCTATATTTTAGTTATTACTATTATTATTTAGTGTTTTATGTTCGCACCTTATCACCGAGACAAGTTCCTAGTTTTGTGAATTGTGTTCACTTGACAATGGCAATAAAAGTCTTTCTGATTCTGATTCAAATCAAAGCAAGTCTCCAAGTGCTACACCTGAAACATGTCAGGTTAAGAAGTTATTTCGCTTTTTACAATTTGTCTTATTATAAAAGAAAACACAAAGTTTCAATTCTCCATAAATAAATCAAAACTGTACACAGCAAACCTGATGTGATGTGCAGTAGTTTCATGAGTGTGATGCACGCTGATGGTGCGCTGATCTAAGTATGAAACCTGTTAGCAGTAAGTGTGTGCTGACATAGAAGTGTAATATCCACTCTACAATACTATAATACTGTTTAGTAAATGGTTATATTCCAAAGGTCAGCTGTGACTCTTAATCTTCAGAAATTAGATGTGTCCTTGTTCATTCAGCTCACTTAGTTTTTCTGTTGTTGTTTTCATAGAACAGAATTCACTGTGTCCACATTATCTAAACTGTCACATGTTGTGTTCCTCGCCCCCATGTTGCCAGCAGCCTGAGTCATGAGCAGCCGAGCAGTGGGAGTCTGACTAAGCGTGACACTTTAAAAAGAGAAAGTGGGAGGGGCCAGGCAGGACCGCAGATCCACCACTCAATATGATGGTGATGGAATAATTGTATATATTATCAACTTTTGTGATTCGTTATTCTTTAGAAATAGAGAGTAGACATCTGTCTGCTGTTCGTCCGACACTTTAAAACCAAAGTACCATATAATGGAGCCAGTTGTCCTTTTTTTGAGACGAGGTCTGTATCCTCCGGGCTGGTTGTCGTTAATGAGACGTGAGGGGAGGAGTCACAAAAACAAGGAGGCAAACAAGCGAAGAGGTGAAATCAGAATTAAATATTAACATTTTATCAATATATAAGATATGTCAGAATCCATTTTGTGTTTAAAAAACATCTGGCTACATTTTAAATATGGAGATATCGCCCACTCCGAGCACTGAGTGACGGGTACAGGAGGTTTTTTTCTGGGAGCAAACTCACCAAAGAGCTCAGGGGCAGATAAGTGTAAACTCAGCACTGTGACTAAAGCCCACTGAGGCTGGAGGTCATATGTGAAAAGAAACATGGAAGTGTCACACCTACACGAACATCCCCCTGTGCACCAGGAAAGAGCACGTACCATGTCACCTTTTATTGTTTTGAAAATGCAATATACCCTGAAAATAACAAATGAACATGTTCAATAAGTTTCACTTTCGTTTTTTTTGATTGAGTCTTCTACCCTCCCTTTGCTCTCGGCAAAGTCACTCCCCCTTCAGAGCGCTAACCCACTAATGAAACTACTGCACATCACCTCAGTTTGTATTCTTTTGTATCCCGTTTTATATATTTATGGAGAATTGTCTCCATGGTGACAGGCAGGTGGTGGATCTTCAAACAGAAAAATGACATTTAATTCAGTTGTCTTCTCATGTGCGTCTGTACATAACACACAGAAACGCTTCCAGAAGCTCGGGGTTCAAGGACACAATCAACAGTTTGAATCTACAAGAGCATGAAAAGCATTCCAGCAGAAAGAAGAGCTCTTTCAGTGATTTGTTTTGGAAAAGGACTTCACTAACAGCACTGTGGTTTTCAGGTTATAACGCTTTTGTCAGAGCTAATGGAGCCCACAGTCTCAGACCGCAGACACTGGCCCTCCACCCTCTATCCTCCAACCTCCATCCACCACTCTCCATCCTCCATGCTCCATCAGCAGCCCTCCACCATCCTCCACCCTCCATCCACCATTCAGTAACAGTAACACATTTGACCTCTGAGTGGACACTGCTCAGCTCCATCATGTATTCCCCCAGTGTGACTGGAAGTGAAGTCTAGAAGTCTCTTGTACATCCTTTTATTTGTATTATCATCCTTTATATTTACAATATGGAAGATCTGTTGCCAGCTTAGTCTTAGTGGCACTATGGCTGACGTGCAACCTGTTCAATCCTGTTCTTAAAGCCTCAGGGTGTAAAAAACAAAACAAAACTGGCTTCTATTTGGCCTGGAGAAAGGCCTTCTGCTGCTCGTTTTCATTGAAATGTTCCATTGACTATAATAATCTACAGTATAGTGTAAAACTCATCTCCATGGAGAATGTTCTGAATTATACAGGTGATGTGTTTATGTTTATGTGTTTATTTGAGCAACTTGCAGGTTCCATTTAAACGTAATTTCACAAATACAAACAAATACAAACTTATGTCACACTTATGTGCCACCTCCATGTGAATGTGTGTCCTTTACAGTGGACATTGAGTTAAGCAGCCTTTTTAAAGTGTTTTCAGATAGACTCTAGTTTGTGGATGCACTATGATAAATGAATGAATGAATAAATGAATAAATAAATAAGAAATGGCAGTCTAAAAACTTTTTGAGGCGACTGTAGAAGCTTGTCAGAGATGTTGGTCATAAAAGTCCATTACAGAGGACATGTTACAACATTACGAATAAAAATAACATTAACAAAATGTAAATGCTAAGGTGTTCATTTAACTAAAAAAATAATAATAATAATGATGATACACGTTTTTCTTCGGGTCCCAGGAGGATATAGTTCCATACTTTTTCCATATATTTTTAACACCTGCCTCACCCGCAGAGCGTCCGGCATTGTGGGTGACCCGAGCCACCCCTCACACAGCCTCTTCAGCCTCCTGCCCTCGGGGAGAATGTACCGGAGTCTCCAGGCCCACTCCACCAGACTGTCAAACAGCTTCATCCACCAGACTGTCAAACAGCTTCATCCACCAGACTGTCAAACAGCTTCATCCACCAGACTGTCAAACAGCTTCATCCACCAGACTGTCAAACAGCTTCATCCACCAGACTGTCAAACAGCTTCATCCACCAGACTGTCAAACAGCTTCATCCACCAGACTGTCAAACAGCTTCATCCACCAGACTGTCAAACAGCTTCATCCACCAGACTGTCAAACAGCTTCATCCACCAGGCTGTCAGGAGGCTGAACTCTCACCTGACTCTCACCTTACCCGTCTCCCACCCCCCACCCCCCATATTGGCATAACCTGTATTCCATAAAAAGACATATCACTCTAGACACTTTTAAAACTGCTGCTAAGGACGACTGTTGCACTGTTGCACATTTACATTTACTACTGGAATTTTAACTACTGTTGTTTACTCCTGTTATTGCACTAGAATTACTACTGCTGCTGCACATTTATTTGATCTTAACTTCAGTGCACATTCTACTGCACATGACCATTTCACTGCTGTAGCTTCCATTGCACATTTTGATGCACACTGCACACTTTGGAAATCTGTATATAGGTACAGTATTTATTTATTATGTTGCACTGTTTTAAGATTTTAGATCTTAGACTTTAGTTTAACTTTAGATCTCTGTCTTAGATAGTTTTTGTTGTGTTTTGTCTTTATATTGTATTTTGTACACTGTCTTTTTCGCACTACTTGGCCAGAGAGAAACGAAATTTCGATTCACTGTATGTTGAACACATATGGCAGAATTGACAATAAAGCTGACTTTGACTTTGACTTTGATACTGTTGCTTTAAAGAACTCTTTCTCATTGACACGACTTCGACTTAGAGCTGGCGGTGTTTAGCCTCCCTCTGCTGCTGTTGCTAGGCTCGTTAACAGGACTCATGTGTTTACAGACAAATATACAGTTACTTCTACATAATCCATCTCCTCCATGACAGCGCGGGGCCTGAGCTGTCAGCCTGCAGCAGACACACACACACACACACACACACACACACACACACACACACACACACACACACACACCTGATAAGAGTCTATCCGGACAGCTGTAGGGAGCTAAGCACGAGCCAACTGCACAAATGCTGGTGATATTTTCAGTGAGAGTGTGTGCACCACGATCAGCCACTATGGACTTCTGGAGATGTGTGATGCAATACAACATGTCCGACAATTCAAACTCACCACCAAACATCAGAAAACAGCAAAGAGCCTCATGTGTCTCATGAAGTCCTCTGCCCAGGCTCCTCACCTGGCACTGGATTATCACAGTTATGGATGTGAAGGGACCGGACTCTGTGGCTGCTCATGGAGGGGCCCACAGTGGCTCCACTGAGACCATTAAAGAATCACAACCCTCTAGAGACCCGAGGACACAGTGCTCCCTCTGCCTCTGCTCACCTCCTCTGTCCTCTCTCCTCTGCCCTTCTCCTCTCTCTCCACAGCTCACCTCCTCTGCTCCTCTCCTTTCCTCTCTCCTCTGCTCCTCTCTCTTGTCCTCTCTTCCTTGCTCATCTCTCTCCTGGCTCTGGGTAAGAGGACACTTGGCCCGCTGTGCCCGCTGTGCCCACTGTAATGTACCACTTGTGGCAGTCCAGACTGTGGGAGTGCCCCAGCAGCAGAGCATCCGCGGCTCTGGTGCTCCAGTAACACTCACACTTCAGCATAACCGTGTTGTAAGTAAATACACTCCACACCTGACACAGCGCTGACCGAATCTGACCACTCCCCGGGCCACTGCGAAGGTCACGGAGCATTATGTAAGCGCTTTTAGGCAGATATAAATACACAGGCCCCCCGGGGTGTCAGGACAGGAAGGACAAACTCCACATTGACAGTTCATTGTGATTGTCTCTATCAGAAAGACTCTGCCAACACAGCTCCGAGCCACGGCGCGCCCACGCACCGACACCGCGCGACACAGCGCCCCAGATTAAGGCCAACTTATATAACTGTCTCCATTTGAGCTTTTGCACAGCGTGTGCACTGCACCATGCGTAATATGCGCGCTTTCACCAATAATCACGTCCTGTTTGGACGGGCTGTAAACGGCACTACCTGTTCCAGTCAACGAGTTCACCCAAAGTAAAGACAACACCACAGGCATGTCAGCAACTCCAGCCCCGCGCTGCACCACCACCAGCCCCTCAGCAGCCCCTCAGCAGCCCCTCAGGCACGTACACTGGAGCACGGAGCCCGCTGGAATCACAGCGGCGCGCACACTACGCAAACACGACACACGGACTGTGTGACAGTCCGGAGTCCACGGCCCGTGACGCACGGCGCGTCCTGCAGTGTGGGCATGCGACATGAGCGCGCACAAACACGGTGTCTGACTGACCACTGACCTCGGGATAGTGATGCACTTGGTGTTGATGTTCTGGGTGGTGATGGCCCGCTCCAGCTCGTCCAGCTGACCCGTCTTCTTGAGTTTCTTCACGAGACTTTTGACCGCCTTTTCACACCACTTCTCCTCCTGTCCGTTCTGCTCTCCCTTCTTCCAGCCCAACAGTCTTTTCACGATGGGGGGAGTGAACGGCAGGATTGACATCTTCACTTCTCCTAAATCCGTCCGGTACCGCACAGTTGGACAGTTAGTTCCGAGCGCGTGCTGAAAAAGTCCCAGTGTCCTGGTTCCGTCCCTAAAGATGCTTTAGGAGTGCGTAAAGTGGCGCAGACACATCCCGAAGTTACAGCTTAACTTGAGTGCGCTGACTGTGCGGTGCGCCACGGGCTGGGGAGCTTAGCACGCAGTATCACTCCGCGAGAAAACATAGATCCGTCTGCAACGTTAAAGTCTGATTTTAATAAACACCACCGCGTCCAAGTTACACCAAAGTTACGAATCTCCACAGAACATGTACACGGTGCACACTCGTGTGACCTGATCCCCGTTTCCTCCGTAGAGCCTGGACCTATATGTGGTCCCAAAGTCGCACTGAGTCCTCCGAGTCCGAGTGAAGTCTGCCAAAAGTCTGCAGTAAATGCAAATAGAGTTCTGCCGCTGAGAGTCCTTTGAGACGGGCCGGAGCTGTGAAAGGCCAGAGCCAGGCGCAGCAGCTGCCCAAACACCCCCTCCGCACCCACACCCACACCCTGCACCCACACCCCGCACCCTGCTCCAAGTGCGCTCATAAACTGGACCGCTGTGGTTACGCATGACCCCATCATGCTCCGAGCACACATTGTGCAATGGTAAATATATGCGCAGAGTCATTTTTCACTGCAATGCCTCTTTTGTTGATGTAATAAACAAACTCATACTATTAGCATTTTAGAATAGAATAGAATAGTCTTTATTGTCATTATGTTAGGTGAAAACACAACGAAATTGGGAAAGCTCTCTACAGGTGTAGATAAAATAGATAAAAATAAATAAAAAATAAAAATGTTTGACCAGCAAACAACGAACTTCAGTAAAGACAGAATAAAACAAACAGCAGCAAACAGCACTTGGCATACAGATAATTGACAGAATGAATAATGTAGTGAGGTAGTGTGTTGTGGTGCAGTTGGGGGGTAGGGGGTTAGTGCATGCGTGAGTTCAGTCTGATGATGGCTTGGGGGAAGAAACTGTCTCTCAGTCTGTTGGTCCGGACCTGTAGCGCCTGCCTGATGGTAAAAGTTTGCAAACGACTTTTGGGTTTCCCGGTTTAGTATGAACAGTTACTTTAGAGTTAGTGTCAGGGAGAATCCGCTCGTGTAAACCAACTGTCAGCATGTCTGAGTGCAGCAGGTTTATTACGGTTGCGTAGGCCTCATACTCCATTGTCGTAAGAGTACAGTAATAGTAACAGTTATATTTGGTCTCTTAGTTTTAGGAGGCTACTGCATTCAAACAATGCATGATTATATCACTTAGATTTTATTTTTAAGTCTTCCATTTGTAGGCCTACTGTGTGTAGACCTATTTATATGTGGGCAAAGCTGCCAAGAAACATAATGCTGAGACTGTGAGCCCACTTGGAAACATGGAGTCAGTGTGTTCCCGGACATAAATCTCCATGTGCTCTGTTCTGATGTGCTGCATATCTGTGTGTCCATAAAACATGCAGGGAGCTGACACATGAACACAGCCCAAGGATGCACTTGTACACAGACGTGTCGAGACCTGCTGCTCCCACAGACACGCTCCCTCACAAGAGACCGACATGCCCTGCTCCTCTCTACTCCTGTCTGCCCCACCACCCCAAAGTCAAGGAGTCCACTGTTATAAGGCGCAGATGTAGGACCCAAAAGCTAACTAGAAGTCAGGTAAGGTTAGGGGGGGCATGAGAAGAACAGGGGAGCTGAGAAAGGAGATCCAGAGAGCACTGGGAGCAACAAAAAGTCCAGGAACAATCATAAAACAGTTTCAAAAACAAGACCCCCCCCCCAATGGGTGCCTCCATGCGACCAAGGGTTGTCAGGGTTGGCCATGTAAAAGTCCCAAATGAGGGACGGGTCGAGAATAAACACCCTCGGTTCCTCCGGACCATATCCTTCCCAGTCTACCAGGTGATACCCTTGGCCTCCAGCGTCGCACATCTAGGAAAGCAGGATGGCCATCAACGACCTGGGTGGGCAGAGGGGGTCTGGCCGGGGGGCACAAAGGACTGACATGGACAGGCTTAAGACGGGACATGAAACGTAGGACGAATCCTCATAGAACTCAACAACTTTAACTTGACTGCAGCTGGGCTGATGATTCTCTCAATGATAAATGGTCCGATGTAACGAAGTCTCTTGCATAGACAACAACAGAGGCAAGTACCCAAGGGAACATTCAAAGGGAGACAAGCCATTGGAAGAGGCAAGAAGAGAATTATGCGCATACTCAAGAAGGTTCTGTACCACACACCGCAGGCCTGCCTTGGTGTGCCCTCTCAGTGGTGTGCCCTCTCAGTGGTGTGCCCTCTCAGTGGTGTGCCCTCTCAGTGGTGTGCCCTCTCAGTGGTGTGCCCTCTCAGTGGTGTGCCCTCTCAGTGGTGTGCCCTCTCAGTCTGCCCGTTAGTTTAAGGAATGGCTCAACTTGGCTCCGAATTCAGAACAAAACGACCTCCAGACCTGGGAGATGAACTGAGGGCCCCTGTCAGAGACTATATCCAAGGGGATACCATGCAGGTGGAAAACATGTTCAATCATGAGCGTGGCAGTCTCAGTACGTGGGTCGGGTTGGTTGAGTTGGGCCTTTCTCACTTCAGATTCCACTTACCAGGTAACTGCTGCCACAACACAGGTAGAGGGAAGGATGGTGTTAACATTCTCCAAGGTGTCTGTGGGAGAAAACTACAGAGAGAGGATCAAGAATTGGAGGACGTTTTGGCTTTAAAATTCTTGAAAAATAAACATTCACTTTTCTGATTTTCTGCTACATATTCATCAATAATAGATAATAAACTATCAAATGCTTGATTAGCTCAGCTGACGGTCAGTGGTAAAAATTTTATTACATGATTTATATGGTTTATTTATTTATTTCCTCTAATCGCAGTAACAGGGTTGCAGGTAACAGGGTTGCAGATCCGCACTAATGTTCACTTTATCTCAGGAATAGAAGCTGTTTAGCTGTTATTACTAATCAAGAGGAAAAACTTATTTATGCAAATAAGTAAAGGAAAAATAATAATAATTGTCTTATTCTGATCATTTGCATAACAGGGTTGCATGAGGCAGAGTGAGACATTCAATCAAGGCTAACGATGTTATAAAAATATGAAAAATAGAAGAGAAGATAAACCTTTGCTCTGCCCATTCTTTTGGAAAACTGTTTGATGATGTCAAGTCCAGGGATCATGTGGTTCTGTTTTCTTCTTCTTCTACCAGACTAAAAATGTTCTGGTAACAGGGTTGGTGCAGGTTGTGGGACACATGTTCCATGAAGAATAAGTTCATTCATTCATCTTCTGCTTTTTCCATTTTCTGGGTCGCGGGAGCAGCAGTCCAAGCAGTGTTCTGCTGCCCAGAACACAATGTACATGCGGTCGGGTCGGGTTGACCGCATATGATCCCAGCTCCCACAGATGAGCGCTGCCGTTGTGTCTTTGGGCAAGACACTTAACCCCACCTTGCCCCCAGTGCCTGTGGACACTGGTAGCCCCCATGGCAGAAGATATATCAAGGCTGTTGTGATGTGAGCCGTCCTCCTGAGGACCCACCACCCATGGGAGGATTCATGGGGGCTGGTGCATTGTGTTCTGAATAATAATAATTATTTGAAATATTATGTCTATTAAAACAAATGTTCCACAGTTACAAGAGAAGGAAATGAAACAAATTATACAAAAATCAAGAAATTTCAATTCAATTTTAACTGGTTTATTTGAGATTCAGTTTGGTCATTAGAGGAGGTGGGACAAGAGGGAAATGGCATTTTGGGGGAACTCCAGACTTATTTGGTATTTTAAAAACTATTTTCAAGCATTCTTTTCTCTTAGTTTTTTTTTAGATTTGGTCTCAGGACAAGTAAATTCACTCAGAAACTGTATGTTTTAGTATTTTTTATGTGGATTATTTAATATTTGATGCGTGGGACATAAAATGTCCTCCAATTCTGGAATGACCCTTTTATGTTACGGGCCCCAGGACAGTAAGTAAGTGTAAAATTAAAGCATCCAAAGAAAAGTGAATCAAAATTTAATTTCTCTCTGGCCAAGTAGTGCAAAAAGACTGTACAAAATACAATATAAAGACAATACAAGAAGTGTCTGAGACAAAATCTAAAATCTAAAGCAGTGCAAAGAATAAATAAGTACCTATTTACAGATGTAAAAAATGTGCAGTGTGCACATGTCAGTTTCATCCACTGACAGCCTGGTGGATGAAACGGTTTGACAGTCTGGTGGAATGCCCCCCCCGTCTGTGTTATATGTGAAGTCTGAGGTGTAGATGGTGAAGAGGAAGGGTGAGAGGACAGTTCCCTGGGGGACCCCAGTGCTGCAGACTACCACCTCTGACTCACAGCCGCGCGGCCGCACGTACTGTGGACGGTCAGTGAGGTAGTCAATGGTCCAGGCAGCGAGATGTCCATCCACTCCCACGTTCTCCAGCTTTCCCTGCAGCAGCGCCGGCCTGATGGTGTTGAAGGCGCTGGAGAAGTCAAAGAACATGACTCTCATAGCACTACATACATGTCAATAGAAGTTGACAAACCCAAAGAACAGTTGGAGTTGCTTCACTTTTTCCGGAAACAGGTCAGGGAACAACTGTAAAACAGTTTGAAAAAACAAGAGGAAGAACCGGGCTGATATGGGCAGAAGCAGATTGGGGATGGATCTCAGGTGTTACCAGGAGTATTACCAGGAGTATTACCAGGAGTATTACCAGGAGTATTACCAGGAGTATTAACAGGAGTATTAACAGGAGTATTACCAGGAGTATTACCAGGAGGCTGCAGCTGGTGAAAGGCGACCCAAGGCAGGTGAGACAGGAGGGGGGAAAAAGAGAGACAGGGGGATCATGACACCCACAGGGAGACATAAAGGAGAGGAGCAGGGCTGACAGGAGCATGGTCAGGCTGACAGGAGCATGGTCAGGCTGACAGGAGCATGGTCAGGCTGACAGGAGCATGGTCAGGCTGACAGGAGCATGGTCAGGCTGACAGGAGCAATGTGAGGTTAGGCTTTTGTTGTCGGCTTCAAAAGACAAAACTTTACAGCTGTGCTCTCCTGCTCTAATGGCCACACTTGAAGCACTTGTAAAGTTTTGGAGACCCGCCCTGTGGTACTCTGTGGGTTCTCTTAATGTAATGACGCCAGAGCAGAGACTGTTTCACTTTTCTAACACGGAAGTCAGGGAATTTCTTTGATTTTAGATGACTGTTTTTATTTAAATTATATTATTATTATATAAATATACATAATAATGGTCACTGGGTGTCATAGACTAAAACTATATAATAGACACAAGCACAATATGTTTTCTTTAATAAACGTTTGGACTTGAACAGATTCACATTCACATGAATTTCACTCAAACCAGGACAGTCCAGTTCATCACAGGTTAGTTCATGTTCCCATTGAAAAAGTGTGCACACCTATGATAATAATGAAACAGATGCTGACTGCAGGCTCTTGTTTGGTGAACTAAGTGAAGTCGTTTTGGCTCCTCTACCACCTCTATGTGCATGTATTGATACTTTGCAGCTGATGTCATCCACATTCCGTGGGGTGTGACACTAACTGTAGGCATGTCCTGTCTGAGGCTTTGGTAGACTTTAATCTTTATTTGAACAATTTGACCATAAAGAACTGACTTAGCTGAATTTAAAAAGGTGAGACAATTTTTAGTGTTAAAGTACGTCTCAGATAACATTACAGTCACAAACAGATTTTCAGTTGAATCACTCTCACCTTTTAGTTTTTGTGGAAAATCAAACTCTTGAACCCTGGTACTGATCACAGGCTCCTGAAAATGTGCTGTTTAAATCTATTTTGTATTTTTTCTTAAGTTTTCAGACGATCTTTGATGAAACGTTTGAACATTCTGCCATACATGTACATTCAGAACACTCAACTCAAGTTGTATGATGACCCATTGTTGAAGGGTGAACTTATGGCATTGTAAAATAAAGTCCTTATAAAACAAGTTAGAACCACTGGACTAGTCTGAGCTTTTAAAGGGCCTGTTTACACCATTTTCTGATCAATAATAATAATAATAAATATAGCTGCAAGCAGCAATGTGGGGCCAAGCACTGAAGGTGCATGTAGGCCGCATGCAGGGTCTGGCAGGATCTGACAGGGTTTTAACAGGGTCTAACAGGGTCTGACAGGGTCTGACAGGGTTTAACGGGGTCTAACAGGGTCTGACAGGGTCTGACAGGGTCTAACAGGGTGTAACAGGGTCTAACAGGGTCTGACAGGGTCTGACAGGGTCTAACAGGGTCTGACAGGGTCTAACAGGGTCTGACAGGGTCTAACAGAGTCTGACAGGGTGTAACAGGGTCTGACAGGGTCTGACAGGGTCTAACAGGGTGTAACAGAGTCTGACAGGGTCTAACAGGGTCTGACAGGGTCTAACAGGGTCTGACAGGGTGTAACAGGGTCTGACAGGGTGTAACAGAGTCTGACAGGGTCTAACAGAGTCTGACAGGGTCTGACAGGGTGTAACAGAGTCTGACAGGGTCTAACAGAGTCTGACAGGGTCTAACAGAGTCTGACAGGGTCTAACAGGGTCTGACAGGGTGTAACAGAGTCTGACAGGGTCTAACAGAGTCTGACAGGGTCTAACAGAGTCTGACAGGGTGTAACAGAGTCTGACAGGGTCTAACAGAGTCTGACAGGGTCTAACAGGGTCTGACAGGGTCTAACAGAGTCTGACAGGGTCTAACAGAGTCTGACAGGGTCTAACAGGGTCTGACAGGGTCTAACAGGGTCTGACAGGGTCTAACAGAATCTGACAGGGTCTAACAGGGTCTGACAGGGTCTAACAGAGTCTGACAGTTTTCATAAACTATAACCTTGTTGCAGGTGCCGGGGTTTAGATAGACAGAGTCTGACAGGGTCTAACAGAGTCTGACAGGGTCTGACAGGGTCTAACAGAGTCTGACAGGGTCTAACAGAGTCTGACAGGGTCTAACAGAGTCTGACAGGGTCTAACAGGGTCTGACAGGGTCTAACAGAGTCTGACAGTTTTCATAAACTATAATAACCTTGTTGCAGGTGCTGGGGTTTAGATAGACAGAGTCTGACAGGGTCTAACAGAGTCTGACAGGGTTTAACAGGGTCTAACAAGGTTTAACAGATCAAAGACACATCAAAGACAGATCGGTTGCTAGGTGCGTTGCTAGGCAATTCCTGAAAATTCCTGCAACTTTGACCTGCTGGTGGCACTAGACGGTTGGGGCTGGGGGCCTATAAATCGCTGTGGGTAATGAGGAGACTGGCTGGAATGTGCATGCCAAATTTCACAACTTTTTACCAGACGGTTCTAGGGGTTGCAAGAGACTCCCATATCAGGAGAATATAAAATAATAATTAAAGCCACAAGCGGCGTTGGTCGGGACCTCGCACCTGCGTTTGTTCGTCTTACTGAGACGCACACCCATACCAAATTCCGTGTGCCTGGCACAATTATCTCACTTCCTGTTGGGCGTGGCCAAAGACAGATCAAAGGTACAAAGATCAAAGATCTTTGATCAGGGCGTTGCCTAGCAACAAATACCTCCCATTCATAACTCATAACTCCCATTCAATAAATACCTAATTTTATCGATCCGCCGTATCGTCATATTACCGCCTATTTGAAAATCCTTCGCAATTTAACATCTCCAACGTCTTAAGATTATGTTCACCAAAATTTAAGCCCATCTGAGGTACGGTGTAGGAGAAGTGTTTCAAATTCCATTCTATGTCAAATACCCCAAAATCACACAAAAGGCCAATTATCTCACTTCCTGTTGGGCGTGGCCATGACATTGCAGTGAGGCGTTTGTTCGTCTTATTGAGATACACGTCCCTACCGAATTTCGTGCGCCTATCTTAAACGGTATGCCAGCCCCGAAAGACAACGCGCTAGGGGGCGCTATCGAGCTCCTGGGGGTCCCCGGGGGACGGGACTTTTTGTGGTCGTACTGGCCGCACTTTGTGATGCCCGTGCAAAGTTTCGTTCGTTTTGAAGCATGGGAACATGCTCAAAATTGCCCCAGCATGTATGAACAAGAATAATAATAATAATACGGAAACGAAGCAACAACAATAGGGACCTCGTCCCCCTTCGGGCTCGGTCCCTAATAAGAATAAGAATCAGGAGACCAGACACATCAATGGAAAGACAAATGAACACAAACACAAATGAAAGAAAGAGATAAACAGGAGATGCAGTTATTTAAAGGCAGTTTTGAACAGGTGAGTTTTTAGGGCTTCAACATATGTTATCATGTTTCCTCATCTCAAACAGACCTGGAGTTGTGTTTTGTTTCATTCACATGTTTAACACACAAACCCTGCAGATTTAGGCAGTGCTTCACTGTCCAAACTGCACATGTGCCTTCACTAGAATCATTTGGATCATTTCAGCTCTGGAATGATAAAGGGTTACTCAAACATGTGAATGAAACAAAACACAATTCCAGGTATGTTTTTGAAGATGTAACAGCGTTAAAACATGGCTTAAAGCTCAGAGTCTATTTTGCACAATATAAGAGCTTTAACTGAAGCCGTGTTAGTGCCGAGCATGCCCTGTCCTGCAGCAGTGCCTCTCTCGCTGCAGATCCAGGAGCAGTGTTAAAAATAGTCTCTCTGGATCCACTTCAGAGGTGCACAGTGGGCCTTTCATCTATTTATGAGCCGTGCAGTATATCAGGCTGTCTTTATGTGCCACACCAGCCCCAATATCAGCCATCAACAGATTCTTCACACAGTAACAACATGGAGGAGCGAGGGGAGGGGCTCCGAGCTCAGAGAATCGATTCAAACAGGAAGACGATTAAAGAGGTCGTTTTAGACTTCTATTATCTATATATTTAGAGCACCATTTGACATTTTATTATTTTGAAAACGCTTTATTCGCTGAAAATAATGTATTAACATGATTACAATCGGCATCTGTTCTGCTAATGAACTGCTAAGACCCTGTCAGACTCAGAAACAGGGTTTAACAGGGTCTAACAAGGTCTGACAGGGTCTAACAGAGCCTGACAGGGTCTAACAGAGCCTGACAGTTTTCATAAACTATAATAACCTTGTTGCAGGTGCTGGGGTTTAGATAGACAGAGTCTGACAGGGTTTAACAGGGTCTAATAGGGTCTAACAGAGTCTGACAGGGTGTAACAGAGTCTGACAGGGTCTAACAGAGCCTGACAGGGTCTAACAGAGCCTGACAGTTTTCATAAACTATAATAACCTTGTTGCAGGTGCTGGGGTTTAGATAGACAGAGTCTGACAGGGTTTAACAGGGTCTAATAGGGTCTAACAGAGTCTGACAGGGTGTAACAGAGTCTGACAGGGTCTAACAGAGCCTGACAGGATCTAACAGAGTCTGACAGGGTCTAACAGAGTCTGACAGGGTCTAACAGAATCTGACAGGGTCTAACAGAGTCTGACAGGGTGTAACAGAGTCTGACAGGGTCTAACAGAGCCTGACAGGATCTAACAGAGTCTGGCAGGGTGTAACAGAGTCTGACAGGGTCTAACAGAGCCTGACAGGGTCTAACAGAATCTGACAGGGTCTAACAGAGTCTGACAGGGTTTAACAGGGTCTGACAGGGTCTAACAGAGCCTGACAGTTTTCATAAACTATAATAACCTTGTTGCAGGTGCTGGGGTTTAGATAGACAGAGTCTGACAGGGTTTAAGAGGGTCTAATAGGGTCTAACAGAGTCTGACAGGGTCTAACAGGGTCTGACAGGGTCTAACAGAGTCTGACAGGGTCTAACAGAGTCTGACAGGGTCTAACAGGGTCTGACAGGGTCTAACAGAGTCTGACAGGGTCTAACAGAGTCTGACAGTTTTCATAAACTATAATAACCTTGTTGCAGGTGCCGGGGTTTAGATAGACAGAGTTAAAAGTAAAAAAAAAATAAAATAAAAAGCAAAATGGTCATTAACTATTGTCAGGTCCTCGGCTGTTACAATAGATCAGACAGAGAAAAAAACACCTTCTATCTTTTACCTAAAGTAGTGACAAACTGAGGTGAACAGCAAGTATCAAAGGAAAGGAGGCGTTGTGGATCGCCAGTCTCAAACAGAACTTGGATGGGAAAAATCACCACAACATTCACATAATTATGCTCCGCTCATTTGCAGCTGGTAGATGTTTCATTTTTTACTTTTTTATTTGTCATTTTTTAGCTCCATGCATCAGTAACTTATTAAACTTTGTTAGTTGTAAATATTTGTACATGTCCATGTTCATTTGCTGCATTAGCCACTACAGTAAATTGTATTACAATGTTAATATTTGCAAAACGTGAATAATAAAAAGCAATATACTCCTACTTAAACACGTTACACATGTAATACAAGTACAGTGGTACCTCACCTTACGAAAGACCCAACAAACGAAAATTTCAAGTTACGAAACGCCTTCACGGTAAATTTTGGTCTCTAGATACGAAAGAAAATTCAAGTTATGAAACGCGAAATCTCAAAAATTCAAATAATGCGCACTCAGCCACACACATTATACGCTTTTCTCAGACTGGATTTAAACTTTTCTCACATTTGTCTCTCGTTTAAACACTCAAACTTTCATAGATTTTCATTAATAATTAATAATTATTAATAGTGAAGTGTGGGGGGAAGCGGGAGGGGGGAGAAAACTGCGCTCTGACACGTGTGATAGCGCAGCATGACCCGGCGCGGGGCTGACAGCAGGTCTAGACCTGGACTAAACCAGGACTGGACCAGGACTAAACCTGGACTAAACCAGGACTAAACCTGGACTAAACCAGGACTAGTCCAGGTGGATTAAAGCGCCGCGTGCGGGTCTATTTCCTGGTTTCGTTTCGAGTCACGGCTGAGGCGAGCAGCGAGGGGGACCGCACGCAGTCTGAGCGCATGAACGAGACCCGTGCTCAAACCGTGCCTCCTCTAGACCTCCTCTAGACCTGGTCTAGACCTCCTCTAGACCTCCTCTAGACCTGGTCTGGTCTAGACCAGGTCCTGGTCTAGACCAGACCTGGTCTATACGAGGTCTAGACCACCGTGGCTCTTGCATGCGTTCGTTCATGCGCTCAGACTGCGTGTGGTCCCCCTCGCTGCTCGCCTCAGCTGTGACTCGAAACGAAACCAGGAAATAGACCCGCACGCGGCGCTTTAATCCACCTGGTCTAGTCCTGGTTTAGTCCTGGTTTAGTCCAGGTTTAAACCTTGGTCTAGACCTGGTATAGTCCACGTTTAGTCCTGGGTCTACAGTCTCTACGCAGAACACAATGTTACACTATAAAAAAAGTTACACTATAAAAAAAAAACTTGGATCGGGGCCTTGGAACGAATCAGGCTTTTTCCATTGAAATATCTACTCAACTTACGAAAAATTCACGTTACGAAACCACTTCTGGAACAAATTAATTTCGTAAGGTGAGGTACCACTGTATGCCGACATTTGCCATCACAATACGCTTGTCTCCAATTTTACGCACTTTCCGCTCTTGAACCAGACACAAACAAACTGGGTGTTGCCTCCAGACCTTTAGAGCTCTGAAGGTCTCCAGACCTTTAGAGCTCTGAAGGTCTCCAGACCTTTAGAGCTCTGAAGGTC
>JAVJIX010000004.1:17382500-17452500 GCA_036785185.1 Paratrypauchen microcephalus | reverse complement strand
ATAGTGCATGGAAATGTACTGAAGAATGTTAAATATGCCTTTTTTTGGTGATTTATTTGGGCATTTTTGTTATTGATGTGACCTGTGTAAAGTGTGTATATGTGTATAACATGTATAACACACTTAACAGTTCTAAAAGCAGAACGACATTATGCAACATGTGAAATTAGGCAGACATTAGGTCATAAAGGGTTAAGGGAGAAGTACAGTTAAATATGTGTTAAGTATGGACATTAATATCCCTAAATGTAAGTGTTACCATGAGTTTATTCACCCTCAAACATGAGTAAGAGCTCCATCACCCATAGGAGTGAGGGCCTCTGTGGGGGTCCCTGCTCAGTCTGTATCCCCTGAAACCTGGAGAAGAAATACACTTTATTTTTCTCCAATGACTTGAGAGCTAATGCTAACCCCTCCTCCATCAGGCTCATATCTCCTCGCCGTCTCCAGCTCATAACTTGATGACCACAGAGCAATATCCTGTCTGTTATCAATGAGATTAGCTGTGCACGCTAACAACAGGAAATGAGCTCTCAGAGGGACGCTCCTCACAGCCACTGCTGACTCAGACAGAACTCGTGTGGGCCTTTCTCTGCTCTGCTGGAACTTCAAAATGCATTGGATTTACAATCAAACATGGTGTACATGACCATTCCCTTTTCTATACTGTGATGTCGTCACCATTCCTGACACACATGTACACAAAGGACAACACAGTCATACCTACAGGCAGGGCTGGACTGGGACACAAAAACGGCCCTGGCATTTTTGGCTTAGACCGGCCCCTCATAATTAGTCCTGGTTTAGTCCTGGTTCAACCCTGATTTAGTCCTGATTTAGACCTGATTAGTCCTGGTTTAGTCCTGGTTCAATCCTGATTTAGTCCAGGTTTAGACCTGGTTCAATCCTAGTTTAGTCCTGGTTCAGACCTGATTTAATTCTGATTTAGTCCTGGTTCAGACCTGATTTAGTCCTGGTTCAATCCTGATTTAGTCCTGGTTCAGACTTGATTGAGTCCTGGTTTAGTCCTGGTTCAAATCCTGATTTAGTCCTGGTTTAGTCCTGGTTCAGACCTGATTTAGTCCTGATTTAGTTCTGGTTCAATCCTGATTTAGTCCTGGTTTAGACCTGATTAGTCCTGGTTTAGTCCTGGTTCAGTCCTAAATTGTGGGCCTGTCTCTAAGAAAAAAAAAGAAAAAAAAAAAGAAGGGCATCAGCCCCTAGGACTGTCGGCCCACCGGGAAAATGCCCGGTGTGCCCGATTACCAGTCCGGGCCTGCCTATAGGCATGGACGTCTGCACCACTTGAGCCTCTGTCACTGCGTGGCTCATGTAGTAGAGCAGTTGTCCTATCACCAGATGGTTGCTGGTTCACACTGACAGTTCACATCAGAACAGATGTGCCACATAAGCCACAGTCAGTGTCAACAAGAGGACAGCACATTGTAAAGGAGCCAGTCATCATAACTGCGTCATACATGAGGAAACATGAACCAGGACTGGACCTGGACTCATCTGGGACTGATCCTGGACTGGACCTGGACCTGGACTGGACCTGGACTGGACCTGGGCTGGACCTGGACTGGACCTGGGCTGGACCTGGACTGGACCTGGACTGATCTGGGACTGATCCTGGGCTGGACCTGGGCTGGACCTGGGCTGGACCTGGGCTGGACCTGGACTGGACCTGGACTGGACCTGGACTGGACCTGGGCTGGACCTGGACTGGACCTGGACTGGACCTGGACTGGACCTGGACTGGACCTGGGCTGGACCTGGACTGGACCTGGACTGGACCTGGACTATGAGCAAAGGTGGAAAAAATACACTTCAAATAAATGTTTCTATAATTGACCCGACAGCACTGCTCAGAGATAAGAGAGAATATGAGAGAATATGTGGATTGCAGTTTCAAACAAGTTCATTATAATGTGGATAAAAGACATAGAACTAAACAGCAACATACAGTAAAATACTACAAATGTCATGTACAAAAGTAGTAGTATGAAATGTATACATTTTCATTTGAATTAAGTACAGATTTGGCAGCTGTATTACTGAGTATATTCCTGGCCAGGAACTGCACTTTTATTTGAGTAGTGTAAAATATTCATAGCTATTCATAGATAAGATCAGACTTTATTGATCTCACACAGGAGAAATGTACTTGTCACAGTAGCTCCAGGCAGGGACAGTTTGAACAAGAAAGAAAAGTGCAGCAAGAATGGCATAAAAATAAGTAATAATAATAATAAAATAAGTAATAATAGAATATGTAGTAGCGACATCAAGCAGTAGCTCAGTTGGTAGAGCATATGCCTCGTGATCCAGGGGTTGGCGGTTCGAATCCCGCTCTTGACGGGTTGACCGTATGTGATCCCAGCTCCCACAGATGAGTGCTGCCGTTGTGTCCTTGGGCAAGACACTTAACCCCACCTCGCCCCCAGTGTCTGTGGACACTGGTGGACCATGGCTGAAGATACATGGGGCATTGTGTTCTCGGCAGCAGAACACTGCTGCCCCCGCGAAAAGCGCAAGAAAATGAATGAATGAGAATAAGTAATAATAAAACAGTAACAAGGAGAGTATTGAAAAACGATATTGCACATTGGAAAAACAATATTTCCCGTCTGGACTCTACAGTGGAGTTATACAAGTCTGATGGAGGTGGGGATGAAGGATCTGCGGTAGCGCTCCTTCTTGCACTGGGGGTGCCTCAGTCGGCTGCTGAAGGAGCTGCTCAGCTCCTCTACAGTCCGGTGCAGAGGGTGAGAGGTGTTTATCCAGCACCTCCTCTACAGAGTCCAGAGGACAGCCCAGGACAGAGCTGGACCTCCTGACCAGTTTATTAAGTCTTTTTCTGTCCCGCTCTGTGCTAAACCACTTTTTGTAATGCATGTTTACTGCTGCTGCTCTATATGAATGTATCATGTATGTCACTACCTCACTGTAAATGCTACTGTTACCTGTGCAATAACCCACATGCTGTACTTATACTATAATATGTGCAATCTGTGAAATACTCTACTTACACCTTATTTATCCTACCTGCACCTTTGTATTTACCTTATATTGTTTACCTCTTCCCCTGCACCTTTTGCAACACTTTTTTTTTTTTACCATGTACTATTATTGCTGCTATTAGTACTTTTTGACTATCTCAGCGAGTCAGCGGTTCTTCTGATCCTAAACATTTCACTGCTTTGTTGACCTTGTGTTGATCCTGCATATGACAAATAAACAATCTGGAATCTTGAACCTAAGGAGTTGTGCATCTGGAGAAAGTTGGTAAGCTACTGGCAAGGACTTTACCTCGAAATGACTTGAGATGTGTCAGTACCTGTTCAGCACTGTGGCATCAGGACTGCTCTTCTTTAGGAGGTTTGATGAGCGCAGTTTTCAGAGCTCTTGGGAATGTTCCTAATGTTAACTGTGCTGAAAGCAAACTGTGACTGGTGACAATCTTTAATCTTTAGGGACAGGTGTTACAGAGGGACAGGTGTTACAGAGGGACAGGTGTTATAGAGGGACAGGTATTATAGAGGGACAGGTGTTACAGAGGGACAGGTGTTACAGAGGGACAGGTGTTACAGAGGGACAGGTGTTATAGAGGGACAGGTGTTACAGAGGGACAGGTGTTACAGAGGGACAGGTGTTATAGAGGGACAGGTATTATAGAGGGACAGGTGTTATAGAGGGACATGTGTTATAGAGGGACAGGTGTTATAGAGGGACAGGTGTTACAGAGGGACAGGTGTTATAGAGGGACATGTATTATAGAGGGACAGGTGTTATAGAGGGACAGGTGTTATAGAGGGACAGGTGTTATAGAGGGACAGGTGTTATAGAGGGACAGGTGTTACAGAGGGACAGGTGTTATAGAGGGACAGGTGTTACAGAGGGACAGGTGTTACAGAGGGACAGGTGTTATAGAGGGACAGGTGTTATAGAGGGACAGGTGTTACAGAGGGACAGGTGTTACAGAGGGACAGGTGTTATAGAGGGACAGGTGTTACAGAGGGACAGGTGTTATAGAGGGACAGGTGTTACAGAGGGACAGGTGTTATAGAGGGACAGGTGTTACAGAGGGACAGGTGTTACAGAGGGACAGGTGTTACAGAGGGACAGGTGTTACAGAGGGACAGGTGTTACAGAGGGACAGGTGTTATAGAGGGACAGGTGTTACAGAGGGACAGGTGTTATAGAGGGACAGGTGTTACAGAGGGACAGGTGTTACAGAGGGACCGGTGTTACAGAGGGACCGGTGTTATAGAGGGACAGGTATTATAAAGGGACAGGTGTTATAGATGGACAGGTGTTACAGAGGGACAGGTATTATAAAGGGACAGGTGTTATAGAGGGACAGGTGTTACAGAGGGACAGGTGTTATAGAGGGACAGGTGTTACAGAGGGACAGGTGTTATAGAGGGACAGGTGTTACAGAGGGACAGGTGTTACAGAGGGACAGGTGTTATAGAGGGACAGGTGTTATAGAGGGACAGGTGTTACAGAGGGACAGGTGTTATAGAGGGACAGGTGTTATAGAGGGACAGGTGTTATAGAGGGACAGGTGTTACAGAGGGACAGGTGTTACAGAGGGACAGGTGTTATAGAGGGACAGGTGTTACAGAGGGACAGGTGTTATAGAGGGACAGGTGTTACAGAGGGACAGGTGTTATAGAGGGACAGGTATTATAGAGGGACAGGTGTTACAGATGGACAGGTGTTACAGAGGGACAGGTGTTATAGAGGGACAGGTGTTATAGAGGGACAGGTGTTACAGAGGGACAGGTGTTATAGAGGGACAGGTGTTACAGAGGGACAGGTGGTACACAGGGACAGGTGTTATAGAGGGACAGGTGTTATAGAGGGACAGGTATTATAGAGGGACAGGTGTTATAGAGGGACAGGTGTTACAGAGGGACAGGTGTTACAGAGGGACAGGTGTTACAGAGGGACCGGTGTTATAGAGGGACAGGTATTATAAAGGGACAGGTGTTATAGAGGGACAGGTGTTACAGAGGGACAGGTATTATAAAGGGACAGGTGTTATAGAGGGACAGGTGTTACAGAGGGACAGGTATTATAGAGGGACAGGTATTATAGAGGGACAGGTGTTACAGAGGGACAGGTGTTATAGAGGGACATGTGTTATAGAGGGACAGGTGTTATAGAGGGACAGGTGTTACAGAGGGACAGGTGTTATAGAGGGACAGGTGTTATAGAGGGACAGGTGTTACAGAGGGACAGGTGTTATAGAGGGACAGGTATTATAGAGGGACAGGTGTTACAGAGGGACAGGTGTTACAGAGGGACAGGTGTTATAGAGGGACAGGTGTTATAGAGGGACAGGTGTTATAGAGGGACAGGTGTTATAGAGGGACAGGTGTTATAGAGGGACAGGTGTTATAGAGGGACAGGTGTTATAGAGCTCAACTGGTAAGTCATGGACTTTCCCCCTGGGGGTTGTGGGTTCAAATCCCCCCCGGGCAATGAGCTAACCAGTGTGGGTCCTTGGGCAAGACCCTTCACGGTACTGCCCCCCGGGCGCTGAAAAAGATGGCTGCTCACTGCTCCTGAAAAGGATGGGTCAAATGCAGAAGTCAAATTTCTCCCGTGTGTCACTGTGTGTCATTGTGTGTGAGACCAATAAAGGCTTAAGCCCCAGATTAATCTTAATCTTAATCTTACCTGTTCAGCACTGTGGCATCAGGACTGCTCTTCTTTAGGAGGTTTGATGAGCGCAGTTTTCAGAGCTCTTGGGAATGTTCCTAATGTTAACTGTGCTGAAAGCAAACTGTGACTGGTGACAATCTTTAAGGTGCAAAGTGACTCTGCTCTAAATGGTGGTGTGTTATAAATGACAGGTGTTATAGAGGGACAGGTGTTACAGAGAGACAGGTGTTACAGAGGGACAGGTGTTACAGAGAGACAGGTGTTACAGAGGGACAGGTGTTACAGAGGGACAGGTGTTATAGAGGGACAGGTGTTACAGAGGGACAGGTGTTATAGAGGGACAGGTGTTACAGAGGGACAGGTGTTATAGAGGGACAGGTGTTACAGAGGGACAGGTGTTATAGAGGGACAGGTGTTATAGAGGGACAGGTGTTACAGAGGGACAGGTGTTACAGAGGGACAGGTGTTACAGAGGGACAGGTGTTACAGAGGGACAGGTGTTATAGAGGGACAGGTGTTACAGAGGGACAGGTGTTACAGAGGGACAGGTGTTATAGAGGGACAGGTGTTACAGAGGGACAGGTATTATAGAGGGACAGGTGTTACAGAGGGACAGGTGTTATAGAGGGACAGGTGTTATAGAGGGACAGGTGTTACAGAGGGACAGGTATTATAAAGGGACAGGTGTTATAGAGGGACAGGTGTTACAGAGGGACATGTATTATAGAGGGACAGGTGTTACAGAGGGACAGGTGTTATAGAGGGACAGGTGTTATAGAGGGACAGGTGTTACAGAGGGACAGGTATTATAGAGGGACAGGTGTTACAGAGGGACAGGTATTATAAAGGGACAGGTGTTATAGAGGGACAGGTGTTACAGAGGGACAGGTATTATAGAGGGACAGGTGTTACAGAGGGACAGGTGTTATAGAGGGACAGGTGTTATAGAGGGACAGGTGTTACAGAGGGACAGGTGTTATAGAGGGACAGGTGTTATAGAGGGACAGGTATTATAGAGGGACAGGTGTTACAGAGGGACAGGTGTTACAGAGGGACAGGTGTTACAGAGGGACAGGTGTTATAGAGGGACAGGTATTATAGAGGGACAGGTGTTATAGAGGGACAGGTGTTACAGAGGGACAGGTGTTACAGAGGGACAGGTGTTACAGAGGGACAGGTGTTATAGAGGGACAGGTGTTACAGAGGGACAGGTGTTACAGAGGGACAGGTGTTATAGAGGGACAGGTGTTACAGAGGGACAGGTGTTACAGAGGGACAGGTGTTATAGAGGGACAGGTGTTACAGAGGGACAGGTGTTACAGAGGGACAGGTGTTATAGAGGGACAGGTGTTACAGAGGGACAGGTGTTATAGAGGGACAGGTGTTATAGAGGGACAGGTGTTACAGAGGGACAGGTGTTACAGAGGGACAGGTGTTATAGAGGGACAGGTGTTATATAGGGACAGGTGTTACAGAGGGACAGGTGTTACAGAGGGACAGGTGTTATAGAGGGACAGGTGTTATAGAGGGACAGGTGTTACAGAGGGACAGGTGTTACAGAGGGACAGGTGTTACAGAGGGACAGGTGTTATAGAGGGACAGGTGTTACAGAGGGACAGGTGTTATAGAGGGACAGGTGTTATAGAGGGACAGGTGTTACAGAGGGACAGGTGTTACAGATGGACAGGTATTATAGAGGGACAGGTGTTACAGATGGACAGGTGTTACAGAGGGACAGGTGTTACAGAGGGACAGGTGTTACAGATGGACAGGTGTTACAGAGGGACAGGTGTTACAGAGGGACAGGTGTTACAGATGGACAGGTATTATAGAGGGACAGGTGTTACAGAGGGACAGGTGTTATGAATCTAACGGCACAAGGGAAGAAACTGTACTTTATACTTTTAAATGCTTTATGAAGACACAGGAATCCAGCCTATAAGAAGTGGAAAAGGACCCTCAGCGCTGGTGAATGTGCGAAAGGGGAAGGCACCACCTTCCTCGCCTCTCATTGGTTAGAATGGTTCTCCTCCGACTGGCTATTTCCTTTGGCCATGAAAATGTCACATTCAGGGTTGTGGGGTAGTTTTTTTGATGCTGTAGGCTGCCGTCTTTACATCTTATTCATGGATATGCTTTGTGTGGTACATAGTGATTTTATTTGTACAGTACACCTGCAAGTGATTGATCATGACCCTCATGCCGTTGTGAGCATTGTTAAAGGAAAAGTAACGTTTTTTACAATCTGAGCCTTATTTCGGTAATAAAACAAGTTGTTTTACTCACCCATAGCACTTTGGTGTCATATGGAGCATTTCCAGAGATGTTTTAGATTAGCATTAGCCTAGCGCGACTTCTAGCCATAGCTCGGGGCATATAATATATTCCCCGAGCATGTAATATGCCCCGAGCAGGCTCCAAATAACACAAACTTTAGCACTTTTCAAATCATAGAAGCTCGATGTCTTGGTCTACGATTTTGTGTGGTCAAAAGTGGCCTGTAATCCGAGATTTATCCATAGTTTACAGCTTTGCGTTCCATGTTTGGGTCCCGGGAGCTGAGAGCACAGTCCGCACATGCGCACTGGCCTCCTCATCTACTCGAAACTATGGATAAATCTCGGATTACAGGCCACTTTTGACCACACAAAATCGTAGACTAAGACATCGGGCTTCTATGATTTGAAAAGTGCTAAAGTTTGTGTTATTTGGAGATCGCAAAGTAATGCCCCGAGCACTCACGCTAACGGATACGCTACAACATAACTTCTACGAAACTGCTCAAAATGACACCAAAGTGCTATGGGTGAGTAAAACTACTTGTTTTATTGCCGAAAGAAGGCTCAGATTGTAAAAAAATACTTTTCCTTCAAGCAGCAGGACGCAAGTCTCTAATCACCTTAGGAAGCCTTAATGAACTCTGTGTCGACTGTTATGTTAATTATTATTAGGTTAATGTTACTCCACTCTAGTGTGCGATAGTCATTCCACTTCACACTGCATTCCAAACCTAGTTCCCCCTGTTTAACTGTGTATCATTAACTGTGTTTATTTTATTCTAATCATTTAATGAACCCGATGAATGATTATGAAGTATCTATCACTCATTTCATTAGTGAAGAGTGAATTAGAGATTAGTGAATAGGAACTGTACACAGGTCTCTGACACAACAATAGAACTCAAACATGAGTGATTTTCTTGAATAAGTATTGATCGGGACAGCGGTCAGTTCTATGTGTTGGTGTTGGGTGTTGGTGTTGGTGTGAATGAGGATTATGATGTTTAACTTCCAGGTGTGTCAACTTGTTTATTTGCCGTGTTGACCACCAGTAAAAGCCACAGAATTTTTGAAGATTTCTATCAGAGGAATTTTTAAGAGTTGTATATAAAATCTAAACCAGAGACATGGTTAACCATAAACAACTTTATTTTGTTCAGATTCACCACTTAGAGTAAAAGAAAAAGATCGAGGTGCAATGAGTGTGTGAAGGCACTAGTAGAAAAAAGTACAGGTCATGGGTAGAGGCCAGATCAGGGCTGGGCAAACGTTTTGACTCGTGGGCCACAAAGGGTTCTAAAATTTGACAGAAGGGCCGGACCAGGAGCAGCTGGATTTAGTGTTTTGGTAATCCACTTCATAAGAGCAAAAAATAACATGGGATATGTAGAACTTGTGCTTTATTTCAATTAAAATTAACAAAAGCATTACAACAAATATGCCAACCCCTGACATATCAGGCATACAGCAGCTGATAAGTATTCGGTGGAAAAATATTTACTTGTCTACTCCTTATTAAACACTCGACATTCTCTGTCCACTTTTCTTTTCTTAGCTCCGCTCATCTTTACAGGAGGCTGAGAGTAAAGCACAAACGTGGAGCAAAACGCCTCAACAAAGGTCAATGTATGTAGTGCGCCAGCTACTGGAAAACATCAGAATTGCAGGGAAATTTAAATATTAAAACATTAACAAGATTTATTAACATAATTTCTTCAAGTTTGGTGGGCCGGATTAAAAAGCTTAAAGGGATAGTGTGTGTGTTTTTTTAATGTTAATCTGTATGGGTTTCCTTCTAAAAGTTACGTGTGTTGACACCGGTTGAACACACCTTCAGCGGATGTCTACGCCGAAGTTTACAAGTGAACAGGCTGATAGAGTTAACATGGGCGTAGTGAGACAATACGCAAATGCGAAATACGCTGCTGGATGTTTCGTTGACAACTGTTTCGGATGCAAATATATCACCTTTATAACAAATGTTTTGTTTTGAGAAGAAAAACAAGCTTTATTTCATGTTCCAGGGAAGTTACCGGACCTACTTACGTGGGCTCCAGAAAGCGAGCTGACCCGGGATCAGCTGAGACTGTCAGAGGTAAACCGGTGTCAACACACGGAACTTTTAGAAGGAAACCCATACAGATTAACATAAAAAAAACCACACTATCCCTTTAACGGGCCGCATATGGCCCCCGGGCCGTAGCTTGCCCATGCCTGGGTTAGATCCTGTCAGCACAACAACACAACACTCTGCACAACCTTAACCGTTCAAACCGGTGCAGACACAGCACATCATAAGGATCTACTCTGGACCCTTCGCATTTCTGCAAATATTCTGTTTTATCTTTGATGACTTTTATTTAACTCAGCTGTGCAGAGATGAACATGAGACGCCAATCAGAGGGGAGCCATTTTAGCCAATCAGAGGCGAGGAAGGCGGAACCTTCCTCTACCGTCCTACTGCCCCACGCCCACGTGAGCTGGCTCCGCCTAGTGGTGAGGGCAGCACATCACAGCCCCAGACCCACTGATGGACACACTTTAAAACTCTTCTGTCTCTTCTGTCTCCTCTGTCTCTCTTCTGTGTCTTTTCTGCCTCTCTTCTGTCTCTCTTCTCGCTTTTTTGTCTCTCTTCTCTCTCTTCAATCTCTCTTTTCTCTCTATTCTTTCTCTTCTCTCTCTTCAGTCTCTCTTCTCTGTATCTTCTGTCTCTCTTCTGTCTCTCTCTCTCTATTCTTTCCCTTCTCTCTCTTCTCTCACTCTGGCCTCTGTCCTCTCTTTGCCACAGTGGGACACTGGCTCCAGAAGTTGGGCCAAGACCTCAGGATGTGTTTGTGTTGGGACCCCGGTGCAGCGAGGTGCCAGACTGTGGGACTGGTCAGCTTTGTCCTGGGGCAGGAGAAGCTGAGCGTTTGGCTCACCAGGAGGAAGTGTAGAGCTGGGGCAGGATGGACAGACCCTCAGGACGTGTGGACAGTGGGGACAGTGGGGACAGTGGGGACAGGTTGTACAGACCCTGAGCTTCTGCTGAGGCTCTGGTGAAGGCCTCAGACTGGAGCACAGCTTCAGCTCACTGTGGAGGAGCTGGAGGACTTTGAGGACGTGTGGACAGTGGGGACAGTGTGGACAGTGTGGACAGTGTGGACAGTGGGGACAGTGGGGACTGTGGGGACAGTGTGGACAGTGGGGACAGTGGGGACAGTGGGGACAGGGGACGGGCAGCTGGTGCTGGACTTTGAGGAGGTGTTTCCTTTTGTTTGGTGTCCGTGACTTGATCATGTTGGAGTGTTAATATTTTAATACAATAATAAATGTATTTTAAAAGTCAAAGTCTCTTCTCTCTCTCTTCTCTCTCTCTTCTGTCTCTCTTCTGTCTCTCTTCTGTCTCTCTTCTGTCTCTCTTCTGTCAGGTCACACAGGGTCAGTCCTGTGTGAGCTGAGGGAGGGGCAGCTAGTACTGGACTTTTAGGAGGGGTTTCCCTTTGTTTGGTGTCTGTGGCTTGATCATGTTGGAGTGCTAACATTTTAATATAATAATAAATGTATTTTAAAAGTCAAAAGTCAAAAAGTCTCTTATGTCTCTTCTGTCTCTTCTCTCTCTCTCTTCTGTCTCTTCTCTCTCTTATGTCTCTCTTCTCTCTCTTCTATCTCTTCTCTCTCTCTTCTGTCTCTTCTGTCTCTTCTGTCTCTTCTCTCTCTTCTCTCTCTTCTCTCTCTCTTCTGTCTCTTCTCTCTCTTATGTCTCTCTTTCTCTCTCTTCTCTCTCTTCTGTCTCTCTTCTCTCTCTTCTCTCTCTCTCTCTCTCTGTCTCTCTTCTGTCTCTTCTCTCTCTCTGTTCTGTCTCTTCTCTCTCTTATGTCTCTCTTCTCTTCTCACTAGTCTCTCTTCTGTTTCTCTTCTCTCTCTTCTCTCTCTCTTCTCTCTCTTCTGTCTCTACTGTCTCTTCTCTCTCTCTTCTGTCTCTTCTCTCTCTTCTGTTTCTTCTGTCTCTTCTCTCTCTCCTCTCTCTCTCTCTCTCTCTCTCTCTCTCTCTCTCTCTCTCTCTCTCTCTCTCTCTCTCTCTCTCTCCCTCTTCTCTCTCTCTCTCCCTCCTCTCTCCCTCCTCTCTCTCTCTCCCTCTTCTCTCTCTCTCTCTCTCCCTCTCTCTCTCTCTCTCCCTCCTCTCTCTCTCTCTCTCTCTCTCTCTCTCCTCTCTCTCTCTCTCTCTCCCTCCTCTCTCTCTCTCCCTCTTCTCTCTCTCTCTCCCTCTCTCTCTCTCCCTCCCTCTCTCTCTCTCTCCTCTCTCTCTCTCTCTCTCTCCCTCCTCTCTCTCCCTCCTCTCTCTCTCCCTCTTCTCTCTCTCTCTCCCTCCTCTCTCCCTCCTCTCTCTCTCTCCCTCCTCTCTCTCTCTCTCCCTCCTCTCTCTCTCTCCCTCCTCTCTCTCTCCCTCCTCTCTCTCTCTCCCTCCTCTCTCTCCCGCGCGGCAGAAGACGCTCAGACGCGCGCGCGTGAACGTGTCCTGAGCCGCACGCGCGCCTGTCCGCTGCGCATGCGCTCTGAACAGCACTAAAGCGGATTAGATGGAGCGCGAGCCATTTGAACCATAATTGCACATTAAGGCGCGTCTCGACTTTTGCATTTGCATTTTTATGAAAACAAAAGCCTCAAACACGAGATGAGCCGCGGTCACGCGCCATTGCGCCGCTTTGTGCCGCTTCTCATTTCTCATTCTCCAAAGTCCCGTCGTGTGAGCGCACACGGAGTGCGCATAATGTCCCTGGGCGCCTCGGCCCCTCGTACAGCGGAGAGAGAGTCGAGGCTCATCGGCTCATCGTAAACAAAGTTACGCGCGATGGAAATGAGTTTGTACAAGAACAAACGACTGATGTGATTTTGAAAAGGCTGGAATTACAGCACGAGCCCCGCGCGGCTTTAACGACATATAAATATAATATAACGTCATATAAATGTAGACTGCACCTCAGGCTCATGTTTGTGTGAAGTGTAGAAGTTTAAAACAGGCAGGAACACTCTTACCCTCACTGAGAACATTCTCCGGGAGTAAGATCTCGGCCCACATGGGGCTCTGAACAAGTCTGGAGGAGAACACAATGAAGGACAGATCCACTGCCAAGGCCCAGACTAACCCGAGCTAAACCAGGAGCAGACCAGGCAGGAGCAGACCAGGAGCAAACCAGGAGCAGACCAGGAGCAGACCAGGAGCAGACCAGGAGCAAACCAGGAGCAGACCAGGAGCAAACCAGGAGCAGACCAGGAGCAAACCAGGAGCAGACCAGGCAGGAGCAAACCAGGAGCAAACCAGGAGCAGACCAGGCAGGAGCAAACCAGGAGCAGATCAGGAGCAGACCAGGAGCAGACCAGGAGCAAACCAGGAGCAGACCAGGAGCAGGAGCAGACCAGGAGCAGACCAGGAGCAAACCAGGAGCAAACCAGGAGCAAACCAGGAGCAGACCAGGAGCAAACCAGGAGCAAACCAGGAGCAGACCAGGCAGGAGCAGACCAGGAGCAGACCAGGAGCAAACCAGGAGCAGACCAGGAGCAGACCAGGAGCAAACCAGGAGCAGACAAGGAGCAGACCAGGAGCAGACCAGGGGCAGGAGCAGACCAGGGGCAGGAGCAGACCAGGCTGTGGACCGGCTGTAGATCAGAGCTGCAGATTGTGCCATATGAGACTCATACACCTGCACCTGCACCAGTCACGAGAGCTGTTCCACAAAAGTATCTCTCACAAACCAAGTTTTTCTAGGTTGTCCTGCACTTTTAGCTCTAGACTGACCCTCTGCAGATGTTTTTTCCACAGTGAATGAGCTGTAAGTTCAATGAGACCCTTCAGTGTGCACCGGACATCTCTCCCTGACAGCACATTCCAATGTTTTATCTTTGCATTTTTATATATTACATTACATTACATTACATTCTATGATATGATATGATATGATATTATTATTATGTAATAAACACAGGTGTGTACTTGATGAATCTGGGAGCACTCACTGTGCCTCTGGGGCATGAGCAGTGACGTGTGTTTTGATCTCTGATTAGTGTAAGTAGAATATTATACTTATGTTTAATATTCTACAGTGAATAATATCTATTTCATTACTTACTGTATACAATGAAAAGAAAAATCCATGATACATGCCTGACGTTAGAATGAGGGTGGAGGGTGTTTTCAGATCAGTAATAGGCCTCACACTCCTTCAGCCTCTAGAGGGCAGCACTACACCACTCACACACTTCTGTTGAAGGTATTGATCGTGTGTCTGTACTCTGTCTACATCATACACAGATTCTGTTGTGGGGAAAGCTAGTTGTGTGGCTTTAACACTTGTGACCACCAGGGGGCATCAGTAAGAATGCACAATGAGAGATGACGAGCTTTAATGATTTTATTAAAGGTCCCATGACATGGTACTTCTTGATGCTTTTATATGGCTCCTTAATGGTTCCCTAATACTGTAAATGAATCCTTCTTCAAAATCAACACTCAGTGCATGAGAAAGACCCATTTACACAGACATGGTCAAAAATTCACTCTCTGAACGACTCATTCTGGGCCTTCTTGCTTGAACGCAAATGAGAAGGACACAGATTGGCTTAGCCCACTCCTCTGCGCCGCTGGAGCGCTGCTCTGCGCTGCTCTGCGCTGTCTCCCAACTTCTGCGTTTGAAGCACGAAGACAGAAAGGAGAGGCATTTCAGTGAAAAAAAAAACACATTTTCACAGAAAATAAAATTAAACCACTGCTGTTTCAGAGGTCCAGAGGGTCGGGTAAAGGACTTCCGAGCCTAGAAACACTCGCATGTGCCTCCAGGCAAATAAAAAAACGCATTTCGCATTGCGTAGCTCCTCCGCAGTCCAAACTCTCTGGGCGTGATTTACAGAAACGGGGTGGAGATCCAGACGATGGTGGAACTGCATTTGCATTTCTTTTTTCGATGTTACGTAACAAAGGTGCCTTGTCCAAAATCGCCCGTTTGAGCTGTGTTTTTTTCAAACGCAGAAAAGGATCGCAAATGCTCAGTTTAGACATTTTGCAACTTTTAACCATTGGGGGGGGGGCTAAACAGGGTAGGGGAGCTCATATTAACGTTCAAAAACCTCAGAAAGTGAAAATTTCATGCCATGGGACCTTTAAAGACGTTGAAATTTGCGCACGCGTGGTCCTGAAACATACAAACTGAGGGAGAAAATATAAATTATAATATATTCTATAAATACAGCCAAACTGTTGGGTAGGAAACTTCACTGAATCGGACTGTATGCACTGGTTCGGGTTTAAAGCTGTCACTGCCCTGGGGTGTCGGCCAGAACACCTCTTAAGGCCCAGATGAATCCAGACAGGAGGAGACAATAAGGAGACTAGTGCTGATGGTTAGCGTTTGTATTGAACATTAGGGTTCACATACAGGTACAAAGTGATGGGGCTGAACATAGGCAGGCTGTTGGGCATGTTGGGGTGTGAGTGTGTGTGTGTGGTCTCTGAAATAAACAGAAACAAACCATCTAGTCACTAATTGCCCACAATAGATACAGGAAACACATAACTCTATACCAACATACATTACGTAGCCCCCCCAACATAATATACATAACATACAGTTTAACAGCAACAATAAACCAAGATACTATAGCCCACACAACCGCATGGAAATGAGATTTAGCTTAGCTCATGCTAGCTATGCAGACCACAGGCTAACAAATGAAACAGGTGTAATCAGAAACATAAAGAACACATATAACATCATTACAGGCAAAAACTGACTGCTGTCATGAACGCACACTCTTGTAAACAATGACAATCTGTAGGTATAAAACTACAACTGTAGGAACACATTCTTCTCCAGTCACTACTGACATAATGTGGGCGGGAGGAGCACCCCCAAGTGGACACTCCACAGACTACAACCAAACTAGGCACAACTCAGAACAAATACAACACTACAAGAACATAGAAATCAAAGGGCCTTTTGTACACAAACAATCATCTTGGATGCAAACAGTAATAGCTCCGTAATAATAGCAGGCCATTAGCAGGCCTTTAGCATCTGGCACTTAGCATTTCCTGATATCAAGACTAAACATCTAACTGGCCCTTAAAGGGATATGCCACCCCCAGGTCAAACTTGGGCATCTCCCCACAGTCCAGAGACTAAAATAAGTGGTGGAAAGCGTTTTCCTGGTCACCCAGCCATTGTCCGAGTCTGTCAGCACTGACCGCCGCGGTATCTGCAGCTACACCACGCTGACAGGGGAACTCCCTTCCTGGTGCGTAACAGGGATTCCCCTGGCAGCGTGCTGCGTGCTTCGGCTTTCTTTTTCCGCACTGAAAAATAGTTCCCACCCAAAATGACCAAGGCAAGCTCTCCGTGTTGATTTGCACATTTATTTGCACTCGATATGAATGCGCACTACACAGAAAGTAATTGGGAAACGCATCGAGCAAATTAATTCCTTTTGGCCGAAATCTTTCTCTGGCGACGTTAGACTCCAGTCTAACGCAGAGTAGCTGCAGATACCGCGGCGGTCAGTGCTGACAGACCTGGACAATGGCTGGGTGACCAGGAAAACGCTTTCCACCACTTATTTTAGTCTCTGGACTGTGGGGAGATGCCCAAATTTGACCTGGGGGTGGCATATCCCTTTAAACACACATTTTCTATAATCTACTGCTGCTAATGACTTCAAAACACTCTGCAAACATGTTGACTTATATGTGTGCCTTCTTTAAAACCACTACTCACTTCTTTAATGCGCACACGAGACTCACGAGCCCTGCAGGACGCACTGAAAACAACTACAACACGTAGCGCTGTCAACCAAACTTGAAAACGATAGCATCTGACTGGCTACAACCTCTGTCCACCAAACACCCGGCAGAAATAGAGCATGTCCTTTGACACAGGCTCCCCCAAAAGCAGCAAATTTGACACTAAGAAGGACTGGCCGGGTCAGAGTCAGTGTTGAGGAACCTTGGTGACCACACCGACTGGCCACAGGGCTCTTGGTAGCTGAGGGTCTATCATCTCGACCGTGGTTCCAAGTTGCAGCTGTGCAGGGTCCTTATGCCATTTAGATTGTCTGAAGTGTAGGGAGGAAGCGCCTGATGAAGTGAGCCCAGAACTGGTCTGCTAACACTCGACTGTGCCTCCAGCAGCGTTGGCTTAAAGGCTCAGCATCCTCATAAATAGCCTGTGGAAGGGAGGTATCAAGCCGCCCCATGAGGAGAAGATTGGGGGTCACGGGGTTGGGATCTGCCACATCTGTAGAAACATAACCCAGTGGCTTGGAATTTAAGATCCCTTCCACCTCTATCAAGACAGTCCTCAGAACTTCTTCTGGAACAGACTGGGGCTGAATTGATGCATAAAGTGCAGCCTTGACAGATCTCACCTCCCTTTCCCATACACCACCAAAATGTGGTGCGTTTGGTGGGTTGAACTTGAACTGTATTTGGTGCTTGGCCAATTGGTCCCAAAGTGCAGGCTGTAGCATTTCAAAGGCCTCTCTGAGCTCCCGCTCACCTCCTTTAAAATTTGTTCCCTGGTCAGTCAGGCTTGCCTCTTCTTGCGATAAACCTCCGCAGGGAATCACAATCCAAACTGGATAGGAGATCTAAGTGCACAGCTTGTGTTGTTAAGCACTTGAATCCCCATCTTTTCTCAGGCGATAGCCCATTTTAACTGTGAGGGGCCCGAAACAGTCCATGGCAGTGGAGAAAAAGGTGTAGCTTTAACAGTCTTAACCTCGCCTCTGGCAAATCAGATATCTTAGGCACAGTTGGCATGGCCCTCCATCTCTGGCAATCAGGGCATGAATGCTGTTATCTTTTGACTGTCGCTTGTCCACGGAGTATCCAATACTTGCGCCTCAGCTCTGCAAATAGGTGCTTTGAGCCTGGGTGACTCAGGGCCCTGTCATTGTCCTGGATGATGAGTTGGGTAGACTTAGACAAACTTTATTGATCCACAAGGGAAATTGTTTTTGGTGATGAGGCTCCAAGACCATAGGATGCATGGCCTCAGGCTCTAGTTGGCAGCTACGTCTCAGCCTCCCACTGACCTTAATAGGTCCTGTAGTCCGGTCATACTCCTGGACCAGGGTCAACAGTCTGCTAGTGGAGGCTTGTTAGTGCTCAACAGGTTGTACTCCTCTGGGAAACTCTGCTGTTGGGCCTGCTGTAGAATCTCCCTCTCTGCCTTTTGTGATCTGTGGCAGAGAGAGTGGCCTGGTCACGTGCCGCCCCATGAGAGGACAGTGCAACAGTCTCTATGAGTTCAGTGAAGGAGTAGCACTGGTAAGCTTATAGCTGTAGTGGGGTCTTTATGGGGGTGGTGGTAAGGCAGGAGACAGCAAGCTTTCTCAGTTCAGGATCATCTATTGGCTCTTCCTTTGAAGGCTGAATGGGTCAGAACCACAAACACTCTAAATCGACATGAATCTGACTGTACTGAGGTAGACTTTAGACTTTATTGTCCCAAGGGGAAAATAATTTTTTCACACACACACAGAGCCTGTCTGACACACACAGCAACAACACAACAAACACAAACACATACAAGTCCACAGGTAAGGACAGTGGTGGAGTCTGTCCAGAGGATAACACTGTTGATAGGCACAGTCAGCTCATGTTGCAGGAGTGTGGCAGGACTCCACAGACCTCCACCTAGGCATAGACTGTTGCTTTTTGGGGGCAACTCTTGATCAGGCAGTGAGGAAGGACACCTTCACTTAACTTTTATAGTCCTCTGTGCTCCGATAGGCCACTGAGCCATACGCCTTCTCTGAAGCATCTGCAAACACATGAATGTCCCTGTGACAGTCTGTGAACTCTAGGGCGGAACTGACGTAACAGCGTGGCAGCGTGACTTAGGAGAGATGTTGTAACTCTGCTTCCCACTCTAACCAAGGTTGTAGCAAGTCCTCATGTAGGGATGGGTTATCCCATTCTTGGTGCGGGGTTGGGTCCTTGTGGAAGGGGGGTGGCTACTGGCCTGATGGGGTGTGAAGAGGAGGGGAAGGGAGTCGGCAGAGGGGGTGGGGGGCGAGTCAAACCTGTTAAAGTAACAGTTTAATTTGTCCGCCCAGCGCTGATCACCATCAGCTGTCCTTCTGCCACTCTGTCCAAAACCAGACATGTTCCTCAGTCCTCTCCACACGCCCCGTGTGTTGTTCTGGTCCAGCTGCTCCTCCATCTTCCTCCCATAGTCCTTCTTGACCCATGGGATCCTCCATTGGAGCTCCCTCTGGACCCTTTTCTGCTCCTCTCTGTCCCCTGAGGTGAAAGCCCTTTTCTTCTGGTTCAGGAGGGCTTTAAGCTCAGGGGTGACCCAGGGGTGGTTGTTGGAGAAACACCGTACTCTCCTGGTTCGTACAGTGTTCTCCACACAGAAGTTGATGTAGTCTGTGATGGGTCAGGCTGTTGATGTCGTCTCCATAAGAGCCGCTGAACATGTCCCAGTCTGTGTTCTGGAAACATACGCACACGAGACTCACGAGCCCTGCAGGACGCACTGAAAACAACTACAACACGTAGCGCTGTCAACCAAACTTGAAAACGATAGCATCTGACTGGCTACAACCTCTGTCCACCAAACACCCGGCAGAAATAGAGCATGTCCTTTGACACAGGCTCTCTTACAGAGCACGTGAAAACTAGACAAGAAAAAGCCTGAGCCAGACCTGTGGGGCAGAGGCTGTGGGGTAGTGAAGTGTTTCCCAACCAGGGGTACAAGTACCCCTAGGGGTACGCGAGCACACTGCAGGGGGTATTCGGTAGTGTCGCTGCCAGGCGCAGGGGGAGATTTTTTTGAATTTTTAAAATTCCTAATTTGAGTAAATTTGAGTTAAAGAAAAGAGAGAAAATGCCTGATAATTAAAATTTCAAATTAATGTGACAGATTGGATGATTGGTGTCACGTTTGCGTCTCTGCCCGCTGGGTGCGGTGATTGGGTGGTGGATCTGGGCGTGGGGTATTTAAGTAGCCAACGCGACTGCTTCCTCCTCTCCTCTTCCGTATGGCCGGTTGTTGTGTTGGTGACACGGGTCTGCTGCTGGGGATGCGCTCAGACTGGGTGAGTGTTGCGTCTTTCATGCGTTCGTTGATTGGGTTTGTTACATCCGCGGTTCTTTGCTCTGTAGATCGCCAGGTGTTGGTAATTGGAGCAGCGTGCTGTGTGCGTGGGGCTGCGCTGGGTCGAATGCCTCGGAGCGGTGAGTCTCCCCCTCGTGCTGCTGTCTGGAGAGGAACCCGGGGATCTCAAGTTAATTATTTCTTTTATTTGCTGCAGACTGCTCCTACCGACGGTGGTCGTGTCTGCTCTCTGCCTAGCCGCTATCAGTGACGAGTAGTTGTCACTCAACCTTGTGGATTTGCAGCTCGGCGTGTCTACGGCTCGGGGTTGCTGTTTTGTTCACCGGCACTTCCTGATACGTGCGCGCCAACGTCTTCGGCGTTCGCATGGTCTGTGTTATCGGTTTGTGCCTAGTATTTTATAACCTACACTGGACTGGGAGCATACAATAGATGGACGTTGTACTTAAATCCTCCCTTAATTTTAACCTGTGGTACTGTTTCCGAGATACTTTTATACCCTTTTAGTGTTACTGCACGTGAACCTGAGGTATTTTTTACGGTCACGGACTATACTCTCGCGTGCTTGGGGTTTGCTGCTCTGTGTCCCTCGCAGGCGTATCGGTGCCTGGTGCCTGCATTGCACTTCAGATTGGTTTATTTTTCTTGTGCATGATTTTCTTTCTCTTGTATTAATTGTGTGATTCTTTTTGTGTTTTTTTGGTTGCAGTGTATTAATAGCATGGCGTGATTTCTGTTTATTATTTTTCTTTTGGGAATTGCTTTGTCGCGTAGGCACTGACCAGCTGTATTGGGGCAGGGGTGGGTAAACGGGTTGTTTGACCATATGTTTGTAGTGACCAGGACATTGCACACCTAACGGTGACGGACTCCATCCACTTCAGATCGTGTCTCTGTTACCAGATACGTGATAGTGTCTCATCTAGTAGAATCTCATGTAACGTAGGTGCTTTGAGAAATGAATTCTTCTAACTGAAGTCCTTGTGTTTTCTGCCCGTTATTGCAGCCAGGTGCACCGCGTCTACACGAGTGGCAGGACGAGTCCCCTGGTGGTGGAGTTTCTTCGGTTCACGCTTCGGGTGTCCCCTCTTCTTTCCTACTCACGAGTGGTGTATATCGTTAGAGGTACCCGTATCCTATGTTTCCTGCTCCTGCCAGTCGTGGTAGCCATTGCCCTGAGCTGCTGCCCTGCTCCTCCTTGGCCTAGAGTAGTGGTGTGTCCGCAGAGGTGGGCATTGCGTACGAGGTGTGCAGTGTTCCTGGTGTGCTCTATTGGGTGGGGTATGAGTGTGTGCCGGTGTGTATGGTGGTATGCGTGTGTGTGTGTAAGAAGGGGGGGTTGCTGAGCCAGATCTGGGCTGGCTCCAGTCTATGCTATAGGTCTAATGTTTTCTCTGTCCTACTTTGGTCACTAGTAAATAAATATAATTTGGTTGAACTCACGTCTCTGTCTCGTGTAATGTGCGAACTTGTGTTGCCTAAATATTTCTTAAAGGGTTTACTTATTTATTCCTGTGGGCCAACCCCCCATAGGTGGCGTTGTCTGGTTAGTGCCAGTAGTTCTAATTTCCATTCGGTCACATTTGGCGTTGCTGGCAGGATTTCATTCTCAATGGTGGAGACGTGAGTTCCGTAGGATTATTGTGACCTAGGACAAGGGTGTTGGTGTGGTTATTTGTAAGAGTGTGGTGAACAAAACAGCAGCCTCAGTCATCCAACTTTCAATTTGGCTATGGCGACTATGGAGGAGGAGCTACGACTACTTAAGGATTTAGTGCAGCAGCTTAAGGTCGATAATGAGCGCCTTCGTCAGGGGCAGAATGCTTCCCAGTCTGGCCCTGATGCAGCTGCTACAACTGCGGGCGAAGCAAACTTGGGGCCATCTGCAGCAGCTGGTGCCATGGTTGCGGAGCGTCTGGTAGTAATACCAAGAGACCGCAAGTGCCCCATGTTTAATGGTAAAACTGGCATGGGCATAGTGGAGTGGGTAGAAGAAGTACGTGCAGGCGCGCGAGCCCGCCACCTTACGGGTGCCGACCAGGCTTTCTTTATCTTTGATCATTTGGAGGGCGAGGCGAAGAGAGAAATTAAATATCGTCCTAGCGTAGAACGGAAAGATCCGGAAAAGATTCTGGATATTCTGACGGAGCTGTATGGTTGTACTCAGTCTTATGTAACGTTGCAACAAGCCTTCTTCTCCAGACAGCAGCAGGAGGGAGAGACTCTGCAGGAGTTTTCTTTGGGCTTAATGGCGCTAATGGAGCAGGTCAAACAGCGCGCGCCTGATGGTATCCCCAATGCTGAGGTCCTCCTCAGAGATCAATTTGCTGAACATGTCTTGGATAATGCTCTGCGCAGGGAGTTGAAACAGTTTGTTCGGCGCCAGCCTACTGCTACCTTGCTTGACATCCGAAAGGAAGCTCTTAGGTGGGAGCAGGAGGGGCTCCCAGGCGGTGCGCGTGGTCGTAGTTTCTCCCTCCCATCCGCATATGGCCTCCAATATGGGATGCAGGGTCGCCCTTGCTCCGCCCAGACGGTGCCTTCTCAAGGGAGTGAGCTGGGGGAACTTAAAGAACTGTTGAAGCGGCAGCAGGACCAACTGAATCAGCTCACTCAGACCGTAGCCTCTTTACAGGGCTCCTCCACCTATAACAGGCCGCGTCGAGGTGGTCCTGTGGTCTGCCTTCGGTGCCAACGACCTGGCCATTTTGCCAGAGAATGTGATGGAGAACGGGTTCCGTCCCGTCCTCGAGCTAATTCCATCTCTGGCATGCAGTCACGGACCGCTGGGCCATCCCACTCTTCCGACCTGTCGGAAAACTGATGCCCATTGAACTGCGGAGTCACAGTTCAGCGGGGGCACCTACTGGCTCACAGGTGGGGTCACTTATGTCGTCTTGTCCCAAGATTGACGTATCCATTGGGGGAGTTAATGTTTCTTGTCTGCTCGATACTGGATCTATGGTCTCCACGGTAACTGAGAGCTTCTTCTTACAGCAGTTTGAGCCGTGGGGCCAGGAACGTCTCCAGTCATGCCATTGGCTGCAGCTGAGGGCAGCCAATGGGTTGGCTATCCCTTACATCGGGTATCTGGAGTTGGATGTGGTCCTTTGTGGTAAGGTAATGCCCCGTTGCGGTATTCTAATAGTTCGGGATCCCGTTGGTGCCTTACCCTCAACCCCTGGAGTGTTGGGGATGAACGTCATTCGCCATTGCTATCAGGAATTGTTTGGGGCCCATGGCCCCTCCCTCTTCCATTCTACCTCCGTCTCGGAGGCACCGAGTCCTGTTATTGAGGCCCTACAGCAGTGCCATCAGTCATCCGTGCAGGACCAGACCTTTATGGGCACTGCTAGGGTGCGGGGTTCCCGAGCAGTACGGGTACCGGGTGGCACAATGAAATTCGTGGCCAGTACGTGTTCAGAACAGCTCTCTGGGCAGATAGCCCTGTTTGAACCGCCACAGGGTGGTCTACCAGCGGGACTGCTGGCCTCACCATGTCTGGTTCAGGTGATGAGAGGTACTGCATATGTTCCCATCATCAATGTTGGACTGACAGAAGCTCTTCTCTATCCCCGTGTTTGCCTGGGCTCCTTAACCGCCGCCCAGGTCGTCAGCTTGCCAGCTGGAATCACCGAGGTGAGGTCTCCTGCTGCGGTGTTCTCTCAGACTGCTGTGAGTTCTGTGCAGGACAGAGTTGACGCTCTCGACCTATCGGCTTTGTCAGAGCCTGACCAGGCAGAGGTTCGAGGTCTATTGCAGCGGTACAGTTCCGTGTTCGCAGCACATGATGCTGACTTGGGTTGTACCCAGCTGCTTTCCCATGACATTCCACTGGTGGATGATACACCTATCCGACAGCGCTACCGGCGCATTCCGCCGTCGGAATATGAGGAGGTTAAGGCCCACATTAACCAGCTCCTTGAGGCCCAGGTAATCAGGGAAAGTACTAGCCCTTACGCCTCACCAATTGTCCTGGTGAAAAAGAAGGATGGGAGTCTACGCATGTGCGTGGACTACCGCCTTCTGAACCGAAAGACGCGCAAGGACGCTTTTCCTCTTCCTCGCATTGAGGAAAGTCTGGATGCCTTGGCGGGTGCCCAGTGGTTCTCGACGTTGGACCTTGCTAGTGGCTATAATCAGGTCCCAGTTTCCGAACAGGATAAACCTAAAACAGCTTTTTGTACTCCCTTCGGCCTCTTTGAGTGGAACCGAATGCCGTTCGGATTGTGCAATGCCCCTAGCACATTCCAGCGCCTTATGCAGCGGCTTTTTGGGGACCAACAGTGTCAGTCACTTCTACTTTACCTTGATGATATTGTGGTATTTTCATCATCTGTCGCCCAGCACCTTCAGCGGTTGGAGGTAGTTCTCAGTCGCCTTCAACGGGAAGGTTTGAAGGCAAACTTGGGAAAGTGTGCCTTCTTCAAACGGCAGGTCGGCTACCTAGGGCATGTCATCTCAAGCCAAGGGGTCTCCACTGATCCATCTAAGATTGACGCTGTGGCCAAGTGGCAGCGACCACGCCATATCTCAGAGTTGCGATCCTTTCTGGGGTTCGCCAGTTATTACAGGCGTTTTGTGGCGGGCTTTGCGAAATTGGCAAGTCCTCTGCATAAGCTGGTGGCTGACCTTGCTGCCGCAAAGGGAAGAAGAGCCAGCCACGACCTAGGTGCTGCATGGACACCTCAATGTGAGGATAGTTTTGAGGCTTTGAAGGCCAAACTGGTGTCCTCCCCAGTTTTGGCTTATGCTGATTTCTGTAGGCCATTTATACTGGAAGTGGATGCCAGCTATAGTGGGCTAGGGGCGGTTTTGTCGCAGGAGTTTGATGGAGTGGTCAAGCCGGTGGCTTACGCTAGCCGGGGACTTAGGCCCACGGAGCGCAATATGAAGAATTACAGCTCAATGAAGCTGGAGTTCCTTGCGCTCAAGTGGGCCATGACCGAGAAATTTCGGGAGTACTTGCTGGGCCATAAATGTGTTGTTTTCACTGACAACAACCCGCTCAGCTACCTCCATACGGCGAAGCTTGGGGCCACCGAACATCGATGGGCAGCTCAGTTGGCGTCCTTTGATTTTGAAATCAAGTATCGCTCGGGTCGCCAAAACAAAAATGCCGATGCGCTCTCTAGGCAGTACTTGTCGAGTTCCAGCTTGGCGGAGTATGCTCTCCCAGGTACTTCGGTGCCTCTATCTTTGCAGCAGGCCCCCGAGTCAAGTGCGGTAACTCTTGCCACCCAGTCCGTGATGGCTGTACTGCCGGGGCATTCTCTTGCTGAGATTTGCTCCTTGCAGGAGGCTGACCCCCTCCTGCGAGACATCTTGGGGTTTTGGAGGAGGCAAGTATGGCCTACGGCGGAGGAGTGTCAACGGCTCCCAAAATTGGCCGTGATGCTGTTGCGACAGTGGGGTCGGTTGGTGGAAAAGGAGGGTGTATTGTACCGCCGAGTCTTCCGCCCGGACGGGAGGGAAGAATGTCTTCAGCTTCTCCTGCCCACCGTCCTTAAGAAGGAAACCTTGAAACAGTTGCATCAGGACCATGGTCACCAGGGGGTGGAGAGAACTGCAGAGCTAATACGGCGTCGCTGCTATTGGCCAGGAATGGCTACTGACATCCTCCAGTGGTGTCAGCAGTGTGAGCGGTGTCAGGTGGCAAAAGACCCCCGGCCTGTGTCCCACAGTTTTATGGGTCACTTATCAGCATCTAGACCGAATGAAGTCATTGCTATCGACTTCACCCTCCTCGAACCATCCCAGAATGGACTGGAAAACGTTCTGGTAATTACAGACGTTTTCAGTAAGTATACCCAGGCAATTCCCACTAGGGACCAGCGGGCAATAACTGTGGCACAGGTCCTTTTGCACGAATGGTTCTACCGATTTGGGGTGCCGGGTCGCATTCATTCCGATCAAGGTAGAAGCTTTGAGAGCTCCCTAATCGACCAGCTCTGCTGCCTGTATGGGGTGAAGAAATCGCGCACTACACCGTATCACCCCGCAGGGAATGGGCAGTGCGAGCGTTTTAATAGGACGCTGCACAACCTTCTGAGGACATTGCCCGTGCCCCAGAAGCGCAACTGGACCTCCTGTCTGCCACAGGTGGTCTATTGTTACAACACCACCCCCCACCAAAGTACGGGGGAATCACCATTCTTTTTGATGTTTGGACAGGAACCTAGGCTCCCAGTTGATTTTCTCCTGGGCCGTGTCCAGGACCCGGTGCCAGGTACTGTACAGGATTGGATGGCGGAACATCAGGCCCAGCTCAAGTTGGCCTTTGAAGGGGCACGGGAGCGGTTGTTCGCTGCTGCACAGCGCCGTAAGGAGCGTCACGATCAAGGGGTTCGGGAGGCGCCCTTGCAAGTAGGCCAGTTGGTTTACCTTCGGGATCATGCTGCAAGAGGCCGGCATAAAATTCAAGACCTCTGGAGTTCTGTAGTCCATCAGGTACTGGAGGTCCCAGATAGTGATGGTGTAGTGTACACCGTCGCCCCAGCAGATGATTTAGGCCGGGCAAGGAGAGTTCATCGCGACATGTTGAAGGTACAAGTCGCCCCCCCCCCATCAGAGCGCGAAGCAGTGGCCTGTGAACTCCCTGCCCCTGGATGTTCCGTGGATGCACCTGACTCCGAGGTGGACTGGTGGCTGCTTGTTCCTAATGCTCCAGTGCCTCCACCTATACACGAACCCGGTAGGCTTGGGGCGGCGAGTGGTACCCCCTCTCAGACGACACCCGCTGCCACGGGTGGTCCGGCCCCGGACCCTGGGTCAGGAGCGTTGTCTGTCCCTTCTGGTGCGGGGGCCTTGAGTCCTGGGCAGCCAGTACTGCGCCGAACGGGCCGGGCCACGGCAGGCATACATACTAACATCCACCACCTTCCACGGCCTGCTGGCAGTGAGGTCAATGCTGCGGAGGCTCCCCCAGCAGCGCAGCTGGATGGTTAGAATTGGCCAGTGGGATGTTGGCCAATTTTATTTATATTTTTCATCGGGGCGCCGAAAAAGAAAAGGGGGGTATAATGTGACAGATTGGATGATTGGTGTCACGTTTGCGTCTCTGCCCGCTGGGTGCGGTGATTGGGTGGTGGATCTGGGCGTGGGGTATTTAAGTAGCCAACGCGACTGCTTCCTCTCCTCTTCCGTATGGCCGGTTGTTGTGTTGGTGACACGGGTCTGCTGCTGGGGCTGCGTTGGGGCGAACGTGCGCTCAGACTGGGTGAGTGTTGCGTCTTTCATGCGTTCGTTGATTGGGTTTGTTACATCCGCGGTTCTTTGCTCTGTAGATCGCCAGGTGTTGGTAATTGGAGCAGCGTGCTGTGTGCGTGGGGCTGCGCTGGGTCGAATGCCTCGGAGCGGTGAGTCTCCCCCTCGTGCTGCTGTCTGGAGAGGAACCCGGGGATCTCAAGTTAATTATTTCTTTTATTTGCTGCAGACTGCTCCTACCGACGGTGGTCGTGTCTGCTCTCTGCCTAGCCGCTATCAGTGACGAGTAGTTGTCACTCAACCTTGTGGATTTGCAGCTCGGCGTGTCTACGGCTCGGGGTTGCTGTTTTGTTCACCGGCACTTCCTGATACGTGCGCGCCAACGTCTTCGGCGTTCGCATGGTCTGTGTTATCGGTTTGTGCCTAGTATTTTATAACCTACACTGGACTGGGAGCATATAATAGATGGACGTTGTACTTAAATCCTCCCTTAATTTTAACCTGTGGTACTGTTTCCGAGATACTTTTATACCCTTTTAGTGTTACTGCACGTGAACCTGAGGTATTTTTTACGGTCACGGACTATACTCTCGCGTGCTTGGGGTTTGCTGCTCTGTGTCCCTCGCAGGCGTATCGGTGCCTGGTGCCTGCATTGCACTTCAGATTGGTTTATTTTTCTTGTGCATGATTTTCTTTCTCTTTTATTAATTGTGTGATTCTTTTTGTGTTTTTTTGGTTGCAGTGTATTAATAGCATGGCGTGATTTCTGTTTATTATTTTTCTTTTGGGAATTGCTTTGTCGCGTAGGCACTGACCAGCTGTATTGGGGCAGGGGTGGGTAAACGGGTTGTTTGACCATATGTTTGTAGTGACCAGGACATTGCACACCTAACGGTGACGGACTCCATCCACTTCAGATCGTGTCTCTCAGTTACCAGATAAGTGATAGTGTCTCATCTAGTAGAATCTCATGTAACGTAGGTGCTTTGAGAAATGAATTCTTCTAACTGAAGTCCTTGTGTTTTCTGCCCGTTATTGCAGCCAGGTGCACCGCGTCTACACGAGTGGCAGGACGAGTCCCCTGGTGGTGGAGTTTCTTCGGTTCACGCTTCGGGTGTCCCCTCTTCTTTCCTACTCACGAGTGGTGTATATCGTTAGAGGTACCCGTATCCTATGTTTCCTGCTCCTGCCAGTCGTGGTAGCCATTGCCCTGAGCTGCTGCCCTGCTCCTCCTTGGCCTAGAGTAGTGGTGTGTCCGCAGAGGTGGGCATTGCGTACGAGGTGTGCAGTGTTCCTGGTGTGCTCTATTGGGTGGGGTATGAGTGTGTGCCGGTGTGTATGGTGGTATGCGTGTGTGTGTGTAAGAAGGGGGGGTTGCTGAGCCAGATCTGGGCTGGCTCCAGTCTATGCTATAGGTCTAATGTTTTCTCTGTCCTACTTTGGTCACTAGTAAATAAATATAATTTGGTTGAACTCACGTCTCTGTCTCGTGTAATGTGCGAACTTGTGTTGCCTAAATATTTCTTAAAGGGTTTACTTATTTATTCCTGTGGGCCAACCCCCCATAGGTGGCGTTGTCTGGTTAGTGCCAGTAGTTCTAATTTCCATTCGGTCACATTAAGGAGATGAAATAAAATGATTTTCATTTAATAATCTGTTGTGTCACCTTCTACTTTTGGAGAATTATCAACACGTATGAGTGAGGGGTACTCGAGGTGTGACAAAAAGGCTCAGGGGGTACACAAGGTTTGGAAACACTGGGGTAAACACATTGTTGTGCCTTGTGAAGCTGGTGTTTCTCGCTCATCATAATCCATCTGGTACAGCTCCCACTGACCCTTGTTAGTTAGTTAGTTTAGTCTTGATTTGAAGGGACAATGTACAGAGACATTATGTACAAAGACAGAGATGTTCTGCACCAGAGTATAGCTACACATTCTGGCATGTTAAACAGTTACTGTTGGTCAACTTGCACTGTCCGCTATAAATAAATAAATCAAAATACAAAGCTAATTTCCCTCCGCAGTCCCTGGTTACATGGATAAAAAACAACGGTCTATATCAATAAAAGCAACACACATACACACAGCATCACACATTTAACTTTGACACACATCTCATTACGCAGTAACACAACAAAACATAATATACACCCACTAACATGAACCCAAAACACACAATCACACACCTCCATGTACTATTTACACACCATATCATTCACAATAACAATAACACATAAAAACATCATTCTTATATTTGATCTCAATGCTGTATTAACGGTTTAACGGATTCACTACTGTATAACCTGCTGGTTAACGTGGTGTGTGCTGGCAGTTTGGATTATTCCACAGCCACTTTTTCACTTCTGTGGAAAAGGTGGAATAGTCCGTTAGATTTATGAGATTAGTTGTTGTATCATTCCAGTCTTGAATGGCTCTGTAGGAAAAGGAAGATTTGAGTTTTGGTATATTGCAGTGGCTGTTGGTGGAAGCTCGTGTGGTTCGTGTTGTTACTGTGGATGTGTGACTTGATGAAGTTCTTAAGAGGAGCTGGTGCAGAGTTATTTAGTATTTTGTGGGTCATTCTAATTGAGGCATATTTCTGAATATTGTTGAAGTTTAAGAGTCTGTATTTTTGGAGGATTGTGCAATGATGGTGTTGTCGCGGCTTCTTGTCTAAAATTTGGAGTGATTGTTTGTGGAGTGATTCTAAAGGTCTCAGTGTGGTTTTATTGGCCTGGGACCAGCAGTCTTCACTTCACAAAAGAATGTTTTTTGTAAGTAGAACTTATTATGTGAAGCCTGTTGCTGTTCAGCTCATGCTGTGATTGGCTAAAAGTCCACTGAGAGTCGAGCTGAACCATTTCAGTGACTAGTCCAGGATTTCCCGAGCTAACCTGACCAGTGCTGATACATCAGGCTGCCTCTGGAACCAGGCCCACAGCAGCTCATCACATCCACAACTCTGACTTCAGACCATCCCCTGTCTTTATTTATAGCCTGTGTCTTTAAATAGGCAGAGAACTTTCCTGACCAATATCATGATATCATTCAGTGTTCAGCGTGAAGTCTCAAAGTTCTCTGACCTTCAAGTTTAGTGCTTCCCTCACCGCAGAAGTCTGCACTGTTTTTCACTCCTCTTATTATTTTCTCTATTTAATCATTCAAATGCCCCTGATGGAGAGTACAGAGAGGGTCCAGAGTTCTAAGCTGGATTAGCGGTCAGACTGTACTCTGTACTCCAGACCTGAGCTGCAGGCATGGAGTGTGACGCTCCTCTAGCTGCAGCACACCCTTTAAGTCCCAGGTTGTACTCCTCATTGAACCTCCACCTTTATATGGCCTTATGGAAAGTGTCCTCCTGAACTGAGTTGGTAATCACAGGCCCAGCCTAATAGGCAACATGGGACCACTTTCCTGTGGGCCATCCACACACAGGTCCAAAAGAGGTGCAGTGTGCTTTGGGCAGTGATCAGTGGCAGACGACTAAAACCATGCTTTTAGAGCTGGGGGCATGGAACGTCACCTCTTGGACAGGAAAGTAGCCAAAGCTGGTGTGGAAGGTGGAGAGCTAATTGCTCGAGATCACCTATACCTGCTCTGAAATATGAAGAAGTGACTTTATTGATCTCACACAGGAGAAATTCTTCTCTGTATTTAACCCATCCTGTTATCAGGAGCAGTGGGCAGCACATTACTGCGCCCGGGGACCATCTCCATGATCTTCTTTGCTTCGGTTTGGTCAGGACCTCAGCTGGAGGATTTTACCTGGAGCATGTTTTGGGTTGATGGGGGAAACCGGAGTGCCCGGAGGAAACCCACCCAGACACGGGGAGAACATGCAAACTCCACACAGAAAGGCCTGGGCGACCCGGGGATGGAACCTTTAAATAGAACTATTCAAACAGTGAGTTCAGATGAGCCCAGAGCAGATGGAGCAGCAGACGGAGTTCAGGTTGTGTTAGACACAAAGCTGTCATAGGCCAGTATCAGGAGGATCAGGCCCCTGCTCTGGGAGAGATGACTGTTCTACTGGTCAGACAAACAGAAGACCACTACAGGCTGTGCAAGGTAAAGTTACACTGCTTAACAGTCACATGTCAAATGAAGCATGACAAGCATGACATGTACATGGGAAGGACAGGAAAATAGCTTAAAAATATTGTTGGATTCCAGACATTTTTAAAGCCAAGTGTGAGAGTAACAGCAGAGTGTTAACATATCAGAGAACATGGACTCCAGTCACTGCAGAAGAACATCTCTGCCCAGGGAAGAGCAGAGTTCTGAAGAGTAGACCTGTCTTCATATATGTGCTGCATTGCTGAAGAAAATATAGGCCATAGACTTGTAATATTAAAACTAATTTATTAGTTATTTCAAAGTTCAAAGTCAAAGTTCAAAGTCAGCTTTATTGTCAATTCTGTCATATGTGTTCAACATACAGTGAATCGAAATTTCGTTTCTCTCTGGCCAGGTAGTGCAAACAGACAGTGTACAAGATACAATATGAAGACAAAACACAACAAAAACTATCTAAGACAGAGATCTAAGTTAAAACTAAAGTCTACGGTCTAAAATCTTAAAACAGTGCAACATAATAAATAATAAATAACCTATACTATATACAGATTTCCAAAGTGTGCAGTGTGCATCAAAATGTGCAATGGAAGATACAGCAGTGAATTGGTAATGTGCAGTAGAATGTGCATTGGAGTTAAGATAAATAAAAATAAATGTGCAACAGTAGTAATTATTTATTAGTTATTATTATAAACCTTGAAGCAGGATTGTTCCATATTGTTAAAACATGAGCTGGTGAACACACCAGAATGAGACACTTGAGTACAGTGGTACTTCACCTTACCAAATTAATTTGTTCCAGAAGTGATTTCGTAACATGAATTTTTCGTAAGTTGAGAAGCTATTTCAATGGAAAAGGCCTGATTCGTTCCAAGGGTTTGTTTTTTTATAATGTAACGTTTTTTTATAGTGTAACTTTGTGTTCTGTGTCCTGATTGGCTAAGAGACTAGACCAGGACTAAACGTGGAATAAACCAGGTCTAGACCAGGTCTAAACCTGGACTGGACCTGGACTAAACCAGGATTAAACCACCACGTGTCGCTCTTTGCTGGTTTCGTGCGGCTGGTTTGTGACTCGGGCTCCAGAGGACGCGGTCCGGGCGCCGCGGTTCTATCTCGTGCTCGCGGAACGGTGCCGGTCATGCAGACCAGGACTAGCGGTGCTCCTCGCGCGGCGCGATGAGGTGAGGTGCTCCTCGCGCGGCGCGGTGAGGTGCTCCTCGCGCGGCGCGGTGAGGTGCTCCTCGCGCGGTGAGGTGCTCCTCACACCGCGCGGGGCTTCCGGACCCGTGTCTCCCCCCACGCTTCACTATTTAATACATTTTGTTAAAAATCTATGAAAGTTTGAGTGTTTAAATGAGAGAGAAATGTTAATTCCAGTCTGAGAAAAGTGTATAATGTGTGTGGTGAGGCATTTAGAGCCTTAAAACATGAAGAATAATTGTAAAATATAAAGTTGTCCGACTTCGGGGATTTCTCTTGTTGCGGGTTATTTCTGGAACCTAACCCCGGGTGTGTTGATAAAGTGTATTTACGTTTCGGGGCGTGCATCTGAGCGCGCATTAGAATTTTTGAGATTTCATGTTTCATAACTTGAATTTTCTTTCGTATCTAGAGACCAAAATTTAACGTGAAGGCGTTTCGTAACTTGGAATTTTCGTTTGTTGGGTCTTTAGATACAAACAAACTGTAGTTTGTTTGTATCTAAACATATCAGAGAAGTTATTTGTTCAGTCTTCTACAGCTCAAATCTTATATCGTACAGATTTTGAAAATACATTATGGTATTAAAGGTACTGTACCTGTCTTAAAAACATCAAAAACAGAACCACAACTAAGACAATTTGCAGCTGCCTGAGCAGCCAGAGAGTGTGAAAAACCTCTGTGCAACCAGAGCCACTAATCTGTGTTATGTGTCTCTCAAATGCAGAAGACATCTCTCCAAAACTCTGTTTTTATTCACAACAAAATCTTTGATCAAAGGAGAAGTTCAGTTTGTCAACTGGACAAAGTTTGTTTGGTTGAAAACGTTTCGCCGCTCATCCGAGAGGCTTCGTCAGCTCTGGCCCTCATGCTGTTTCGACCCTGTTTATATCTAGCTGCAAAGGAGGAGCTATCTACCCTGAACAAAGCTCTGACCCCTCCCCGCTACTCTCTTTTGTTTTACGAATTCCTCTGGCGTCTTGTATTAGCATATCTATCAGCCCGCTCACTACACTGAAACAACTCTGAAACCATCAGCTAATCTGTCTCTTTGTATTTCAAATTTCTCTGGCGTCCAATTCCCTATTCACGAGAGAGGGTCGTTGTCGTGAATAGGGAATTGGACGCCAGAGAAATTTGAAATACAAAGAGACAGATTAGCTGATGGGTTCAGAGTGGTTTCAGTGTAGTGAGAGCAGCCTAGGGCTGATAGATATGCTAATACAAGACGCCAGAGGAATTCGTAAAACAAAAGAGAGTAGCGGGGAGGGGTCAGAGCTTTGTTCAGGGTAGATAGCTCCTCCTTTGCAGCTAGATATAAACAGGGTCGAAACAGCATGAGGGCCAGAGCTGACGAAGCCTCTCGGATGAGCGGCGAAACGTTTTCAACCAAACAAACTTTGTCCAGTTGACAAACTGAACTTCTCCTTTGATCATGGATTCTACCTGGACGACTGAGGGACTTTTCACGCATCACAACAAAATCTTATTTTACCTGAGGTAAAAAGTTTGTACTTTGATTGTTGCTTCTACTGAAAACTGTTGTAGTTTATTTCTTGTTTGTTTTTACAGAATAGGCGCATGCCTCTCTGTGATTGGTTAATCTGCCTGTCAATCACACCCTCTGAAATCAGGGAGACAGGATATGGTTCCAGACCCACTCGTCTTGGTAAAGATTTGTGTGTGGTTCTGGACAGATTCATTAATTCATAATTAGCACATTTTGCTCAAACATGGGGAAGTGTAGTGGGGAAACTCATTCTGTAAATAAATGTGGTAGAGTTCCTGTAAGCATTAATGGCCTACTCGTCCTCTTTGTTTCCTCCTCTTTGTTCCTTTTGCACAAACTGACACACTTACACCACTGCACAGTGTAAAACACTGTGGGGCATGTGTTGACATCTCCTGCAACAAGCCTGAGAACAGGCCCTCTGCTAATGCTGCCTCCGGGGCTGCTTTAATGTGCACTGTGCTAGCACCCTGACAGCCCACCTCACTTTTCTCACCTTGTGTGTGCCGTGAGTGACACCCTCACACAAAGGGCCCAGACAAACCCAGAAGCACTTTGAGCCACAATCCATCTGACGCCATGACACTACCTCCAACACAACACAATCTCTAGTTTCCTGCTAAATGTTGTCTTTAGTTTCAATAATGCCGCCATCTGTGCACTGTAGACTGTCTGGACGTACTGGCCCCAGTTTACAGTTCCACCCTTGTCTTTCTCTTGTAAACACCTGACAATACGGCTCTGTGGTGACCCTCACTGTTGGCTAAAACGCTTTGAAATGATAGAAGAGAAAAAATGATAAGCGAGAAGAAAAGGCCCCGCTCTGGCGTCTACAGGCTGGAGTAAAGAATGGGCATTTCAATAGAGACATACAAGGTTCTTTAAGCATACAAGTGGGAGAGAAATGTCCACTGTGTAATTAAAGGTCTGAATGACTTTAGTGCTTTTCAGAAGGACGGAGATCAGTGTTTGGCCATTTAGTGGGTAATGATGTTGTAATAAGAGCAAAAACATAACAAGGACAATGTGTTCTTTCTGTCTCCACGGTTTCTATGGCACCAAGACCAGACAGACCAAAGCTGTAGGCCTAGCTCCACAGTCATAAGAGAGTGTTAACTATTGCTAAAAAACAACTCCAAATCTATCCATCCGCTTTGAACCGCAAGGGAAGAACATGTTTTAGCTCTGCCCACCTTCTTCTCACTCTAATACAGAGAAACAACTGCCTGCACGACAGCTTTCCACCTGGGATGAAGAATATACTCTTCAAAACTGTCTGCTCTGTTAGTCGGATGTCCATCGCTTTGTCTGGAATGCTCCAAACTACAGTGGTACCTCACCTTACGAAAGACCCAACAAACGAAAATTTCAAGTTACGAAACGCCTTCACGGTAAATTTTTGTGTCTAGATACGAACGAAAATTCAAGTTACAAAACGCGAAATCTCAAAAATTCAAATAATTCGCGCTCAGCCACACACATTATACGCTTTTCTCAGACTGGATTTAAACTTTTCTCACATTTGTCTCTCGTTTAAACACTCAAACTTTCATAGATTTTCAACAAAATTATTAATAGTGAAGTGTGGGGGGAAGGAGGAGGGGGGAGAAGACTGCGCTCTGACACGTGTGATAGCGCAGCATGACGCGGCGCAGGGCTGCCAGCAGGTCTAGACCTGGACTAAACCAGGACTGGACCAGGACTAAACCTGGACTAAACCAGGACTAAACCAGGACTAAACCAGGACTAAACCAGGACTAAACCTGGACTAAACCTGGACTAGACCAGGTGGATTAAAGCGCCGCGCGCGGGTCTATTTCCTGGTTTCATTTCGAGTCACGGCTGAGGCGAGCAGCGAGGGGGACCGCACGCAGTCTGAGTGCATGAACGAACACATGCAGGTGGTCTAGACCAGGTCTAGAGGAGGTCTAGAGGAGGTCTAGAGGAGGTCTAGAGGAGGCACGGTTTGAGCACGGGTCTATTTCATGCGCTCAGACTGCGTGCGGTCCCCCTCGCTGCTCGCCTCAGCCGTGACTCGAAACGAAACCAGGAAATAGACCCGCGCGCGGCGCTTTAATCCACCTGGTCTAGTCCTGGTCTAGTCCTGGTTTAGTCCTGGTTTAGTCCAGGTTTAGTCCAGGTTTAGTCCAGGTTTAGTCCAGGTTTAGACCTTGGTCTAGACCTGGTATAGTCCAGGTTTAGTCCTGGGTCTACAGTCTCTACGCAGAGCACAGTGTTACACTATAAAAAAAGTTACACTATAAAAAAAAAAACTTGGATCGGGGCCTTGGAACGAATCAGGCTTTTTCCATTGAAATAGCTACTCAACTTACGAAAAATTCACGTTACGAAACCACTTCTGGAACGAATTAATTTCGTAAGGTGAGGTACCACTGTATTTATCTTACATTTATAATTCCATAATGGACCATTCCAAGTGAAGAAATAATTGGTTTGATTGACAGCTATTGAGCTTCGTTGCTAAGCGTTTGCCCCGTGCCAAACCAGCGGTGCGGGCAGGATAGGGCTCTTTGGTTGTCCTCGCACCGACTGGCTGGGTCACACTCCCTCAGGCCACTTCTGTGTACAGACTGTGACAGAGACGGGAGGATGAGAGGCCGTGTAGCAACTGATAGTGTGATAATAATGTAATAATGTATCCACTTTTCTGTCCTCTTCTGGATCATTTATTGTTTATAACTACAGTGGAAATGTTGTAGTCTGCTTTTTAGACCAGGAATAGTCCTGTTCTAGACTTGGTTTAGATCTGGTGGTAGTCGGAAAGTTAAATCTCTTGTTTGGTGGTACTTTGTGTGAAAAGTTTGAGAGTCATTACAGTATTGTCTGCTATAACATGATGGGCTTATTGCATTTAAACTTGGTCACAATGATTACATTATTATATTATCAGTTGCTACAGACCGTCCATCAGAAAAGAACCACAGTGCACCTTCAGCTGACATCATCCACCAGATGATCATGTGTGCAGGTTTGGTGTAACACCGGAGAGCTCCTGGCAGCTTGTACACTCTGGGTGTGAGGAGTTGATAGAGGGTTTGAGGCTCTATGTCAGTCTGCTCTGTGCCTGGGGCTGTGTTCATGTTTGAGAAGTACACCAGGACATGGACACCTCACCAAGATGAATGAGCTGCAGCAGAATCCTTATTCAGCTCAAGGCTCATTCTTTACACAAATACCTGTCACCTGTGAGCAGAGGAGTGAGGAGTGAGTGCTGACAGAGCCACTCTACCTGTACATGCACCAGGAAAGGAGACAACTGGTCTAGTTCAGCTAATTTAGCTGAACTATTATTATAATTATAGGACAATAATTTAATTATAGCTAGCTAATTTATCAAAAGATATATGATTGAGATGTCGTGAACTGAATCTCAAAGATCCCAATAATGCAGTGGCATCATGCTGGGAGTGTTCTGAATGTATGTATATGGCAGAATATTCAGCAGTTACCATGGAGACACAACGCACACATCAGCAAACACTGCCAAAGTTTTTAAGATTTTCTGAAAACTAAAAAACACAAAATGGATCACATCTTTGTATAGCACTTTTCCACCTTCAAGGCACCCAAAGCAACAAGGAACCACTCACACATTCACACTGATGGAATAATTATATACATTATCAACTTTTGTGATTCTTTATTCTTTAGAAATGAAGTTTTAAATGTGTACGTGACTTGTAATCATAATATTATATTTTTGAGTTGCAGAAATGTCAGATATCTGAGGGCAGAAGTGAGCAGACAGCTCGGCTCCTGCATTCACTAAGTCACAGTGACATTGTCACAGCTGATAGATGCCATATCTGGAATTATCTTACAAGTGTTTTTTGTTTATGTTTTATCACTGTCCTGCCACGTTTTCCCCCACCCCTTTTAGGGCAGGGCAGCGGGGTGTAACTAGGGTTGTGAAACTGAATAAATACGCAGCGGAGAGCACAGAGAACCAGGGCGCTCAGAGCAGATTGTGCCAGAGCATTTGTTATCTGGGCTTTTCTCTCTGATCGTTCTCCGCTTGCAAGTGAAAAACCTAATCTGTCTTGTCTTCCTTTCCTTGTTTACAGTATATGTTGGGTTTACCAGCACCCATCACACACACCAGGCGTCTTGCCCAAGGACACAACAGCAGCATTCATCTGTGGGAGCTGGAATCATACCACCAACGTGTGGGACAGCTGAGCTACTGCCGCCTGATAGAGTGAAACACCACTCTGACGAGGAGGAGCCTTCCAATTCTGAAGAGGAACTTTCTATTGTTTACAATGAACGGAATAAAAAATAATGATCTATATTATAGTTTCATATTCATACACAAATCGTGTCATAATCATTTTTAGGCCTGAGTGCCGGGAGCTGGCTACTAGAGGTCGAGAAGTGCTGACGTGCCCATAGTGACCCTCACATTGACATAGCCCCACTGCTTTCCGAAAATATATCATTTGTTAGATGTAAAAAAGTTGTTTTCATATCAATTTTATTTTAAAATTGTATTGTATTTTTTTTTCTAAGCACCCTAACATTTTTCATCCGATGAACAATGATGAAAAATCACAAAACTCACATTTCTCTACATTTTGGCTATTTCCATCTTTTAAAAATAAATCAAATGGCCTGTCAGCGCCCCCAAACAACACAAAAATTGCATAAGGGTATAGGAATGACACCAAAATAAAATAGAATCAAGAAATTTAACATAGAAGTAGATCATGACAAGACAAGGAAAAAATATTCTTACCCCTGTGCTGTCCGCTCCACCAGGGGGCGACATATTGGATTAAACTTGACTCTTTTTTGTCAGTGTCATACTCTTATGAACTCCTCCTGGGGTGTTCACCCAAACATGCTCATATTTAGTACACATTCTTTCAAAAGGTGAGACACAAGCGAAGCGACAAAAGTTGCCCAGAATTTTGGAAATATTGAATATTTAATCATGTTTCTTGTGTGTAAGGCGCAGGCAAAGGACAGACATTTTCACTTGCAGCTATATTTATGGATTTATTTTTGTGATGATTCATTATTTTTTTTATTGAAAATGGTGACAGGTGGGGATATGACACTGAGTTCTGGAGCTGTGGGTCTCTGGAGTTGATGTAGGTCGGCCCTCTCAGGAGTCCAACGCTCTGCTCTGGCTGCAGATAAACCCTCAGGATGAGTGACCATGTTTCCTGTCACCATCATCAGGCCAAACCTGTGCTGGACGCTCTGAACAGTCTGCTCTTTGGAAGCATCACAGACTTTATTGTGGCATTGGGGGTTTAAAGGAAAAGTAAAGTTTTTTTACAATCTGAGCCTTCTTTCGGCAATAAAACAAGTAGTTTTACTCACCCATAGCAGTTTGGTGTCAATTGGAGCAGTTTTGTAGAACTTATGTTGAGCCGTTCTGTTCTACTAATGATCCCGTATCCGTTAGCGTGAGTGCTCGGGGCATTACTTTGCGGTGTCCAAATAACACAAACTTTAGCACTTTTCAAATCACAGAAGATCGCTGTGTCAGTGTAGACTTTTAGTAGATTCCAAAACGGCCTGAAACCCGATATCGCAACAGAAAAGTAAAGTTCAGAGCGGTGTTAGCTTCTTTCGGACTAGCGGTGTTTACAAAACAGCTGAGTTCACGCATGCGCACTGTCCTCATCACTGACGTCATCAAATGAAACTATAGCTGGATATCGGGTTTCAGGCCGTTTTGGAATCCACTAAAAGTCTACACTGACACAGCGATCTTCTGTGATTTGAAAAGTGCTAAAGTTTGTGTTATTTGGACACCGCAAAGCAGTGCCCCGAGCACTCACGCTAACGGATACGGGATCATTAGTAGAACAGAACGGCTCAACATAACTTCTGCGATACTGCTCCAATTGACACCAAACTGCTATGGGTGAGTAAAACTACTTGTTTTATTGCCGAAAGAAGGCTCAGACTGTAAAAAAAAACGTTACTTTTCCTTTAACATCATGTCTCTGTCTCAAACCTCCCTCTTTCTCCTCTTTCTCCTCTTTTTTTCTGCCTCTCTTACCCCTCTCTGCTTGGTTTCCCCTGACTCTCTGTTTTCTCTGTTTTCCTTCCGTTTGTGCTCTCTTTCTCTCCCCCACATTTCTCTTTCTTTCCTCCTCTCCTTCATAGTAACTCTTGATCTTTCCTTTACTCTCCCTCCCCCAGTCTACTTCTGGGAGGGAGAGTGTTCTGTTTCTCCTTCACCTCTCCCCCCGTCTCCCTGCTCTTTCTCTCTGCTCTTACCCTTTCATCTGTTCTCCACCCCCACTCTGTTCTCTCTCTCTCTCTCTGTTCCTTCTCGCCACTCTGCCCCCCTTCCCTCTCTCTGTCTCCATATAATTACACTATGGCTGACAGACACGCTGCTTAAAGTAACAAAACAAAGTTTGGGAAAATAAACAGCTCCTGGAGGGACGCTGCGAGGGACAGCGCCCCCAGGTGGACTCAGGAGGAGCGCACACTTAAGGGTCCAACAGCAAAGAACTAGTGGGACATTTCTTTAAAGGTTTTTAAAGGTCCTAAATGACACAAAATGGATTCATGTGAGCTGTAAGCCATGTTATCTCATCAAAAACATCCCTGTTTGGTTTCATTCGTCTGGGCCCCTGTGTAGATCAGAACCATGTATAACCCAGAGCGATCATTTGACTTGAATTTATGAATGCACGTGTCATGACATCCATATGTACATGCTAACATACATGCTAACATCATATGTGTAGGTGGATACGAGTACAGACATGCAGCTTGTCAGTTCAGGGCTGCCACACTCTAACTGGCTCACCTGACGTCTCTTTTGGGTGGAATGAAACCAACGTTTGGTTTGGTGTGTGCTTGTAAGTTGTGACCCCATTTTGGGCTTTATAGTGGGTCATTAAAGGAAAAGTAATGTTTTTTTTTTACAATCAGCCTTATTTTGGTAATAAAACAAGTTGTTTTACTCACCCATAGCACTTTGGTGTCATATGGAGCACTTCCAGAGATGTTTTAGATTTGCGATCTCCATCATGTGAGTTCTCGGGGCACATGTTTGCGGTCTCCAAATAACACAAACTTTAGCACTTTTCAAATCATAGAAGCTCGATGTCTTAGCCTACGATTTCGTTTGAAGCAAAAGTGGCCTGTAATCCGAGATTTAGCCATAGTTTCGAGTAGATGAGGACGCCAGTGCGCATGTGCGGACTGTGCTCTCAGCTCCCGGGACCCAAACATGAAACGCAAAGCTGTAAACTATGGATAAATCTCGGATTACAGGCCACTTTTGATTCAAACGAAATCGTAGACTAAGGTCGTTTTCACACCAGGAAAGTCCGATAGTTCACTTGCTTTGGTCCGGACCAAATTTTTATTTTATTTTTTTATTTTGGTGCGGTTCGCTTTCACACTGCACTTTTTCCCCAAGCGAACTAACATCTATAAACAAAAGCACATGTGCTGAGGTCGCTCAGCCGTTGGACAGAATGAGCCCTGTCGGTGTCCAAACGCGGAAGGAGAATCATGGTGTTGCTGTTTTCAATCTAGCCTTAGCGATATGGTTTGCACAGTTTTTACAGTTCGCACAAATGTTTGAGCAGCATCGTGAGGTTTACACTATTTTACAATCAATTTACAAACGACGAAGACACAGGACAAGACGACTACAGAGGACAGAACTCATGTGAGCATCAAGTTCTGACTCTTGCTCTTCACACAAAACATAAGTAAGACTCATAAGTTTCGTTTTGTTTCGTTTCATTTAGTTTGGTCAGCCTCGGTTTCCCATAATGCTCGACATACGACGGGAGCTCGTTAAGTACAAAAAGCCAAATTGTGTTGGATCAAGTCCGGTCTGCATTCTCACCTCAAACGAACCGCACCAGAGTTCGTATGGAACCGGACCGAGACCGACCTTTTTAGGTGGTCTCGGTCCGTTTGTTTGCTCCGGATCGAGACTTTTGGTTTTTATTCACACCAGAACAAAAGGTCCGAATCAAAGAAGCAAACGAACTCTGGTTCGTTTTAAATTAACCAAACAAGGCAGGTGTGAAAACGACCTAAGACATCGGGCTTCTATGATTTGAAAAGTGCTAAAGTTTGTGTTATTTGGAGCCCGCTCGGGGCATATTACATGCTCGGGGAATATATTATATGCCCCGAGCTATGGCTAGAAGTCGCGCTAGGCTAACGCTAATCTAAAACATCTCTGGAAATGCTCCATATGACACCAAAGTGCTATGGGTGAGTAAAACAACTTGTTTTATTACCGAAATAAGGCTCAAATTGTAAAAAAAAAAACGTTACTTTTCCTTTAATGTCAGGAACATTTCCACACAGATACTAGATACTCAATAGACGGACACTCAACATGTACACATGCACAGGGAAATCTCAGTGCACTAAACGACCACATTCAGGCGCACTTTGCCACTCTAACCCCAGCGTACAGCAAAGAAACCATGTGTGAAGTGTTGTGTAGAATCAAGTAAAGCAGTGTGGGCCCCTGGGAGCTGGAGACATGAACCCTTAACACATTGTGATGGGCCTTGCACAGCACAGCAATGCACTTTCTCTATCAGAGCGAATGGGGCGCTTAGAGAAGTTCAGGCTCATTCTATAACTCAGCATTAACACTAATACTTTGCAGCTACAGTTGCTAATAGAACATCATACACATGAGCCCACTTGTGGCAGAAATAGAAAAGCAACATCTCATTTACATCAAGCGTTTGATTTTCTGACAGTACGAAGCGTTGAGAGTATCAGTGGTACTCTCAGGTGAGCCCTGTCCAGACTGACCCCAGGAAGTTTGGCCTAGGACAAACTGTACACGTGTGGGCCAGAATAGCCCTGGTGTATATATGTTTGCCACTCTCACGCCTTGTTAATCCATCTATCCATTTTCTTCCGCTTATCCGGGGCCGGGTCGCGGGGGCAACAGTCTAAGCAGGGACTCCCAGACCTCCTTCACACCCGGACACTTCCTCCAGCTCCTCCGGGGGGACCCCACGGCGTTCCCAGGCCAGCCGGGAGACATAGTCCCTCCAGTGTGTCCTGGGTCTTCCCCGGGGCCTCTTCCCAGTGGGACATACCCGGAACACCTCCCTAGGGAGGCGTCCAGGAGGCATCCGAAACAGATGCCCGAGCCACCTCAGCTGCTCCTCTCGATGTGGAGAAGCAGCGGCTCTACTCCGAGCTCCTCCCGTGTGACTGAGCTCCTCACCCTTTCTCTAAGGGTGCGCCCAACCACTATACGGAGGAAACTCATTTCGGCCGCTTGTATCCACGATCTCGTCCTTTCGGTCATTACCCAGAGCTCATGACCATGTTAATGAAAAAAAGAAAAGTTTATGTCTGGATGCAAGTCTGCACAAACGCTAACAGATTCTGTTTTATGTTGCTTTTGTTGTTGGATTCCACCGCATGTGCTCGGTTTTCTGTAGTTTGGTGTGTGTTCTGTCTTTATATCTTTGAGTTCCAGGTACAGGCCACACCCACTACCTGGGAGAGAGAAACAGAACATTCGAACCAAATATTAGCTTTACTGATCAAAATTGTAACGTTGATTTATTTACAGATATAGGAAAAAAGTTTCCGTTCATGTTTTGTGTTGGCTAAACCCAGTTTGCAGTTCACCTGCAGCATGTGTCCTCAGTATGTCAGTGTGTACCACAGGGGCACTTTTGACAGTACAGGGGGTCCTCGGGTTACGACGTTTCGTGGTTACGAACGCGCCTCCATTAAAAAAAATATGTATATATTACGCGTCATTCCGTCTTACACGGTTTAGCGTGGTAAGAGATGTAAACAAACACGAACGGCGCGCGGCGCACGGCGCAAGAATACGCTCTGTTGTGGTTGTAGGGAGAAGAAGACAGCCTCGTGTGCGTGTCCAATGTGGGCGGAAGTACCTGATGTGGGCTCTGATCTGCTCCTATGAAAGCGGCAGTGATAACCAAGCAGCGTAGTGGTCTAATTATTGAGATGGAAAGGTTCTTGGTGCTTTGGTTGGAAGATCAAAGGCAAAATCCGGTTTACGACGAAATTCGGGTTACGACGCGTCTTAAGAACGGATCTACGTCGTAACCCGAGGACTCCCTGTACTGACACCAGCCAGACCAAACTTACCTCAGGAAAGAAAGTTATCATGGGGGTATAATCTGGCATGGGAGGTATGAATTGGCCTAAAGTTACAAAGAAGAAAATGGAGCCAGGTCCCTTTAACCCGGCCTTTGACCTTTCACCCGGGGTTTACATGTATTCGGATAAACAGGTGGAATTGGACCAGAGCAGATGTTTAGTTTCCTGGTTGTATGTAAACGTAGGAAGTGTGTGAAGCTCTGAGCTCAAAGCAGTTTGCCCTAACCCTCCATGCTCTGTGTATCTACAAACAGCCCAGTGTTTGCTGTCTGATAAGAGACCCACTTACAGCAGCTCCACCATCATTCTTGGGTTACAAAGATGACATTAATAAACAGTGATGGGCAATCAGCCACAAGATAGAAAAGAGAGGAGAGCTCTGTCTGCGGTTTCACACGGGCTCAAGAGATCGATGCAGGCTTCAGCACATCTGTGACACTCACACAGCTCTGTGAGGAAACATCTCACTAGCTCTGTGTGAGGAGACAACTGACGAGGCCTAACACCTGAACAGCCCAATGTCAGGAACCATCTGACCTGCTCTGTGTGAGGAGACATCAGACCAGACCTACCACCTGAACAGCCCCATGTGAAGATCCATCTGACCAGAACTATGTGATGAACCAGTTGACCTTCTCTGTGTAAGGAACCATCTAATTAGAACTCTGTGATGGAGCATCTTACCTGCCGTATGTGAGAACAGTGTTGAGCTCTGTGGGTGAGAATAACGTGAAACACTGAATAGAGCTCATTCTTCTGTAAAAACACCAACACCAAACACCTCAGAACATCTGAGAGGAAACTTCTGAGCAGCTTTATGTGAGGAGATATCTCACCTGTACCTCTCCTGAAAGCACAAGTGCCATTAGACTGTGTTAGACTGTACAATATTGAAATTATCTGCTCTTCTTCTCCTGCTCCTCTCCCTCGCTCTGTTTCTCCACCACAGCTGAAGTCTTCCTTCATCTCCTCTCTCTCTCTCACTTATTCCTCCTACACTGTCTCTCTCTGTCCTGTCTCCGTCCCATCCTTTCTCTCCCTCTCGCTCCTCCTCTTCTTCCACCCTCTCTCACACTCCTCGCTCTCTCGCTCCTTCTCCACCCTCCCGCTCACTCACTCTCTCTCTCTTCCTTTTTTGGTCCTCTTACTCTTCCCTCTCTCTCCTCCTCTCCCTCTCTTTCTATCTCCTCTCCCTCTTTTTTTCTCTCTCCCTCTTCATCTCTCTCTTCTTCTCTCCTCCTCTCCTTCTCTCTCCCTCTTCCTCTCTTCTCCTACACCAGGGGTGTCCAAACTTTTTTCATCAAGGGCCACATGACTAAACACAGATGAAGCAGAGGGCCGATCGAGGGCCGATCGAGGGCCGATCGAGGGCCGATCGAGGGCCGATCGAGGGCCGATCGAGGGCCGATCGAGGGCCGATCGAGGGCCGATCGAGGGCCGATCGAGGCCCATAGACCGGTGCTCAGGACAGTCAATAATGGAAATATCTGCATGTTTAGAATGAGCTTCAGTCCTTTATTCAAGCTAAGATCCTCAAAACCACATAATAAATATTAAATATGATCTTATCAAGGCAGATTTCCAAAAAACTTCTGCTCAAGGTCATTTGGACCAATTCACCTGGAAGCCTGAGGGCCAAGAAAAATTTGTCCGAGGGCTGCATTTGGCCCATGGGCCATAGTTTGGACATGCCTGTCCTACACCCTCTCTTCCTCTCTGCTCCTCTCCCTCTCTTTTCCTCTCTCTCCTCCTCTCCTGCCACAGTCTTGGCAGTTGCTCATTAACATAATTCAAAGTCCACGATGTCTCAGGTTTAATGACACAGTGAAGGGGTCAGCACACCTCCACTCTTCCCACTCTCTCACTCCTCTCTCTGCTCTGTCACTCTCTCACTCCTCTCTGCACCTCCTCTGCTCTGTCACTCTCTCACTCATCTCTCTGCTCCTCCCTCTCTTTCTCGGCAATTCTCTCCTTTTCTCAGCTCTCTCTCCATTCTCTCTCCTTCTTTTAGTTCATCTGCTCCTGCTCTCTGTTGCTAAGCAGGTTTGCACCTACACACACATTGTCATGTTGCATCCATCATTCTGCCCCAGGGCAGCTGTGGCTACAATAGTATGGCATCGTGCCGATGAACGATGAACGCTGTAAAGAACATTGGGAGTCTTGAAAATGCATCATCATTTATTTCTCTTCGTTGCTTTGCTCTCTCTCTCTCTCTCTCTCTCTCTCTCTCTCTCTCTCTCTCTCTCTCTCTCTCTCTCTCTCCTTCTTTAAAATCATCTTCTCTCTCTTCTGGTCCCTCTCCTGCCTTTGTTAATCCCCCTCTCCTCTTGTGAGTGGAAAGCATGTGTGGTCAGAGAGCCCACAGACCCTGGACAGTGGCTGTAGCTCTGGTCAGCCCCTCCTCGGCTCCATTGTCTGCTGACCACAGCCCACATTGTGCCTGGAAATAAGGCAAAAGAGAAAGAAGCTCAGGGAGTTCACATATTTGAGTGTTGGTGTTGTTCTATGGAAAAGCTCGTTCAAATATAGGCCAGTGGTTTGAGGCTGTTTCTGTGTTTGAGCCTCACACTGGAACAATCCTGTTTTCATTTGAGGGCATCTGTTAAAGGACACATATACAATATTTACACCGTTTATGGCCTTATGCAGTATTTATGCTTTGCATCTGATGTTTTAAACTGAAAATAATCCTGTATTTTAAAGGTCCCATGACATGGTACTTCTTGATGCTTTTATATGGCTCCTTAATGGTTCCCTAATACTGTAAATGAATCCTTCTTCAAAATCAAGACTCAGTGCATGAGAAACAGAGAAAACTGTCACTCTGGAACACTCCATTATGGGCGTTGTTACTTGAATGCAAATGAGGAGGACAGAGATGGCCTATAGTAGGGGGTGGGGGCGTGGCCAAGCTCTCCGCTCCGCTCTGTGACCCACTTCCGTGTTTTTGCCAAGGGGGGAGAGATGAGAAGCGTTCCATTGAAAAATAAACACATTTCCACAGAAAATAAAATGAAACCACTGCTGTTTCAGATATCCACAGGCTCAGATAAAGGACTTCCGAGCCTAGAAACACTTGCAAGTTCCTCCAGGCAAATAAAAAAACGTATTTCGCATTGCGTAGCTCCTCCGCAGTCCAAACTCTCTGGGCGTGATTTACAGAGACGCTGAGTACAGACAGACGGGGGTGGAGCTGCATTTGCATTTCTTTTTTCGATCTGACGTCAATAAGTTTCCTTGTTCAAAATCGCCCGTTTGAGCTCTGATTTTTTCTAACGCAGAAAAGGATCGCAAATGCTCAGTTTAGACATTTCACAACTTTTAACCATGGGGGGGCTAAACAGGGTAGGGGAGCTCACATTAACGTTCAAAAACCTCAGAAAGTGAAAAGTTCATGCCATGGGACCTTTAAAAGCACACATTCCTTTGTCTCAGACTGTGGCCCCTCAGCTGGACCTTGTGTTAGCACGCTATCAGCTAGCGATTAAGCTTTGTGATGCATTTTGCTTTTGTAAGTGTACGGTAAGACGGTTAAAGGAGAATTAACGTTTTTTACAATCTGAACCTTATTTCGGTAATAAAACAAGTTGTTTTACTCACCCATAGCACTTTGGTGTCAATTGGAGCATTTCCGGAGATGTTTTAGTTTAGCGATATCCGTAACGTGAGTTCTCGGGGCACATGTTTGCGGTCTCCAAATAACACAAACTTTAGCACTTTTCAAATCACAGAAGCTCAATGTCTTAGTCTACACTTTAGTTTGAGTCAAAAGTGGCCTGTAATCCGAGATTTATCCATAGTTTGGAGTAGATGAGGAGGACAGTCACATGTTCTCAGTCACAGCTGATTTCGCTCTCAGCTCTCGGGACCCAAACATGAAAGGCAAAGCTGTAAGACGTTTGGACCATCGTGTTTGCAGTACCCACTTCAGTCAGGACGATTTTTTACCAGCAAAGGAAAAGAAAGAAGGCCAGCGGATTCAGCGCACGATTCTGAGAAGTAATGTGAAACCGATGGCTGTTCTCTGCTGCTCCTGAAACTGTCTCCGCTTCATTCTTTCTGTATCCATTCTGTCTCCTCATCCGTATACTCCTCTTCAGTCCTCAGTCCTCCATAAGTCCTCTTCAGCCTCAAAGTCCCAATCTTCTGCCATGCCATTCTGTTCTGACTGTGAGAGGGAGAGGACGTGTTTCTTTTTCCTCCTTATTTATTGCTCTGCTGTCTGTGTGCCTCTCTTGTTTTTCGTCATTTTCTCGCTTTTTGGAGCGGATTTTCCAAATTTACATACAGTGGCACACACACATTTTGGACTATTATTCACAACACTGACACGATTGTAAAAATGTTCCCTGTCTTTTTAGTAAAGGCCTGATCTCTGCTCTCGGTTCAATCAATTTCATTGATTTCCAATCTGTTCCCCCACACCCTTCCTTATGTTGCCAAAAAAAAAGATCACCGTATGTTATATCTCCAATTGTTTTTCTGTCATTACATGTTATTAAATTGTCACTGATTGTATTGCATCTTTTCTACTGCATCTCCCAGTTGGCGGCGCACGCATGTACGTGGCCCCGCCCCTACCCGCTCTATCACTGTCCTGCCTGGTTAGTGGGGAAATGAAATTTCAAATTCACTCTATGTACATGTACATGATTGTTTTCGACAATAAAGTAGACTATGACTATGACTATGACTATGACTATGTGTCGCTCGCAACAGAAAAGTTGCATCTTCTTATCTGCAAATCAGCTGTGACTCCGCACATGCGCACTGGCCTCCTCATCTACTCCAAACTATGGATAAATCTCAGATTACAGGCCACTTTTGACTCAAACGAAAGTGTAGACTAAGACATCGAGCTTCTATGATTTGAAAAGTGCTAAAGTTTGTGTTATTTGGAGACCGCAAACATGTGACCCGAGAAGTCAAAGTCAAGTCAAAGTCAGCTTTATTGTCAATTCTGCCATATGTGTTCAAATACAGTGAATCGAAATTTCGTTTCTCTCTGGCCAAGTAGTGCAAAAAGACAGTGTACAGAATACAACATGAAGACAAAGAGAGACTCACATTAACGGCTATCGCAAATCTAAAACATCTCTGGAAGTGCTCCATATGACACCAAAGTGCTATGGGTGAGTAAAACAACTTGTTTTATTACCGAAATAAGGCTCAAATTGTAAAAAATAAATAAATAAATAAATAAAATAAAAATTAATTCTCCTTTAACTCACTGCTAGTGAAATCCATGTTTTTTTTGTGTGTTTTGTTTCTGTTTCAGTGGTGGTTGGGTCAAAACAGGTTGGGTCAAATCATATAACCCAGTCCATTGTATTAAAAGAACGCTGGGTCCAATATGGACCGACCCCATGTTGGGTTAAAAACTGGGTTATTTTGACCCTCCAGGCTCCGCCCCTAATGGACCCCAATGAAAACAATGCTTTTAGAACCCTGGATGACTGAGGATATAAGGCCACAGATATAAGGAATAGAAAAGAAAGTATTATGATTTCATGTGGGAAATCACATTTTATTGTTTAATTATAATTCTTGTATTGGAATTGGTATTGATTATCAAATCTATTGCTTAGTATCGAAATTAAAATTTGAATAATGTGACAACATTACTCTGTACTAGGGAAAGACTATATTGACTTTCTCATGTGAAGAAAATGGGGTTGAGTCCCTTTAGGCTCCAGGAGCTGTGGGCTGAGGCTCTTCTGAAGGGGCAGGAGGAGAACTGTTGTGGGGCTGGAACAGAGCAGCCGGGAGGTGTGCGCAGTCTCCACTAAAGCACACACATGTTAAAGGTGCTGTGAAGTAAAAAACAAAATATGTGGGGCAGTTTGGGGTAATCTGCCGAAAACCAAGGATTATGAAAGCTGGGTTCAGCCAGTACACAGAACACAGGAGCTCCACAGTGAAAGTGAGCCACTCTTCAGTTTGGCTCATGAGAGACTGAGCTGCTCACACCACACTCTGTTCACACACCAGACTGTGTTGTTGTAAAGCTGACCTATTCTGCAAAATCCACCTTTTCCCCTTCACATTGTCCTGTATATTAGAGCAAACTTTAATCACGTCGTCTGTGCTGCGTGCAGGACAGGACGAGCCAACCACTTCATGGCGCTTTGTTCTGATGACATTTACCACTGCTCCCACTGGGCATCAGACTTTTCTAAAATGGAAGTCTGCACACTTGTGTCGTCTATTAAGTTGGTTTAGATGAACATTGTGATTTCTCTATGTATCATAGAGGTTTCATAGATTATAACTACAGTGGTACCTCACCTTACGAAATTAATTCGTTCCAGAAGTGGTTTCGTAACGTGAATTTTTCGTAAGTTGAGTAGCTATTTCAATGGAAAAAGCCTGATCTGTTCCAAGGTTTTTTTAGTGTAACTTTTTTTATAGTGTAACATTTGTGTTCTGCGTCCTGATTGGAATAAACCAGGTCTAGACCAGAACTAAACCAGGTCTAGACCAGAACTAAACCAGGTCTAAACCAAGACCGGATCAGGTCCAGACCCGGACCAAACTGGGACCAGACCAGGACCAGACCAGGATTAAATCACCCTGTGCTCGGCCCTGTGCTCGGCCCGCCGCACGGGCCCGCGGCCCCGAGGGGGAGGCATGGCCCGGGCGCCGCGGCTCCATCCCGCGCCGTGTCGATGTTGCTTTTTGATCCTTCGATGTCGGCTCTTCCATCATTGTGAAGCAGAATTCACCAAGCGTTGGATTGTTCACTCACTAAGGGAACGTGAGCGGGGTTTAGACCGTCGTGAGACAGGTGAGTTTTACCACACTGATGATGTGTTGTTGATAGTAATCCTGTGTCTCCGCTCCCCTCGCACGTTCGGCGCTATATTGAGCCGTGTCCCCCCCACGCTTCACTATCAACACATTCCATTGAAAATCTATGAAAGTTCGAGTGTTCAAACGAGAGAGAAATGCGAGAAAAGCCCAACTCCAGTCTGAGAAAAGCGTAGAATGTGTGTGGTGAGGCATTTACAGCCCTAAAACATGTAGAACAATTGCAAAATACAAAGTTGTCCTACCTCGTGGACCTCTCCCACCGCGGGCCACCTCTGGAACCTAACCCCGTGTGTGTTGATAAAGTGTATTTACGTTTTGGGACGTGCATCTGAGCGCGCATTAATTGAATTTTTGAGATTTCGCGTTTCGTAACTTGAATTTTCTTTCGTATCTAGAGACCAAAATTTGACGTGAAGGCGTTTCGTAACTTGGAATTTTCGTATGTAGGGTCTTTGGTAAGGTGAGGTACCACTGTATAGAGACGAGCTCTATAGGTCATGTGTGTAACACGTGTTTGTTTATTCAAGAATAGAAGAGGCCCAAAGTACTCAGAGATAAAGTGGAGAGAAGGGTACTCCCTTTTTCCCTGTCAACCCAACACATGCACAACTGATACTCTGCAGCCGATGTTATCAACATCCCCTGGGGGTGTGATGCTAACTGTAGGCACTGCTCTGTTTGAAGGTCTGTTACTCAAGTTAAACAAGTGAACTGGAATTTCATATTGTCTGAAAATCCTCTGTAGTTTTTCCGAAACGCCGGCCAGGTACGGAATCGCTACCCCTTTCCTCCTGGGTTCTGATTCTCTGTTGTCTTGTTTCTTGCCCTTGTCTCTCCTGGTTTTGTTGACAGCCCATTTAGGATCTCCACAAACAGAGAGGGCTTCCTTCACATGTTGTTCTTCTTTCTCCTGACCCTCTGTGCTTGTGGGAACCACTTGGGCCCTGTGTTGTAATGTCCGAATAACACCCAGTTTGTGCTGCAGTGGGTGGTGTGAATCAAAAAGCAGGTATTGGTCTGTGTGTGTGGGCTTCCTGAAGACTTCTACCTGGAGTCCCTGGTCTCCTCCTATCGTTACTGCACAATCTAAGAACACCAATGTGTTATCATTAGCATCTTCACGGGTGAATTTGATATTAGGATCTACAGAATTGATATGTGCAGTAAAAGGTTCCAAATCTTGAATTTTGATTTTTGTGAAATTATCATCAACATAACGAAACCAGTGTGTGGGAGGAGTGCCTGGATATGAAGCTAAGGCACTCTGTTCAAATTGTTCCATGTATAAATTAGCCATGATAGGGGAGACCGGTGAGCCCATCGCACAGCCGTGGATCTGCCTGTAAAAGTTCCCTCTGAACTGGAAATAGGTGGTATTTAGACAAATTTCCAGCAGTTGGCAGATTTGGTCAGGAGAAAGTTTGGTTCTCTCTTCTAGCTTGGAATCCTGTAGTAAACTCCTTCTCGCTGCTTCGACCGCTACAGCTGTGGGGATACAAGTGAAAAGAGAGGTTACATCAGCCTAGGGCTTATAGATATGCTAATACAAGACGCCAGAGGAATTCGTAAAACAAAAGAGAGTAGCGGGGAGGGGTCAGAGCTTTGTTCAGGGTAGTTAGCTCCTCCCTTGCAGCTAGATATAAACAGGGTCTAACCAGCATGAGGGCCAGAGCTGACGAAGCCTCTCGGATGAGCGGCGAAACGTTTTCAACCAAACAAACTGTGTCCAGTTGACAAATTGAACTTCTCCTTTGATCATGGATTCTACCTGGACGACTGAGGGACTTTTCACGCAACTTTTACCTTTAGTTTAGTAGAGATTGGCAGTGTCCAAATGATTCCAGTGAAGGTTTATGGAGTTTAAAAACACAGTGGAGTAGTTTCTGTATTACCACAAGTGTTTTCTGTTTGAGAGAAGAACCTAAAGATGCAGTGCTTGTGTGTTAAACATTATAACAGATCAGAAAAGAGTGTGGAATCAGTCCAGAAACAGTCTGACTCCTCATTTACTGTTTTACATTTACATCTACCGGTAATAAGTCACAATGACACAGACATAATTTATTACAAATACTTTATTGACAAATATATGGCATCGTTTTCATGGAATTGCTGAGTGAGACCCTTTGATTGGTGGATGTTCTTTGTCCATCCTGATGCATATGGAACCAAAGTGCTTGTGGGTGTTCTGTCCATACACATGACACTAGACATAAATAATTGCATTGTAAAAAGGACTCAAGTATTTACATGTATAATATACTTTATATAAACTTTATATTAAATCTGGGTACATACGGAGCCGTGTTGTCAGTGGGTTGCATAGTACAGGTGCTCATGGCATAGTTTGGTTCAGGTTCAAATTTACTCGTGTTTAAATTTTACAAAAGACCTAAAGCAGGAGGAGGAGCCTCGCAGTGTCCTCACAGTGTGGAACATTGTTTTCAAGAAGTTACAAAACCAATCCTATAATAATCGGTCATGGACAAAGTGGGATCAGAGCTGAAACGCTCTGTTCACACACAAGCTGGAGACTGAGCTTGAGAGGCTAAAGTCCTGTGGAGATCTGAGAGTGGAGTCCTGTGGTGCAGATACAGAATACCAGTGGATTTGTGATCCACCCATGTGAGAGGCCCCACTCCCTTGTGAGTGGCCCCACCCCAGTGCTGCAGTCCAATGAAAACAAGGAGGCTGAGTGGGTGCTATCTGTGATTGTTGAGCAGCACCTCGAGCCAGCAGGGGCATGAGGTGATGAACTGTCTGGAGTAGCAGGGGCCCCAGCCCTTCCCAAAGCTGATGCGGATACTGTGTGGGTCCCAAGGGCCCTCCTGGACGTCAGGTTTGACCCTGTGCTGTGCCATCCAGCTGGAGAGCTCATAGTCAAACACCCTGAGGGAGTACCCGGGCAGCACCCGCTCCACGGTGAGTCCATGGGTGCCTAGGGTCTCTAGGGTGGGCGAGTGTATAAAGATGGGGTACTGACTGCGGTTGTACACCCACACCCCATCCTCCTCGCGGCTCAGGAGGATCCCAAAGCCGATCTTCTTGCGGCTCTGCTGCGCAGCCCCGGCCCCTCCTCCTGATGGGTGCTGAGGACCCCCTGATTCTCCACGCCGGCTGTGGTAGGCATTGGTGTGGAGCTGGCCCAGGCACAGCCCCGTGCCCTGAGGTAGGTGGTAGAAGATACTGAGAGCGGGGTCATGGGCCGGGTACAGGCGTCCCACACGAGTGCGCTGCTCCCAGTACGCCACACTGCACCAATGAGAGCGCAGGCTGCTCGTGGAAGAGCCCACCGAGGTGCCAGTGTCTGTGGGCACAGAGAGAGGGGAGAGGGGTTAGGCTGTGAGGTCAAACACACACTGCACCTGTCACACACGGTGGGGAGACAAGGGCACTAACATGAAGAAACAGTCTCACCAAGAGTTTTCACCAAGACTGAAGGTCAGACTTTAGATTAGGTCAGTGTGGTTCATGTTAGGAACAGACTCCAGGAAGTGAACGGGAGTCAGAAAGCACTGAAACCTGTGTGTGTGTGTGTGTGTGTGTGTGCGTACATACACACATGTGTGCGTGTAGCGCTGCCTTCCTCTCTGTAGTCGCTGCTGCAGACCCTGAAGCCCCTGAGCTGTGACCCTTTGGCCTCGTGCTATCAGCTCACATTATCACCACACAGACTGATGCCATTATTTTGCTCCACAGACTCGACTGACACAGAGGATTTCAAGAGCCATGTGCCTGTGGCCCAATTTCTTTCACTTCCCAGAGCCTCTTCATGCTCATTTTGCCCATTAACAAGACTCTTTCTGGGGACACGGGCATCAGCAGCCAGCTAGGTGTGCCGTGTTTACACAGCGGCCATTTTGCTGTTGGAGGAGGGGGAAGGTCCCATCAGGTATGTGTTTGTTTTCTTTTCAGAAACATCAGAAACATCTACTCAAATGGAAAAAAAGAAAAACTGATGAAAAGTACGTGGAGGAACAATTATAGGCTACTTCACATAATACTACAAAACTGATACTTTTATACTATACTGATACATACTGATGCTGATACTGCTGCTAATACTGCATTTACTTGCATCTAAATTGCTAAGTACTTACAGAGGAATAATAAGTACTGCGTTGCTAGCAGCAAAATCTCATGGTTATCCGAAGTACTCCAAGATGAAGGCTGCGTTCAGACTTGCACAACCAGAACATCAAACTGGGACAAAAGTGCAACTAAACTGGGACTAAACCTGAACCAAACCAGGACCACACCAAGTCTAGACCAGGACCAAACCGGGACCACACCAGGACAAGTGTGAACTAGTTTAGTCCTGGTTCCACTAGTTTGGCTTTACTTTAATTGTAGTTTTGACACAGTCTTGGAAAAAATCAAATCATATATTGAGAAGTTTGTTGGTGCAAACTTTGAAGATAAACCTGTCTAAAGCTCTGGAGCTAAAGCCCTTTCCTCCCTCTCAGTGGGCGAGGCCTGCGCTGGGACACTGTAGTTAGTTTGTAGGCGAACACAATTACATAGATGAGGGCACACACACACACACACACACACGTGCACGCATACACACGCATACGCACACACAAAATTGCTCTTCTCATTTGAGGCCCACGTGTATCATTAGTGAATTCCAGGCTGGCAACTGCTGCGGTCTGAACGTTTTACAGTGCCTCAGTGAGAGAGCATGAAGCCTTTACCTCACTGCTACCACCACTTTTCCTTTGCTTCTTTTCCTTTTTTAAACACGCACTAGTGTTCTCAAAAGTATCTAAATCAGATGCTAATCAATACTAAAGCTGATAATAAAAAGTCACATTCACAGGACAGAAATGAACCTTTCCTGAATCGCTTTAGAATGATCTCGATCTGTATCAGAACAAGTATAAGAGCACATAGACGAGTATACGCCCATGGAGCACTGTGGAACCTACCTGGAAATTATGCAAACCTGACTCCCAGGAGCTTTTATCAATGTTATAATGCTGTTACCATCTCAAAAACATACCTGTGTTTTGTTTTATTCACACATGTTTGAGTAATCCTGCTTTACTCAGCTCAAAATACTCATTGAGTGGTAGTTTTAAGGTTAACAGCTATTTTCAGCCTCAACTGAACTCTAGAATAAGCTTAAAGGAAAAGTAACGTTTTTTACAATTTGAGCTTTATTTCGGTAATAAAACAAGTTGTTTTACTCACCCATATCACTTTGGTGTCATATGGAGCATTTCCAGAGATGTGTTAGATTAGCGTTAGGCTAACGCCGTTAGCCTAGCGCGATTTATAGCCATAGCTCGGGGCATTCCCCGAGCATGTAATATGCCCCGTGCGGACTCCAAATAACACAAACTTTAGCACTTTTCAAATCATAGAAGCCCGATATCTTAGTCTACGATTTCGTTTGAGTCAAAAGTGGCCTGTAATCCGAGATTTGTGGCCATACCTGCCTGTCAAAGCCTGATCCCGTCAGATCTCAGAAGCTCAGCAAGGCAGGGCCTGGTCAGTACTTGGATGGGAGACCGCTGGGAATTCCAGGTGCCACAGGGGGGCGCCAGTTGCAAAAAAAAAAAACTGTCGCTGTGTCCTTAGGCAAGACACTTTACCCACGTTTGCCTAGTATGAAAGTGGCGTCTGCATGAGTGTTGGAGGTGGTCGGAGGGGCCGATGGCGCAGATTGGCAGCCTCGCTTCCGTCAGTCTGCCCCAGGGCAGCTGTGGCTACAGAAAGTATCTTACCACCACCAAGTGTGGAGTGAATGAACTGTAAAGCGCTTTGGGTGTCATGAAAGGCGCTATATAAATGCAATGAATTATTATTATTTATCCATAGTTTACAGCTTTGTGTTCCATGTTTGGGTCCCGGGAGCTGAGAGCACAGTCCGCACATGCGCACTGGCATCCTCATCTACTCGAAACTATGGATAAATCTCGGATTACAGGCCACTTTTGACTCAAACGAAAGCGTAGACTAAGACATCGAGCTTCTATGATTTGAAAAGTGCTAAAGTTTGTGTTATTTGGAGCCCGCACGGGGCATATTACATGCTCGGGGAATATATTATATGCCCCGAGCTATGGCTAGAAGTCGCGCTAGGCTAACGCAAATCTAAAACATCTCTGGAAGTGCTCCATATGACACCAAAGTGCTATGGGTGAGTAAAACAACTTTATTACCGAAATAAGACTCCGAAATAAGACTTTTCCTTTAAGTTGTTGCTTTTATGTTGGAATGTTTTTCTTTCACCTTTTGTACAGCTCAGATTGTCAATAGTTGCTGTTCTCATTTATTGCAATGAAGCTAAAACAGTAGTAACTTCAAAGTTAGCCATATCCAGGGCTGAAATGATTAAAGTGATTCTAGTGTTTAAAAACATAGTGGAGCACTTCTTGTATTACCATTATCATAAGGTGGAACAAGCGTTTTCTGTTTGAGAGAATTAAATCTGCAGGTTTTGTGTATTAAACGTGTGAATGAAACAAAACACAACTCCAAGTCTGTGATGAGGAAACTACATTATACATACAAAACAAAAAGAAAGTGACATATAGACACTCGTTAATGTTGAAATCACATTCTATTGTCTAAATGAAGAGAGTTGTTTTTTTTTAAATCTTTGCGGTATCAGAATCAGCATCGCCTATCGAGTCTATTCCTTAGTATGGAAATGGAGTTTGAAGTGTTGGTATTGTGACACTACTCGGCGCTCGTCCCTGTAATTGAGCAGAGCGGGAAAGCACATCGACACCGTACGAAACTCTCTTCCAAAGACAACATAAAATCAGGGACTTTCTGGCTTGTGAAGGCCTTTTAAGCAGAATAATCGACTTTAATTTCAGCCGTTTAATGAAGCGACCTCATCCAAGACAACAGCCTGTAATCGAGCGCGCTCACGTCACAGGGATATTCCACTTCTGCTCCACCGAGGGGGACTACATGTACCTGTTTTACGTTAGAGTCGCCAAATAAACACACTTGTTGTCGACTCTGCAGTGTTTTGTTTGGCGGAAGTATTTCCTGGTTTCGTTTCGAGTCACGGCTGAGGCGAGCAGCGAGGGGGACCGCACGCAGTCTGAGCGCATGAACGAGACCCGTGCTCAAACCGTGCCTCCTCTAGACCTGGTCTAGACCACCTCTAGACCTCCTCTAGACCTGGTCTAGACCAGGTCTAAAGGAGGTCTAGACCACCGCGGCTCTTGCATGCGTTCGTTCATGCACTCAGACTGCGTGCGGTCCCCCTCGCTGCTCGCCTCAGCCGTGACTCGAAACGAAACCAGGAAATAGACCCGCACGCGGCGCTTTAATCCACCTGGTCTAGTCCTGGTCCAGTCCTGGTCCAGTCCTGGTCCAGTCCTGGTTTAGTCCAGGTTTAGTCTCGGTTTAGTCCTGGTTTAGTCCAGGTTTAGTCCTGGTTTAGTCCTGGTCCAGTCCTGGTTTAGTCCAGGTTTAGTCCTGGTTTAGTCCAGGTTTAGTCCTGGTCCAGTCCTGGTTTAGTCCAGGTTTAGTCCAGGTTTAGTCCAGGTTTAGTCCTGGTTTAGTCCAGGTTTAGTCCTGGTCCAGTCCTGGTTTAGTCCAGGTTTAGTCCAGGTTTAGTCCAGGTTTAGTCCAGGTTTAGTCCAGGTTTAGTCCTGGTCCAGTCCTGGTTTAGTCCAGGTTTAGTCCAGGTTTAGTCCAGGTTTAGTCCTGGTTTAGTCCAGGTTTAGTCCTGGTCCAGTCCTGGTTTAGTCCAGGTTTAGTACAGGTTTAGTACAGGTTTAGTCCAGGTTTAGTCCAGGTTTAGTCCTGGTCTAGTCCTGGTTTAGTCCTGGTTTAGTCCAGGTTTAGTCCAGGTTTAGTCCAGGTTTAGTCCTGGTTTAGTCCTGGTTTAGTCCTGGTTTAGTCCTGGTTTAGTCCAGGTCTAGACCTGCTGGCAGCCCCCGCGCCGGGTCATATCACACGTGTCAGAGCGCAGTCTTCTCCCCCCTCCTCCTTCCCCCCACACTTCACTGTTAATAATTTTGTTGAAAATCTATGAAAGTTTGAGTGTTTAAACAGAGACAAATGTGAGAAAAGTTTAAATCCAGTCTGAGAAAAGCGTATAATGTGTGTGGCTGAGCGCGCATTATTTGAATTTTTGAGATTTCGCGTTTCGTAACTTGAATTTTCTTTCGTATGTAGAGACCAAAATTTACTGTGAAGGCGTTTCGTAACTTGAATTTTCTTTCGTATGTAGAGACCAAAATTTACTGTGAAGGCGTTTCGTAACTTGAAATTTTCGTTTGTTGGGTCATTAAGGTGAGGTACCACTGTATTATAATATTTTGTAAAAGAAAGAATTCATCAAATAAAAAAGACTTCTGTAATAGATTTGTTTCTCTGCACAAATATTTGGACTTATTGCTATTGTTGAGTTTTCTGAGTTTTCTGATTTGGCCCCTTTGGCTGGATACGGCCCCCGGATCAAAATGAGTTTGACGCCCCTGGTCTATCGGAACCTTATGCTCTGTCAATCAGTATATTACTGCACTGCCATTCTTGTCTCCTGTATACAGCTGTGATTTTACATTTTATTTAATATTTTATTACTTATTTTTCTATTTTATTTTGACTTGTACATATACATTTATTTTTATAATCATGTCTCATTTGACACCCTTCTCTTTTTTGCTATTCCATCTATTTTTGTTACTCTGTTATATTTTATATTTGATGAGTGAGCTACTGTACCCAAATCATTTCCCTTGTGGATCAATAAAGTTAGTCTAAGTCTAAATGAGTGTCTCTCCTGGGGCCCGCTCTGGCCCAGGCCCCTGGTCCACACGCTGGATGTATTTATAGCCTATACTGTAGTGTCTACATTACAGCGTAAGACAAGAAGAGCGCACCCTGCTGCTCACATTTCACAGCTCTTATTTTGTTCTTAGCTCGATTAGTTATTCAAATCAAAGTATTGATTTGTGAATAATCTGAAATGTGGTTGCTTGCTTTTGTTTTGATAAAGTTGTAAAGAAATAGTGTTCTGGTGTATATGCTTAATGGATTGAATGGTTTTGTATCAGAAGGTGAAACAAAAATGGAATAACTGATTGTATTTCTATTTGTACAATTCAATCAAACGCATAAAGCAGTTGTAATTAAAAGGAACAGTACAACCATGGGGCCTTGGGTTCTAGGGTCCCAGTACCAGGTTCTAGCTCTTGTTCTCAGTGGTGTTGTCACAATACTAAAATTTCAAACTTGATTTTGATACTAAGGTATTGATAAGGCTTGATACTTAAATGAAAAGTAACGGGGTTTTTTTTTACAATCTGAGCCTTATTTCGGTAATAAAACAAGTTGTTTTACTCACCCATAGCACTTTGGTGTCATATGGAGCATTTCCGGAGATGTTTTAAATTAGCGGTAGGCTAACGCCGTTAGCCTAGCGCGACTTATAGCCATAGCTCGGGGTATTCCCCGAGCATGTAATATGCCCCGTGCGGGCTCCAAATAACACAAACTTTAGCACTTTTCAAATCATAGAAGCTCGAATGTCTTAGTCTACGATTTCGTTTGGTCAAAAGTGGCCTGTAATCCGAGATTTAGCCATAGTTTCGAGTAGATGAGGAGGCCAGTGCGCAGAAACGCAAAGCTGTAAACTATGGACAAATCTCGGATTACAGGCCACTTTTGATTCAAACAAAATCGTAGACTAAGACATCGGGCTTCTATGATTTGAAAAGTGCTAAAGTTTGTGTTATTTGGAGCCCGCACGGGGCATATTACATGCTCGGGGAATGCCCCGAGCTATGGCTAGAAGTCGCGCTAGGCTAACGGCGTTATCTTAACGCTAATCTAAAACATCTCCGGAAGTGCTCCATATGACACCAAAGTGCTATGGGTGAGTAAAACAACTTGTTTTATTACAGAAATAAGGCTCAAATTGTAAAAAAACGTTACTTTTCCTTTAATACCTGGTATGATAATAAAAACACTCTTTATTTAAACAATAGTATGAGCATTAAATGGCAGTACTTGTGTGTGTGTACTCTCTCAGTGGTCCTGTAGGTTCCACACTGGTCCATGTGTGTACACTAGTCTATGTGCTCTTATACTTGTTCTGATACAGCTCAAGATCATTCTAAAGACATTCAGGAAAGGTTCCTTTATGTTCTGTCAGTTGGACATTTTAGTAATGATATTTGCTCAAATGAGCATCAAGTTTCTATATTAGTTTTAGTATCGATTATCATCAGATTTCCGATACACCTTAGACCACCTTAGTTCTCAGCCTGTTTCTGTTGCAGCAGAGGACGTGTTAGCAGTGCAGACCAGTGCATGCTCTGAGCCTGGCAACAATTATCCTGCAAGCATTTAGGCCCACCACCATCTAACAGCTCTGTTTACCAATTAGATAAGTAGCCTTTGTTATTCCATTTCAACATCACTGTCTCTTAGTGCCAATCTCATCAAAAGTCCCTCAGAAGTCGGAGCGATACGGTGTGTCCTCTGAGCTACAGACAGATGAAGCAGCAGCTAATGGCGCTAACACAGAGCAGATGTCCACGGCCCTTTGAACACTGATAGTGTCACACATTCGTCATTTTAGGTCAACTTTGTATCTTCTTGATGAGCAGAACACTTTAGTGCACAAAAGTAACCTATGTCGTACAAACTGTATGTTTAATCATGCACTGATACTAGCCTCTGGAATGGGTGTACCATCCATTATTTTCTTCTGACCAATTAGGGATGTAACGATATCTAAATCTATATTGACATAATATGCATCTCACAGTATGATATTTATTGCAATATGTTGTGTAGGCAAACGAAAGTTTGAATATGCTACTTTTCTGTCATAATGCAAATAATTAAATGTAAAAATGTTTAATACCAGTAATTTCATTATGTAAATTGAAGTGAAACAGAGCAAAGGATCATGTTATATGTACTTCTCTGTTTTTTAGCTGTTGTTGCACCATAACAATGAATTTAAACACAGAGAGAATTGTAATTTGATGTATAATGATGGCCCACCATATTATTGTGAAACTTTTGATGATATAATATCATGATTTTTGGTTATTGTTACATCAATTTAAAAAAGAAATCTCATTAATTTAATAATAATAATAATAATAATAATAATAATAATGACGGAAGCGAGGCTGCCAATCTGCCAAAACCACCCCAACACTCACTCACACACCATTTTCACACCAAAATATTTTCTAATTAGATGCAGACAGCAATAAATACAGTTTATAAATATCTATAAATATATCTGAAAAGCCGATAAGCAAGAAGTGGTCTCTGAAAGTTGTGAAAAGTGGTTATAAACTCATCACTGTCAAGAATAACGATGCTCTGAATGCATAAGGCAAGTGAAGAATCCACTGCAAAATCTTTCATATGAACTAGTTTTGTTTTGCACAGTTTCAAAATCAGGTACAGTATTTTTGCCAACAGCTAATGCTGACAATTAGCCAAGTCCAAACTTCCCCCCATAGCACATATCACTGGTGAGAATGTTCTGCAAACTTTAGCCAGAACAGAAGGTAACTTTAAAGCATGTTGAAAAGTTCATTTCCCTTTTCCAGGTGAATACGCCAGGATGTGTCCTCGCAGAGCTGCACAGGGCAGAAGAAAAGCTGGAGGCAGAAAACAGAGGGAAGTAGAAGAGAAAAAAATGTGTGCGCTGTGAACGAGGGAGCAGGAAAATGAGGAGGAGGAGGGAGAGAGGCTGCCAAGCATAACCAGCGTCCACCACGGAAAAAAACGCTCCGAAAAGACTGAGAAAGAGAGCGAGGGAGAAGAGGAGAGAGGGAGAGTCCGGGCTTTCATCCAGTGCCAAGGATTAGATTCCCGTCCAGTTATTAGACTCTTCCAGTGTGCTGAGAGAGGGGGCCACGGGGGCCGCGGGGGCTCACAACCAGCACTGCACTCCTGACCAGCGTCACTGCACTTCTGAATGACTGTTATGTTTTAAAGCAGACCTACTCTGCAAAATCCACTTTTTATACACCAATAAACCTCTGTTTTCACTTCCATTGGCACATGCCCACTGTAACGTACACACTTCAATCTCTAAATTTATACTTATAGGATCACGTTGTCTTTTTGGTACAAATGAAAACAAATCTGCTGCTCACTAGTCTGATGTGCAGATATCCACAGGAGGCGCCCACAGCGTGCAGCGCTTTGTTGTGACGATGTTTACGGCGACATCAATACCGTTTAGTTATAGCGCACACACAAGCACTATATGCCTGCTTTAGGTTGCATATGACAGGTTAAGTTAACTAAAAAACAGTTCTTGGATGACTAAAGGGGGTGTGGCAAAACTATTATGATCTGACCCTTTATCTGACCCAAACTGCAATAAAAGACATGAACATGCAAGTTTATGAAAAACAACTCTTTATTCAGTCTTTATTCACTTGAACATTGTGTATCTATATTTAAAGGTCCAGTGTGTAGGATTCGTGGCGCATAGGTGGTGTAGGTACCATGCACTTCCTCTTTTGGCTACGGCAGACCTCGAGGGTCACCCGGGCGCGCCGTAACGCGGACAGCTCACGTACCCGCGCGCACCCGGCGCTGTGTGAGCTCTCGCCGACGACTACGGTATAAATAAAACGCGGTCCCGTTCAGTTTTTTTTTTTTCTTTTCTCATGAAAACACACATTCCCGATCATGTACCATGACAATCTACACATCAAATGAAACCTTACAGTCTCCTCTTTTTGACTATGCAATTCATTTCCCGCCACAACAATCACTCCCCGAGCACATGGGGCTTTTATACGGAAAAGCACAAAACAAGGTTTGTTACTTTGCTTTGACCTTGCTTTGCACAGGTCAAACTCTGTATTTCACCATAAACTTGCTCTCAATCTGTCTGTAAGGATCCAGCGAATAAAATCCAGTAAAACAATTTAGTCCAAAACACGTGTTAGATCCATTACGACGTCTGATCCGGCAGCATGCTTGTGTTGTTTACCCAAAACCACGAGCCTTGCCGAAGCTGAAGGCGGAGCCCAAATGTCCTTCTGCGGCTCTCGTATTCAAAATGGCTGCCTCTGCATGGGGAAGATCCCCCTTTTATGTGACTATATCTAAGTCCAAAAGAATACTTTGATTTCATGATGGAAGTGAAAAGGCTTGGAAAACAATGTATTTTTGAATGGGTATCTTCAATTTCTGTAATTAACGGGTAAAAATCTTACACACTGTCCCTTTAAAAAGGCAGATTAATCTAAAGCAAGTGTGTGTGTGTGTGTGTGTGTGTGTGTGTGTGTGTGTGTGTGTGTGTTGATGACATAGGTAGAGTCTGTATTCTGTTTTAGAACTCAGCACTACTTCCTGCATTTTTGTACTTTTCATTTTTTCCCATAAACAGCCACTTAACTGATGTAAAACTATGATAAATATTTAGCACATTTACTACCCACCAAACCAAGCCAGAATTAGACAAGTTGTGCTAAAACTGTGTGTTTGGTAAAGAGTAGAGTAGAACCGGGTCACCCCTCCCTCTGCCCCTCAAATGGTAGGCTCTGTGTTGTTTGAGACGACTATCATTACAGGGCAACTTCAACCCAGTGAGCCACATTTAAGCTGGCGTCTGGACTATCTCTGGCATCAGTGGCACGTTATCGGCAGACGGAGCAGGGCTGGCTCGCACACTATCGGGCCCTTTCCTGTCCCTGTGCTCTGGGGCCTCTCACTGGAGCCTCACATACACGTACACGCACACGCACACGCACACACACGCACACGCACACACACACACACACACACTGCTCTGCCCAGAGAGGGGCCAGGGTCGGGTTACGTCTGATTGGCCAGAGGAAACATACATCGTGTAAATATGGACTTTTACTTGGACACGCTTTTGTTTTGTTTTTCTGTATGAGAACAAGCACAGAAATGAATTTTGAAAAGACATTGTCCGGACAACTTTTAAAGACTTTTTGGAACTTTATACCATATTATAGAATTCCCTCATCAAATGTCCATGTATGTTTGAGTGATATAGCGATCTTTTCCGGGCCCTGTTTAAATCCTCCTTATGATCAGCTGTAAGTTTCTACCCACAAGCCTACGCCATCAATGTTCCCACAAAACTCATTTTCATAAATGTATAAAAGCATGGCACTACTTCACACTGCTACTACTACTACTTCATACACTACTACACAAAGCTGATGCGATGTGCATGCATTAGCGGGATGCACACTGATGGTAACTCTATGGGTACTGACCCAAACTGCAAAAACAACAGAATATGCAGAATGTATTTACTGAGCATGAAGACAGATTCAACTGTCGAATCAGCTTTTTAAAAGATAAATATCAACATCTCCCATAGACCCCTCAAAAGGCTCCCCACGGTCCTGCTCCGGCCTTCTACAAGAAAAGATCCGAGTGCTTCGAAGTGCGATTCCAGGGATACTGTGTTTGGCACTCCAGAGCAGTTCAGGAGGGAAAGGGAAAGTGAGCAGCTTCCTGCCTCTCGGACAAACTCCACTTCAAAAAGCCAAGAATGTCTCAGGTTTGTTACATCACATCCAGGACCATTCACATGTCACACTCTCACAGTGGAGTGGGTTTATCTCAGTATTGAAACTTCACAGCTGATGTCCTCCACATTCCCTGGGGAGGGTGAAGCTAACTGGAGGCACTGCTCTAAAGCTCGATTACTCAAATGAGATTTTAATCTAAGATTTCTTTTAACATAATATGACTATAACAAAATGACCATTACATCATTTATGCTGTTAAACAAAGATCAAAGTCAGCTTTATTGTCAATTCTGCCATATGTGTTCAACATACAGTGAATCGAAATTTTGTTTCTCTCTGGCCAGGTAGTGCGAAAATACAATATAAAAACAAAAACTATCTAAGACAAAAATCTAAAATCTAAAGCAGTGCAAAGAATAAATAAATACCTATTTACATATGTCTTTAATGTACAGTGTGCATCAAAATGTGCAGTGGAAGATACAGCAATGAAAATGTACAGTAAAAAATGTGCAATAGGATGGATGTGCATTGAAAATACAGATAAACTAAATGTGCAACTGCTGCAGTATTTAAAGTGTCTAGAGTGATATGTCTCTTATGGGGAGGGGGGTAGATTCTGAGTTCAGCTTCCTGACAGTCTGGTGGATGAAGCTGTTTGACAGTCTGGTGGAGTGGGCCCGGAGACTCCGGTACCTTCTCCCTGAGGGCAGGAGGCTGAAGATGCTGTGTGCGGGGTGGCTCGGGTCACCCACAATGCTGGACGCTCTGCGGGTGAGCCGGGTGTTAAAAATGTCCAGGAGGAAGGGGAGAGAGACACCAGCGATCCTCCCAGCTGCATTCACTATGCGCTGCAGGGCTTTCCTGTTCTGTTCAGCTCCCGTACCACACAGTGATGCAGCTGGTCAGAACGCTCTCAGTGGTGCCTCGGTAAAAGGTGGTCATGATGGGTGGGGGGGCTCCAGTTCTCCTCAGTTTGCGGAGGAAATAGAGGCGCTTCTGAGCCCTCTTTGCCAGTGATGCAGTGTTCACTGTCCAGGAGAGGTCCTCACTGATGTGCACCCCCAGGAATTTGGTGCTGCTCACCCTCTCTACAGCAGCACCATTGATGGACAGTGGGGGGTGCTGGGTGGGGCCTCTCCGGAAGTCAATAACAATCTCCTTGGTCTTTTCAACATTCAGAAGGAGATTGTTATCGCTGCACCACTGGGTCAGAAGGCTCACCTCACTCCTGTAGTTTGTCTCATCGTTATTAGAGATGAGACCCACCACAGTCGTATCGTCCGCAAACTTCACAGTGTGATTGGTGCTGAAGGTCGATGTGCAGTCGTGGGTCAGCAGAGTGAAGAGCATCGGACTGAGCACACAGCCCTGGGGGACTCCTGTGCTCAGTCTAATGCAGCTTGAGGTGTTTCTGCCGAACTGCACTGCCTGTGGCCTCTCGCTGAGGAAGTCCAGCAGCCAATTACACAGTGAGGTCTGAAGCCCCAGGTGGTCCAGTTTAGTGATGAGCTTATTGTCCAGGTGGGTGAGGGCTGGGTGAAGAGCAGAGCAGATTGCATCCTCATTGGAGCAGTTGGCCCGGTATGTAAACTGGAATGGGTCTAGGGTAGGGGGGGAGGATGGATTTAATGTGTGCCATGACTAGCCGTTCAAAGCACTTCATGATGATGGGGGTCAGTGCAACAGGGCGATAGTCATTAAAAGTGGCCAGAGTGGGCTTCTTTGGCACGGGAATGATGGTAGTGGTTTTGAAGCAGGAAGGAACGACAGCCTGGCTCAGAGAAGCATTAAAGATGTCTGTGAAGACATCCTTGAGCTCCTCTGCACAGTCCTTCAACACACGACCAGGGATGTTGTCCGGGCCTGCAGCCTTGCGGGTGTTGATCCTGGAGAGTGTTCTCTCTCGTCTAGCCGCACGGCTGAGTCCGGGATGTTGTCGTGAAGCCATGTCTCCGTAAAAACAAAAACACAGCACTCCCTCACGTCGCTCTGGGCAGACCGCAGTCTAAGATGGTCCATTTTACTGTCCAGAGACTGCACGTTGGCGAGGAGAATAGATAGAATAGCCGGCCGGTGCAGGCTAGCCACTAGCCTAGCTCGGATACCTCCGCGCTTGCCTTTCTTCTGCTTCCTCGAGCACCGCTTGCAGCGGGGCCGGCAGAGTAGTCCGAGCTGCTCAGTTTTCTCCACTAATGCAGCATCCAGGGAGTTGTGTTGGGCAGTTCTGCCGATGTCCAACAGAAACAAAGGCAGACAAGAAGAAAACACTGCGCTATCTAGGCCGAGAGGAGCCGCTGCGTCCATCCGCGTCACCATCTTGAACACAAGTCCCTCACAAACAGTTACAAGCGAGCCAGTATTAGCCAACAGTTTTTTTAGTCAGCCACTCTCACCTTTTAGGTTGAAAATCAAACTCCTAGACAGGACCATGAACGATTTATTGATCACAGGCTCCTGATGTGATGTGTAACCCTTAACCTGTGGATTTACAGATGTTTTCAGCTGGTTTGTGGTAGTATGTAAGGACACATCTACCAGAGGCCAAAGCCAGGTTTTGAGGGCATAATACTAACAACAACTAGCATGCTAACCACACACTCCCTGTATCTATTGAGGAAGGACACATTTTGCTGTAAGATATGATAAGATACAAGATAAGATAAGACTTTATTGATCTCACACAGGAGAAATTCACTTGCCACATTAACTCCAGGCAGTTTAGTGCAAAGAAATTTAGAACAAAAAAGTGCAGATACATGCAGATAAGATAATAATAATAAGATAAGTAAATAAGAGAATATATGTTTGGACTCTACAGTGGAGTTATACAGTCTGATGGAGGTGGGGATGAAGGATCTGCGGTAGCGCTCCTTCTTGCACTGGGGGTGCCTCAGTCGGCTGCTGAAGGAGCTGCTCAGCTCCTCTACAGTCCGGTGCAGAGGGTGAGAGGTGTCGTCCATGATGGACGTAAGTTTGTCCAGCACCCTCCTCTCAGCCATCTCCTCTACAGAGTCCAGAGGACAGCCCAGGACAGAGCTGGCCCTCCTGACCAGCTTATTAAGTCTTTTTCTGTCCCGCTCTGTGCTGCTCGGGGCCCAGCAGACGACAGCGTAGAGGAGAGCAGAGGCCACCACAGAGTCATAAAAAGTCTTGAGCAGAGGCCTGCACACTCCAAAGGACCTCAGTCTCCTCAGGAGGTGGAGGCGACTTTGGCCCTTCTTGTACAGGGCGTCGGTGTTGTGGGACCAGTCCAGTTTATTGTTGAGGTGAAACACCCAGGTACTTGAAACTGTCCACAGTCTCTATGTCCTGCCCCTGGATGTTCACCGGTGAGTGAGGTAGTGGTCTCCTCCTGAAGTCACAAGTAAGGATGTAAGGATCACAGTGGAGGGATGAACACCTCCTGGAGTTCTCCCTGACCGTGTTACAAACATGAAACAAAAACTGGAATAAAGTTCACTTCTCTGACAGCACATTAACTATGGTGCAATATTTGTGACAATAGTTTGGTGGTTGGAGCTCAAAAGCACAGTTCTTGTCAGTAAAAGCCACAAGATTCAAAACATCAGAAAGATTCAAATGCATGGACTCATCCTCAACACAAAATGAAAAACATGTCAAACATGTCAGGACAATCTGCTTTGTTCTTTCTTTCAAAAACAGTAAATCATAGGCCACTGCCGTCTCTAGAAATCTGTTTTCTGATCTATTATCATATTGTTTTCTCATCAAAAACATAGCTGGAGTTAGGTTTTGTTTCATTCACACGTTTAACATACAAATCCTGAATATTTCGGCTTCTATCAAACAGAAAATACTGCGTTAGTGATGTCATCTGGCAATACAGGAAGTGCTCCACTGTGTTTTTAAACTCCATACACCTTCATTAGAATTATTTAGATTATTTCAGCTTTAGAATTGCTTAAATCTACTGAACTAAAAGTAAAAAGCGGCTGTTAACTAACTAACTACCACTTGGCTGTACCACAAGGCGGAACAGCATTTTGAGCTTTGGAGATGAAGGCCCTGTCTACACGGCAACGTTGTGGAGTGAATCTGAAGTTTTTTATTGTTTCGGTCTCGCGTCCACATGGCACCAGCGTTTTGGGTACCCCAAAACGATAATTTTGGGGAATGGGTTCCAGAGTGGAAAACTCTGGCAACATTACCATTGCGGAGTCGTCTGGACGAGTAGAACATTAATTCGTAACAAGACAGCGACCATGGCGGACATCAGAGTAGCAGTAGTAGCAGTGCAGTGAAGTGTGTTAAGTGTAATACAGGACCTTTAAGGTAAATAATGTTCCAGGTTTAACACACTTTGACACACACACACAGATCAGCCTACACACACAGCAGCAAATCTGTCGACAAACGTGATTATTCATGATGTCATCCAGAAGCAAGTACAAAATGGCCATTGCGGCTCATGCAAATACTGCAGCGTTTGATCAAGTCAGTGTATCACCATGGCTACGTGAAAACAAACTACATCTGAATGGAATATCTGCAAATGAAGGTG
>JAVJIX010000004.1:17370000-17377500 GCA_036785185.1 Paratrypauchen microcephalus | reverse complement strand
CCTCCAGCTCAGTCCACATCTGTAAAGAATCTGGGCTGCAGCAGCATGGCACGACTCCATTAAAAGCCAAATTGCAAGTTGGCAAAAACTCTGAAGCAACAACGAAAAGCCACAGCCAGTCCTGTCATTTAAACCTTATATTAAATGGTGACGTCCTGACAACATGAACTAAAAGAAGCAAAGAGCTCCAGTTAAAGAGCGAAAGCATCAAAAGTACAGGCAATTTGTATGCATTTGTAGAGCTGTTATCTGAGACCTAAAAAACACTGGTCATTGGCAAGTAACTTTGTAAAAGTGCTAATGCTAATGCTAAAGACAAAGTATTGCACAAGCTACAAGAGGCGCTGTATTCTACCACACAAAAATGAACACACAACAAGGAATCTGTGATAAAAGGAACAAAACACTTTGCTGCTATTTGTTTAACAAGTGATTCAAGAAAATAAATGACTCAGGTAAGAGTAAAAAAGTATTTTGTTTATTTGTTTATTTGTTTATTTACGGATCCCCATTAGTCTCTACAAACATAGAGACTCGTCTTCCTGGGGTCCATTTTGGGAAAACTACTACTGAAGTAAGAGTAGCTTAAAGAGTAACTGCCAGGACGTAACATCTGATTTAAAGGAAAAGTAACGTTTTTTTACAATCTGAGCCTTCTTTCGGCAATAAAACAAGTAGTTTTACTCACCCATAGCAGTTTGGTGTCAATTGGAGCAGTTTTGTAGAAGTTATGTTGGAGCCGTTCTGTTCTACTAATGATCCCGTATCCGTTAGCGTGAGTGCTCGGGGCATTACTTTGCAGTCTCCAAATAACACAAACTTTAGCACTTTTCAAATCACAGAAGATCGCTGTGTCAGCGTAGACTTTTAGTGGATTCCAAAACGGCCTGAAACCCGATATGCAGCTATAGTTTCATTTGATGACGTCATCAGAGAGGACAGTGCGCATGCGTGAACTCAGCTGTTTTGTAAACACCGCTAGTCCGAAAGAAGCTAACACCGCTCTGAACTTTACCTTTCTGTTGCGATATCGGGTTTCAGGCCGTTTTGGAATCTACTAAAAGTCTACGCTGACACAGCGATCTTCTGTGATTTGAAAAGTGCTAAAGTTTGTGTTATTTGGAGAGCGCAAAGTAATGCCCCGAGCACTCACGCTAACGGATACGGGATCATTAGTAGAACAGAACGGCTACAACATAACTTCTGCGATACTGCTCCAATTGACACCAAACTGCTATAGGTGAGTAAAACTACTTGTTTTATTGCCGAAAGAAGGCTCAGATTGTAAAAAAACGTGACTTTTCCTTTAAAACTGAATGTATTTTCAGGGCTCTCAAGTTTTGAGCGGGGTCATGCCTGAGACTGCGTAATTTCCGGGGAGCGGAATTGCAGAATTGCGTGAGAAATACCGTGTGTCGTCTCAATGCGTGAGACTTGAGAGCCCTGTGTAAATGTTTGTCTAAAGAGCAAACTTAAACTACAAAGCAACTAATGAGAGTTCTATAAATGAAGTTATTACCTGATGGTTCTCAGTTTGTTTTGTCATCACCGTTTTGTTGTTCCTCGTGTTCAGTCGCTGTCCTTATCACTGACAGTGCAGTGGGCGCTTAGCAGCTGAAACTACACTCTACGGCCTGCCCACTCTACAGTCTGCCCAACAACAGAACAATCTATTTTCTGATTGGCTGAAAAGGGCGCGGCGCCTGATAACTGAGATTTTTTTCCGTGGAGCGGGGCGGGGAGGAGGGGGGGAGTTTTTTTCGCTGAAAACACACGGTGCCTGCATAAACTGAGCCACACAGACCGATTTTCTGGGCACAAAAAAAAAAAAAAATCTGCGTGAGAAATGCCATGTGTGGCGTGTGAGCGTGTGAACACGTCGAATTGCGTGTGTCACACTCTCAATCACGGCCGGCGCCACGAGGGGGCCCCTCAGATGTGAGAGTTGCGCTGTGTTTGCGCTTGTGGTGGAGGGCTATGTGGCGTTAATGTACTTGGCGTACTTGTCTCTTGGCGTTGCTCACATCAGTTGTTGGCTTGGTTTTGTGGTATGCAGGAGATCACTTGACCGAGGGTCTACGTTCAAATAATAATCATTTTAAAAAGTCAGTCTCTTACAAAGGTGTAGTCTAAATACACGAGCACTCGAGGAGCGCGCCTGACCCATTACGCACGCGAGGAGTGGTGTGTGTGTGTGTGTGTGTGTGTGTGTGTGTGCGACGCGATGCGACCCCGCCCCCTGTGATAAACTCATCACCCCCTTAATATTTTATGTCTGGCGCCGGGCTTGCTCTCAATGCGTGAGACTTGAGAGCCCTGGTATTTTTAATGTAATGACAAAACATTAAAAATGCACAAATCTGTTATTTTCAGAGGACAGACACAAAAGACTAAAAAAGAGCTGCCAGAAACATACATTTTCAAATCATTTCATATTGTCCACATGAAGCTTTTGTCACTTTAGACTTACTCACAGTGGGAAGAGGAATCCAAACTTTTACTCAAAGTTAAAAGTACTGTTATAAAAATATTAGTCAAGTACGAGTAAAAGTATGCTGCTAGAAAAGTGCTAGTTCTTTAAAAAGTAACTCAAATGTAGAGGTCAGAGGTGGGTAACGGAGTACTACCCACCACTGAGAGCAACTGTGAAAGTGAAACCAGCAGGATTGGAGTTTATTTGTGTATTTACACATTGAAGAAGAATATGTGGAGAGTAGAACATAAAGCTGTTTCTAATGCGCTGCCTGCCCCCGTGTAGCGAAAAAGAAGCCATGATGGAAAATATTTGAGGAAATGGCAAACAGTTAATGGGCCAGCACTTGATGTTGAATTCCATAGTCTAATGTGTCTCAGTGAGGCATAAGAGCCACTGAGCGAGGGGGGCGGGGGGGTCAGGGAGAGGGCCTTCTGCAGCACACTCACTACCTGCTCAGTGCCAGCCAGCCCAATCTCACTAAATGTTCATTTCAAAGTTGCAGAGATGTTCAAAGATTCTGTTGTCTTTTCTCTGACTTTTTCCAAGGGGCCCCTCTCCCTCCGGGCTCCTGGTAATTGCCTGTTTTGCCTACCGCATTTCATAGCCTCTAGCAATAAATCACCTTCTCTCTGAGTAGTAGGCCTGCTCAGGATCTTGTTCAACAAAAGACACAACAGCAGTCTTCTGGGCCGCTTATCTACGACTGCCATCATACTATAACCTCTAACTCAATATTGATACTAAGGCTACGTTTATACGGCGACGATCAAAACAGAAGACGCAAAAGTGGCATCTCGTCTTCAATTTTTTATCCGCGTTTATACGAAGACGCAAAAGTGGACGCAAAAGCCAGCGAAGGGAGGCGCTGGACTGAAAAAAAAAAAAACTAAACTAAAAACCATCAGCGTCAAGTTACATTTCTAACCACGACTGTACCGGAAAAGAGAAAGGTAAAACTTCAAAATAAAATGTTCTAGTTGCGTTTTAAATGAGTTGTTAAGTTCCGCTCCAAACATTTCAGTGACTTGTATTTTTGTTGACATGTTTTTGAATATTGTACTGAAAATAGTGACATTACAGGAGGATTACAGTGAATTAGAAAATATAAAATCACATGGGGTTTTACATTTGAAGTGCCTCATGCGGAAGTCGCTTGTCTTGGCGTCTGTGGCTGTGAGAGTGTGAGAAAGACTTGTACGCCATAGACATGTGTGGGTGCGATTTAGACAATTGTTGAACTGACTCTTGTATGTTGACTAGAGCTGCTAGTGCAGCTTGAACATCCGTGGTATCAAGGTATGCCTTGATACCGTCTATGTGACGTAAACGCGTACGCGACGTGAGCAGATCTGACCAGTTTTGCGTCTTGGGCAGTTTACACGGAGACGCTACAGCGGAGCGTATTTAACTTTTCCACTCTGGAGGGTTTTAGATTTTTGCGTTTTTAGGCCCCAAAAACGCCATCTCCGTGTAAACGAAAGGCACTTCCGATAAAATATTTTGTCGTTTTTACCCGTAAGCGTTCTCGTGTAAACAGGCCCTTAGAATCAAAACTTGTTCAAATGAGTATCTAGTTTTGATTAGTATTTGATTTTCGTTTTTCCGTAACCATAACGGCCTTTATGGTAGGCTAATCTTTGACTCTGGAGGGTTAGTGTCTTGGTTGATCATTTACAAAGCCTTGAGACTGTGTCAACCTGGGCTGACCCAGAGAGCTTCACACATTTACGCAGCACATCTGAAAATGCAGAGAAAGAGAGAGAGAGAGCAGGAGATAGAGAAAGAGGGAGAGAGAGCAGGAGATAGAGAAAGAGGGAGAGAGCAGGAGATAGAGAAAGAGGGAGAGAGAGCAGGAGATAGAGAAAGAGGGAGAGAGAGCAGTCCTGAAAGTCTCCTACAGTAAAGCTGTCTGCAGGAGGCCTGTGGAATGTCCAGTCCATGGAGCCCTTCGGAGCATTACCACCAGTGATATGTTCAAACGTGTATCAGGTGTCACTCTCCTCCGCCACCGCCCGACCCCCCACCCCCACCCTCCTTCCCTGACCCCCAACTCCCCCAATTTCCCAACATTCCTGAGCCATGTCCCATCAGTCAAAGGGCCGATTCATGGTCTAGCTCCATCAAACTACACGACCAACAAACTACACAATATACAAACTACACAATATACAAACTACACAACTATATACCCACAAACTACACAACTATACACACACAAACTACACAACTATACACCCACAAACTACACAACTATACACCCACAAACTACACAACTATATACTCACAAACTACACAACTATATACTCACAAACTACACAACTATACACCCACAAACTACACAATATACAAACTACACAACTATACACCCACAAACTACACAACTATATACTCACAAACTACACAACTATATACCCACAAACTACACAACTATACACCTACAAACTACACAACTATACACACACAAACTACACAACTATATACCCACAAACTGCACAACTATACACACACAAACTACACAACTATACACCCACAAACTACACAACTATACACCCACAAACTACACAACTATACACCCACAAACTGCACAACTATACACACACAAACTACACAACTATACACCCACAAACTACACAACTATATACCCACAAACTACACAACTATATACCCACAAACTACACAACTATATACCCACAAACTACACAACTATATACCTACAAACTACACAACTATACACCAACAAACTACACAACTATACGGACACAGACTACACAACTGTACATCAACAAAGTACACAAATATACACACAAAAACTACACAGCCATATACCCACAAACTACACAACTGTATACCAACAAACTACACAACTATACGCACACAAATTATACAACCATACACCCACAAACTACACAACTATATACTCACAAACTACACAACTATACACCCACAAACTACACAATATACAAACTACACAACTATACACCCACAAACTACACAGCTATATACCCACAAACTACACAACTATACACCCACAAACTACACAACTATATACCCACAAACTACACAACTATACACCCACAAACTACACAGCTATATACCCACAAACTACACAACCATACACACACAGACTACACAGCTATATACCCACAAACTACATAACTATATACCTACAAACTACACAACTATATACCCACAAACTACACAACTATACACACACAAACTACACAGCTATATACCCACAAACTACATAACTATATACCTACAAACTACATAACTATACACCAACAAACTACACAACTGTATACCCACAAACTACACAACCATACACACACAAACTACACAGCTATATACCCACAAACTACATAACTATATACCTACAAACTACACAACTATATACCCACAAACTACACAACTATACACACACAAACTACACAGCTATATACCCACAAACTACATAACTATATACCCACAAACTACACAACTATACACGAACAAACTACGCAACTGTATACGAACAAACTACACAGCTATACACACACAAAGTACACAACTATATACCCACACACTACACAATATACAAACTACACAACTATATACCCACAAACTACACAACTATATACCCACAAACTACACAACTATATACCCACAATATACACAATATACAAACTACACAACTGACAAACTACACAACCTCCACGCCCCTCCTCCCCTAACCCCCACCCCACCTTCCCCAATTTCCCAACATTCCTGGGCCGTGCCCCATCAGTCAAAGGGCCGATTCATGGAGTTAATGCTCTAGCGAGTGCAGACAGGGCTTTGAGGCAGGATGTTTGGCTGATACCTTGCTCTGCTTAAGCAAACAAGCCTCCAAAATATGATTAGTGAGAGAGAGAGAGGCAGTCTCCTGCTACATCCAGCCTGCTGCTAACGTCTAAGAATAATTCTGCTTTACCTACTTCCACATGTTAAAAAGATATGCTGCTTAAAGGCTTAATAGACACAATTCACACACTAATCTTTTCACTTCAAGTTGCCCAATGTCATTTAAAGGGCCCAGATTCTGCTGTTTCTGATCTGTTATAATGTTGTTTCCTCATCACAAACATGTTAGCAAAGTCAGTCAAAAACAATCCTGCTATTTAATCATGGTAATTTTGGTAATTTTTCAAGATTTCATGTTGGATTTTTATAGTGTGTGTATAGTGTCTTGCCCAGGGGCAAAATAACAGGTGACCATCCAGTTAATGGGCAAACGCTGTGCCACATCCATCTGTTTACACTACAAATATTAGGGTTATCAAAAGTATTGAAAATCAGATTATAATCTTTATTCATCTATTTATTTATTTAACCTTTATTTATCCAGGTAAACTGTTGGAGAACCACTTTTCATTTACAATCCTGACCTGGCCAAGGAATAAATAAAAACATACTATACAAATGTACACAGACATACACATAACACCATTAAACAAAGGATTACATTAAAAAGATACACAATAAAGAAGAAGGCAAGAATAAAGTGTATGTAAATCGATACTTAAACTAATATCAAAACTAGATACTCATTTGAACAAGAATCTAATAAATAATTCACAGGACAAAATGGAAGCTTTCCATAGGTTAATTTTACTTTCATTTAGAGCTTTATCAGAACTAGTATAATACCTCAAGATAACAAAGAAAGTACTATTATTTTGCCTATGAAAATGACATTCTAGAGGAGTGTATCTTCATTGTAGAAGCATAATCAGCATAATCAGTATTGAGTCATTTTCTTAGTATGAAATAGTCCAGTATTCAAAAAATGTTCATATTAAAGGACTATAAACTAGGCTTTTGAAGTGTTAAAAACATAAATGTGTGTTGTATGTGTGTCCTGAGGTTGTGTGTAGGACGTGTGTGTGACTGAAGGAGCTCCGCTCAGTCTGTGATTGTGGAATGTGCGTTATCTCCCATCTGAGCCTGTGGCAGCATCACTCCTGCTCTGTGTGCTCCAACACACAAGCAAACAGGTACGGCCGTCC
>JAVJIX010000004.1:17290000-17365000 GCA_036785185.1 Paratrypauchen microcephalus | reverse complement strand
CATTTTAATTAGGGTTGTCAAAAGTATCCAAAATCAGATGTTATTTGATACTAAAACTAATAACGAAAGTAGATCGAAACTATTGAAAATCACATTCTCTTGTCTAAATAAAGAGTGTGTTTAATTATCATTGTGGCATCAGAATCGGTATTGAGTATCAAGTCTATTCCTTAATACTGAAATTGTAACAGTTTGCATATAACATGTGAATTGAAATTAATGTAATTAGAAGAACAAAACAAATAATACACAAAATCTGGTATTTTCAAAGATGGACCACAAAGACAACAAAAATAAAATCTGCAAGAAACTCAAATGTTCAGATCATTTTATATTGTCCACATAAATCTTTTTTCACTTATGGGCTTACAGAAGAGGAAGCACAACAGTTACACTAGGGGTGTAAGAAAAAATTGATTCAGTGACATATTGTGATACTTCATTGTGCAGTTCTTGTATTGATCAAATACATTTTTTAGTCATATTCTTCATGAAAAATTCATAAGCTAAATTTACTTTTCTCATGATTTAAAAATGAAATACTGTAAACTATTTCATTCAGTGTTGTTCTCGTGAATGTGTACTCCACCATAATAATAAATGTAATTATTGATCAGTCATAATATACGGTCGTTTGTTTTAGTATACAGACACATTGTGATATGGGATTGTAACAGGCATATCGTGATATGTATCATATCGCCATATTCATGGTCCTGCACACCCCCACACAAGTATGTGTCTGTAAACTACTCAGAGAAGCATAATTGTATTAAAAGTACAGTGGTACTTCACCTTACGAAATTAATTCGTTCCAGAACGTGAATTTTTCGTAAGTTGAGTCGCTATTTCAATGGAAAAAGCCTGATTCGTTCCAAGGCCCCGATCCAAGTTTTTTTTTTTATAGTGTAACTTTTTTTTATAGTGTAACATTGTGTTCTGCGTAGAGACTGTAGACCTAGGACTAAACGTGGACTATACCAGGTCTAGACCAAGGTCTAAACCAGGACTAAACCAGGACTAGACCAGGTGGATTAAAGGGCCGCGCGGGTCTATTTCCTGGTTTTGTTTCGAGTCACGGCTGAGGCGAGCAGCGAGGGGGACCGCACGCATTCTGAGCGCATGAACGAACACATGCAAGAGCCGCGGTGGTCTAGACCAGGTCTAGACCAGGTCTAGAGGAGGTCTAGAGGAGGCACGGTTTGAGCACGGGTCTCGTTCATGCGCTCAGACTGCGTGCGGTCCCCCTCGCTGCTCGCCTCAGCCGTGACTCGAAACAAAACCAGGAAATAGACCCGCACGCGGCGCTTTAATCCAACTGGTCTAGTCCTCGTTTAGTCCAGGTTTAGTCCTGGTATAGTCCAGGTTTAGTCCTGGTTTAGTCCAGGTTTAGTCCTGGTTTAGTCCTGGTTTAGTCCTGGTTTAGTCCTGGTTTAGTCCAGGTCTAGTCCTGGTATAGTCCTGGTGTAGTCCAGGTTTAGTCCTGGTTTAGTCCTGGTTTAGTCCTGGTTTAGTCCTGGTCCAGTCCTGGTTTAGTCCTGGTCCAGTCCTTGTTTAGTCCAGGTCTAGACCTGCTGGCAGCCCCGCGCCGGGTCATGCTGCGCTATCACACGTGTCAGAGCGCAGTCTTCTCCCCCCTCCCCCTTCCCCCCACACTTCACTATTAATAATTTTGTTGAAAATCTATGAAAGTTTGAGTGTTTAAACGAGAGACAAATGTGAGAAAAGTTTAAATCCAGTCTGAGAAAAGCGTATAATGTGTGTGGCTGAGCGTGCATTATTTGAATTTTTGAGATTTCGCGTTTCGTAACTTGAATTTTCTTTCGTATCTAGAGACCACAATTTAACGTGAAGGCGTTTCGTAACTTGAAATTTTCGTTTGTTGGGTCTTTCATAAGGTGAGGTAACACTGTACTGATATACACACAAGCCAACATGACCTCTCCAGCACACATATTAACGTGGGAATGTGATTAGGATTCACAATGAGCCTGACGCAGAATGAGCCTGGTGATGAAGCTTTCCGCGGCTGCAGCGCAGACGTGACAATGTATCTCTTGTTACACTAAGAAAGACGTATATATGACAGCAGCACATGTTTGACAGAGACAGGAATAGCCTCAGTCTTCCCAAGTATTCGGACGCTCCACTACACTATGGAGCCCTCGGACCCCCGCCTGACACTAACACACTTCACCTTCACAGACAAACATGGACACCACCAATTAGTTGACAGAATTTAGAATAGGCCAACATTAAAAAAAAAAAAAAACTGGGCCAGATTATTGCATTCTCTGAAATGTGGAAAATCGATTGCGTTCACGTCAGTTTGATGTCGTTATTTCAGACGGCAGATGTCTGTGGAACTTGGCCATGTCAGCAAGCCATGTTCATCTGGAGATTTATAGCTCTTTCAAATGATTACAACACAGAATGTATATAGAAGTGAACTAAGGGGGTTTGATGTCACCCACAGTGTTCAGCTCCAGTCAAATGAAGCTCACTGAGGCTAGTAGTTATAGTAGAGTGAATTTGGAGTTGAGTTCCATATTAAGAATATTTTATTTACTTTTTGTTTTCAAATCACCGAAGTAGCTGCCCTTGGCTTTGTTAAAAAAAAAAATTAGTAGAGTTGATGGCAAAAGGAGAAATTCAATTTGTCAACTGGACAAAATGGTCGAATACGTTTCGCAGAATATGGCCCTTTCCATTAAAAGGCCCATATTCTGCTCTATGTAATAATGTAGTTTCCTCATCACAAACAGACCTAGAGTTGTGTTTTGTTTCATTCACACATGTTTAACGCACAAACTGTTATAACATGTATTTTTGTTAGCCTCTGTTATATATTATATTATGATGAGTGAACAACTGTATCCAAATAATTTCCCTTGAGGAGCAATAAAGTTTGTCTAAGACTAAACCCTGCTGATTTAGAGAGTTCTTCTCTCTAACAGAAAACACTGTTCTACATTGTGATGTCATGTGGTAATATAGGAAGTGCTCTGCTGTGTTTTTAAAATACACACACCTTCACCAGAATCATTTGGATAATTTCAGCTCTGGAATTGCCAAACTCTGCTGAATTAAAAATTAAAGGATCTGGTAACTTGAAAACTACAACTTCATTACAATGTGGAATAGAACATTTGAGATGTAGACAGAATAATAATAAAGGTGTGTGAAAGAAAAAAAGCACAACCCCAAACATTAATTGCACAATGCTACGTCCTACGAAGTTTTTTTTGACTTAGACAAACTTTATTGATCCACAAGGGAAATTGTTTTGGGTACGGTAGTTCACTCATCAAATATTTATATTTGTATATTAGGGCTGTCAAACGATTAATTTTCTTGATCGCAACTAATCTCAGAAATTTCATAGTTAATCGCGATTAATCGTGATTTATTTTGCATGTTTAAAATTGATATCTTGCAGTAAGACCGTTCGAATCTAAAGTTAAACTCACAATGCAAAGTATTTCTCACCATTTTTTTTTATTTCAAAAAAGTGCAGAGAAAGGAAAAAGTAACAATGAACCAGTAATAGTGCTTACTTTGAGAAATTGTAAATAAATGATTGAAGCCCGCTCGAGCTGCCTACGGATGCGTAGAAGGAACAAAATACGAGCAAACTCAAAATAGCACGTTTAACCGACAATGAGTTTAATTAATACAACCAAATGAGCTGCATATGGATGGTAGAATTGCGGAAAATGCTGGTAAAAAAATTGCGTCAATCGCGATTCGCGATTAATTGCGATTAACGCGTTAATATTCCCAGCCCTAATATAGATATAGATATAGATATATATATATATAGATATAGATATATATATAGATATAGATATATATAATATATGTGTGTGTGTGTGTGTGTGTGTGTCCCACCACGGAAGCTGAGCCCTCATGTCGGCATTACAGATTCTCAGGAAATGCATTTTTTGTTTGTTTTTTTCAAAATTTGTGATTTTCGTTTTTTTGCATAATGTGCTAGTTGAGATCATGAAGAAGCCTCTCCATGTTTCAGATAACAGCATTAGTGATGTTAAAAACATATATTTTTAATTTCAAAAATGCTTGTTAGGCAAGGAGGGCTGAAGAGACCGAACTTCGAGAAGGATTTTCACGGATTTAGAAAATGTGGTATGGCTGCTTTCAAATAGAGACAACTTTTTAAAATATGGTCAGATTTTCACATGTAAGACATCATTGGAAAGCTTAGAACCTGTACTTTCAGAATCTGTGAATAACTCCAAACGCCTCCGAGACGACTTGCGGGCTCAGATTCCATGGTGGGACACACACACACACACACACACACACACACACACACACACACACACACACACACACACCCACACACACACACACACATATATATTATATATACAACCTATTTCTGACCTCATAACCTCATCATGTGCTTTAATTGAGAATCATAATACATAAAGTTGAAAATACAAAAGTGAAATGAGATTGTCTGATGCATTTGGAATTTTGTGGTGAATGACTTGAAACATTTCTTATCCTCAGTCTCTCAGCCTTTTCCTCCCTGAAGCTCTACATGTTTAATAGAAACAATTTGGTGGTCTTTGTTTCTGTGGCCATAGGAAAGAGCAGCCCCAGACAGACCCCAGGTCCAGACGGAGGGACCACACACAAAGCCCCCCAAACCTGACACTTGATTGACATTGATTGAACTTTGAACTGAACCACCATTAGGAGCACTTATGTTTTGGTTTTGTCAATGGAAATGAGCATTTCTCATTCATGACGGCAAAGACATTAAGGCTGTGGCAAACAAGATGGACTCCAGATATTATAAGCATTTTGGAAATCTGGCTAATACTCTATAACACTTTTCTTTTTTTTGCAATTTTTTGTAGACCCATAGTCAAGCCGGGGTACCTTTCAACCAATCAAAAATCACAATTATTGGAAATAAAAAAGTTTCAATGAACACACAGAAGCAAAGATATCAAAGCCTCGTAAAAACATCTCTGATTGTTCCTTGCACTCCTGTAATACTGAGCATTAATTTATTTAAGTTTAAGTTTAAGTATTTACTAAGCTCATACAAAAAGAGCTAATCATGAGCTACGCTAAAACGTGTGTGCAGCACTAAAGCTAACAGAGCTAGTTGACTTTATGTGTCCAGAGTCCATTGCTAACTCTTATAACGCTATACAATGATTTTATGTTGACCATAAATTAACTAACGACATATTAGCATACAGGCCCACATTAAAGGCAAATTAACGTTTTTTTTACAATCTGAGCCTTCTTTCGGCAATAAAACAAGTAGTTTTACTCACCCATAGCATTTTTCTGTCAATTGGAGCAGTATTGCAAAACTTATGTTGAGCCGTTCTGTTCTAGTAATGATCCCGTATCCGTTAACATGGTGCTGTATCATTTGCTCGGGGCATTACTTTGCGGTGTCCAAATAACACAAACTTTAGCACTTTTCAAATCATAGAAGCCCGATGTCTTAATGAAAGATTTCGTTTGAATCAAAAGTGGCCTGTAATCCGAGATTTATCCATAGTTTACAGCTTTGCGTTTCATGTTTGGGTCCCGGGAGCTGAGAGCACAGTCCGCGCATGCGCACTGGCGTCCTCATCTACTCGAAACTATGGCTAAATCTCGGATCACAGGCCACTTTTGACCACACAAAATCGTAGACTAAAGACATTGAGCTTCTCTGATTTGAAAAGTGCTAAAGTTTGTGTTATTTGGAGCCCGCACGGGGCATATTACATGCTCGGGGAATGCCCCGAGCTATGGCTATAAGTCGTGCTAGGCTAACAGCGTTAGCCTAACGCTAATCTAAAACATCTCCGGAAATGCTCCATATGACACCAAAGTGATATGGGTGAGTAAAACAACTTGTTTTATTACTGAAATAAGGCTCAAATTGTGATCAAAGGAGAAGTTCAATTTGTCAACTGGACAAAGTTGTTTGGTTGAAAACGTTTCGCCGCTCATCCGAGAGGCTTCGTCAGCTCTGAGCTGACGAAGCCTCTCGGACAAATTGAACTTGTTGACAAATTGTTGACAAATTGAACTTCTCCTTTGATCATGGATTCTACCTGGACGACTGAGGGACTTTTCACGCATCTTAAGGCTCAAATTGTAAAAAACGTTACTTTTCCTTTAACAAAAGCTTTGTTAGTGCGACAGTGGTTAAAGCAATGCTATGGTATTATAGTACTAGATTGAGTATCGATTCATATCAGATTTTTGATACTTTTGACAATCCTAGCATGAACATAATGTATCTAGTAGATGAATGCATGTTGTGTGTACCGAAAGATTGTGCTTGGGGTCATGTTTGTTTACTAGCTCTCAATTGGAAAAAAAAAGAGCGTGTCCTTTTAACTTTTCCAGAAACATCCAAGGGTTTTTCACCAGCCCAATGCCCTCCCTGTCTGTAATAAAAATCTGCTTCCAATTTGGCATTTTGTCCTCACGCTACTCCCAGTTACCATCACCGCGCTACTTCCCGGCCTTCCTAGTATACACCCATTCAAGTTTCAACACCACCGTCCCCTCTTCACGAGCCACTCTCAACCTGGGAGGACTTTTCTTCCTGATGCTCGGAGGACCCCAGCGCGTAAACAAATAAAGCTTTAGTTTCATCATCCAGAGTAGGGAGTGTTTCCTGTCTAAACTTGGGCCCACCCGAACCTCTCTGCCCCCCTTCCCTCCCTCCGCTGAGTCCACACACACACACACACACACACACAGCCTCGTCACTGCTCCCCCTGACTCGAATGCCAGCCTCTTTCCACTGCTCCACTGCCAAGAGGAATGGAGGGATTTGAGGGAAGAAAGAGGCAAAAGCAGCGGCGGAGGGGGATGGGCCGGCCCAGGGAGCGGGAGTATGCACGCGGATCTTATTGCAGCTTTAGCCTCAGTCAAATATTTTTCAGTGGGGAAAACACAAGAAGAAAGTGGAGGGAGGGGGGTGGAGACAGAAAGGCTACACGGTATCAAGATAGCGCCCCCTCAGAGCCCCACCACCCACCTCCACCACCACAATCCCACTCCTACAATAGGGGCTTTATGCTTTCAACTTTTGGCTAGTCATTAGGAGAAAAAGGCAAGTGAACAGTAATGCGGCCACTTTGATGTCAGAGTCTAGGTGTAGGGAGCCAGGTAGCTCTACTGTCCCATTTATGTCAAATGTATAAAAAAACAAAAACAAATACTAACCGATAAAACTAGTAACAAAACTAGATACTCATTTGAGCAGCTTTCAACACTAAAAAGACAGAAAAGAACCTTTCTTGTCTTTAGAATGATCTTGAGCTATATCAGAACCACTATGGACTACTATGGAACCATAAAGTGTATATGAATGGACATAGCTAACCCGCTAGCCGCCACTTTCTAAATAAGAAGTGTTCATGGAGGCGGCTCCGGCTCCTTCAACTCTGTTTCCAACTGACTTTACACTGAGAAACCACCGCTAGCATTGTGAGTTTTATTTCACTGGAGCTGAACGCGATGGGCGACATCACACTGCCTTAGTCCACTTTATACAGTGTGTGCATGGAACCTACCTGGCCCCCCTTCTGGAACCGCCACCTTAACGTGGTGGAGGGGTCTGAGTGCCCGAATGATCTTGGGTGCTATGTTGTGCTTCATACCCCTGGTAGGGTCATCCAAGGCAGGTCCTGGGGGACGGGTCAGATTAAGAGCAGTTCAGAAGCCCCCATGACGAGAAACATAGCGAGGCTAGTTACGTTGCCTGGATTGGCATTACCGGGGCCCCACCCTGGAGCCAGGCCTGGGGTGCATGCTCGACAGCGAGCATCTGTTGGCTGGGCCCTCCTCCGATGGGGCTCAGCCGGGCACAATCTGAAGGAGTGACATGGGGCCGTCCTCCCGTGGACCCACCACGCTCAGGAGGATCCATAGGGGGCCGATGAAGGGAGATTTGGGAGACGGTCAAAGGCAGGGGCCGGATCTCCAGACATGGAGACTAGCTCTGGGGACATTGGACGCCTCCTCCGGAGGTGTTCCTGGCATGTCCCACCAGGAGGAGGCCCCAGGGAAGACCCAGGACACGCTGGCGGGACTATGTTTCTCAGCTGGTAAGTGAGGAAGTAAAGGAAGTCTGGGAGTCCCTGTTCAGACTGTTGCCCCCACGATAAGAGGAAGAACATGGATGGATAAAAGGTCACAAGAGAACGTACAACCATTTAATGTTGAAAATCACATTCTATTGTCTAGATACAGACAGTTTTTTTTTAATCATTGTGGTATTAGAATCGGCAGGGGTGGATCGAGCCATTTTGGGGCCCTAGGCGAAATATAGACATGGGGCCCTCAAAAGTCATTCTTCAAACACACACGCGCACACAAAATAAGGGTGCGCGTGTGTGTTTGAATTAAGATTTAAAAATGTTTGTGCGTGTACCATGTCAGGGGTGACAGTTGGGGCCCCTCTCAACGGGCAGGTTTGGTGGGGCCCCTAGGCGAATGCCTATGTTTGCCTAATGGTAAGTCCACCTCTGAGAATCGGCACTGAGTACCGGGTCTATTCGAAATCAAGTATAAAACTTTAGTATTGTGACACTACGGTAAAAAGTCACTTTGTATGCTGTTGTCCCCTCATCAGAAACAGACCTGGAGCTGGATTCTGCTTCATTTATTTTACTTATTTCATGAATCCATTAATTCACAGTTGTCTTCTCTGAGCACTCACAAATGTACTCATATTTCCCATTTAGTTGCGTCACAGATAAAACTCTGTCCTTCTCCAGAGCAGTTTAACACAAATGTAGACAATTGTAAGTTAGAAAATGTGAACTACATTTTCCAAGCATGTTTAAAAGGGAATTAAAGCCACGATGACTATTTTTGCCCTTCTAGTACCACCAGATCCAGGACAGATCTATAACACAGCACCAAAAAGTAAATAAACACTACAACTGCAAAGGGGAACCACCAGAAGAAGCTTAGTGCCACAGTTTGAGAAACACTCCGTTAGCACACAAAGTCACAAAACTATGATGCTAAATGCTAAAAATATTCACACATAGACTCTAGTAGGAAACCACATTTTGGCAACAACCCACAGCTGCTAACATTGCACTAGCTAAATAAGTGTATTCTTCCTCTACAGGCCAAAGTGTGAAGTATGCCCCTTAATAACTTAGGCTACACTATTGTAGTTTTGAAATGGCTAATAGAACTATCACGTTAACCTTTGCATTTCATCTTAGCTACTGTAAAATAATATCTTTACAATAATGTCATAAACTCATTATACTGTTAAAAAATGACTTGATATAACAAAGATTTTCTATGGTTCACCATATCAGTTTGAAGTCTACACACAATGAAAGAACATCTACATCTAAAAGTGCTGAAACCTGCACAAACTGACACATCAAAACACTTTAAATGTCCCATGGCATGAAATTTTCACTTTCTGAGGTTTTTGAACGTTAATGTGAACTCCTCTCCCCTGTTTAGCCCCCCCCATGGTTAAAAGTTGCGAAATGTCTAAACTGAGCATTTGCGATCCTTTTCTGCGTTAGAAAAAATCAGAGCTCAAACAGGCGATTTTGAACAAGGAAACTTATTGACGTCAGCTCGAAAAAAGAAATGCAAATGCAGTTCCACCCCCGTCTGTCTGTACTCAGCGTCTCTGTAAATCACGCCCAGAGAGTTTGGACTGTGGAGGAGCTACGCAATGCGAAATACGTTTTTTTATTTGCCTGGAGGAACTTGCGAGTGTTTCTAGGCTCGGAAGTCCTTTATCTGAGCCTGTGGATATCTGAAACAGCAGTGGTTTAATTTTATTTTCTGTGGAAATGTGTTTATTTTTCAATGGAACGCTTCTCATCTCTCCCCCCGTGCAAAAACACGGAAGTGGGTCACAGAGCGGAGAGTTTGGCCACGCCCCCACCCCCTACTATAGGCCATCTCTGTCCTCCTCATTTGCATTCAAGCAACAACGCCCATAATGGAGTGTTCCAGAGTGACATTTATGACTCTTTCTCATCTTATCTCTGTTTCTCATGCACTGAGTGTTGATTTTGAAGAAAGATTCATTTACAGTATTAGGGAACCATTAAGGAGCCATATAAAAGCATCAAGAAGTACCATGTCATGGGATCTTTAACACTCCTCAGTTCCTGGAGCCACCATGTTCACCAATGCAAAAAAATGAAAATGGCCACCAAACAGCAACAGAAACAGAGAGTGATGTAAAATACATGCTCACAAACTCCAGACTTAGGCACTGTGCTCTGTGGATACAACTACAGCACCTAAACCTGAAGTTCAACCACGTCATTAAGCACTTTCACGTACTGTCAATGGCCTAATATGAAAATGACATCTTTAAGTCCATAAATATAAAGTGAACAGTTATTAGTGATTGTTTGAGTGAGGCACAGCAGGTGCACACCGGGGTTTTACTGTCTGCAAAACGTGAGCTACACGACTGGTGCATTTAAAGAAAGTTATTCCTCTCTTATCTAAGGCATTCCTGGCATTTTAATTATTCACTGTGGTGACATTTTAAGTACTTTTCACAACTTCGAGGCCAGAGTGGAGTTTTGCTGTCATGGTAAACAGCTTGCATGCTAACAGAGCATGTCCTGGTTCTCGAGCAATAAAAGCTTTGTAATTCGATGCAGACATTATGCAGAGCTGTTTTATCTAGTGCAAGACAATGATGATGCCAAATACATGGACAGAAATTGGGGAAAGGCACGTTGATTTAGTGAAATTGTCTAGACAAACATTTTTCTGTTTGGATTATTGTCGTCAAAGTTAACGCTTATACGTCTAGAGAGAAAACTGAGCCAAAACCTAAAAACAGCCAAATAAATAACCTGCGTAGTGGTGTGTAGTGTCTTGCCTTCATTGATTCTTTCTCTCTGAGTCTACTCAGATTTTAGGTGATGCTGACTGAAGATGTGATTCTACGAAAACTCCAAACTACTGTAGGAATGAAGTATCCAGATGTACCTGACAAAACACACCTAAGTACGCTCACAGGTGCTAGTATTCACTTACATTGACTTTTAAAGAAATTGTACTTCTTAGATGACTTTTCTAGCAGCATAATTGTACTTCTACTTGAGTGATATTTCTGTCCCACTGTGAGTAAGTCTACAAGTGACAAAAGCTTTATGTTGACAATATGAAATTATTTAAACATTCTTCCTGTAGTGCTCATTCAGATATTACTCTTACAATACAGTGGTACCTCATCTTATGAAATTAATTCGTTCCAGAAGTGGTTTCGTAACGTGAATTTTTCGTAAGTTGAGTAGCTATTTCAATGGAAAAAGCCTGATTCGTTCCAAGGCCCCGATCCAAGTTTTTTTTTTATAGTGTAACTTTTTTTTATAGTGTAACATTGTGTTCTGGGTCCTGATTGGCTAATAGACTAAACCAGGTCTAAACAAGGTCTATACCTGGACTGGACCAGGACTAAACCTGGACTAGACCAGGTGGATTAAAGCGCCACGTGCGGGTCTATTTCCTGGTTTCTCACGAGTCACAGCTGAGGCGAGCAGCGAGGAGGGGACCGCAGGGAGGAGGGGACCGCAGGGAGGAGGGGACCGCACGCAGTCCGAGCGCATGAACGAACGCAGGTAAGAGCCGCGGTGGTTTAATCCTGGTTTAGACCTGGTTTAGACCTGGTTCAGACCTGGTTTAATCCTGGTTTAGACCTGGCACGGTTTGAGCACGGGTCTCGTCCTCGCAGCCCCGCGCCGGGTCATGCTGCGCTATCACACATGTGTCCCCGCCGCGCACACTTCTCCGCCCTCCCCCTTCCCCCCACACTTCACTATTAATACATTTAGTTGAAAATCTATGAAAGTTTGAGTGTTTAAACGAGAGACAAATGTGAGAAAAGTTTAAATCCAGTCTGAGAAAAGCGTATAATGTGTGTGGCTGAGCGCGCATTATTTGAATTTTTGAGATTTCGCGTTTCGTAACTTGAATTTTCTTTCGTATCTAGAGACCAAAATTTTACGTGAAGGCGTTTCGTAACTTGGAATTTTCGTTTGTTGGGTCGTTCGTAAGGTGAGGTACCACTGTACTTCAATCATTTCTTGGAGCACTATTTCTACTTTGGTAATATTGTTTAGAAGTAAGAATACTTTTAGTTGAGTACAGTTTGTGGCCCCTCTGCCCCCTCTGAGTCTGCTGCTGTTGGGCTGATTCACTCTGAAGCTAAAAGGAACAGACTTGGTGAAATGGAGGCTCTCTTCTGAAGCATGTGCCCACACTGTGCTCGTGGTGTGTTTGTTCGGTCTCTTACCTGTGCAGTCTGTGGGTGTGGGTCTGGAGAGGGGTCCAGAGAGGGGAGCGGGTACCCTTTGGGTGTCTGGAGAATGTAAAGGAAACACTGGGGTTAAGTCAAGCCCGGGCTACAGCAGCCATAATCACTAGTTTAAACAGCTAGTCATTTTACACACCCACCCGCCTTCAACCCACATACCTCAGCTTTTACGAGAGGGAAGTGCACGATCGCAGGACTTTTATGTACAAATGCATGCACGGGCTCATGGGACACGGGGGTGGGGGCGTTGCAGGGTTGTCAAAAGTATTGAAAATCAGATACTAATGGATCCTAAAACTAGTATTCAAACTCATTTGAGCACAGAAATGAACCATTCCTGAATGTCTTTAGAGTGATCCTGAGCTGTATCAGAACAAGTATAAGAGCACAGAGACTAGTGTACACCCATGGAGCACTGTGGGATACACACATATAAGGACACATGGGAATAGAAAAGAAAGTGTTATGATTTAATGTTGACAATCACATCGTATTGTCTAAAGAAAGAATGTTTTTAATTATCATTGTGGAATTGGAATTGAGTATCGAGTGCATTCCTTAGAATCCAAATCAGTAGTAGGCCAGATTGACCTGGTCTGTCTGACTTTCAGTTTGGCTCTATGTTTTTAGACACAGTTACAGAACTACCACATGAGTCCTCAGAACACTGCAGAAGCGAAGGCTGAACTGAACAGCAGCTACTGCAGCGTACACTTTAAAGGGCCCATACTGCACTTTTCTGATCTATGCTATAAGATTGTTTCCTCATCACAAACACAGCTGGAGTTCTGTGTTGTTTCTTTTATTCTGCATATTTAGGCTGAGGTTTTCTCTCAAATGGAAAACACTTTGTTTCACCTTGTGATGTCATGTGGTAAGTAATACAGGAAGTGTATTTATAACCTCCCCTGGAACTGACAATCTACTGAACAAAGGGTAAATGAGCTGGAGAACTAAAATAATTGCAGGCTGTGCGATTTGCTCCATTCAGATTTCTATTTGATATATTTTGTACTGGACTAATCCCACATCACCGACGCCCTGTACAAGAAGGGCCACCACCACCTCCTGAGGAGACTGAGGTCCTTTGGAGTGTGCAGGCCTCTGCTCAAGACTTTTTATGACTCTGTGGTGGCCTCTGCTCTCCTCTACGCTGTCGTCTGCTGGGCCCCGAGCAGCACAGAGCGGGACAGGAAGAGACTTAATAAACTGGTCAGGAGGGCCAGCTCTGTCCTGGGCTGTCCTCTGGACTCTGTAGAGGAGCTGAGCAGCTCCTTTAGCAGCCGACTGAGGCACCCCCAGTGCAAGAAGGAGCGTTACCGCAGATCCTTCATCCCCACCGCCATCAGACTGTACAACTCCACTGTAGAGTCCAGACGGGAAATATCCTTTTTCAATACTCTCCTTGTTACTGTTATTATTATTACTTATTCTATTAATACTTATTTTATTAGGCCCGAGCGCTGAAGAGCGCATAGGGCCTTTTGTAACTGTTCTGCGGTGCGAAGCACTGCAGAACCAGCGTGGAACGTGTGAAACGCGCTAGTAGGTGTCAATGGACCCCACGGGTGGGTTACTGGACGTTCGCCCTTTCCATTGATATATTTTGTGTTACCATTCGTGGCACTATATTGTTACTGTTCTGGTTTTTCTTATTATTATTATTATTATTAGGCCCGAGCGCTGAAGAGCGCATAGGGCCTTTTGTAACTGTTCTGCGGTGCGAAGCACTGCAGAACCAGCGTGGAACGTGTGAAACGCGCTGGTAGGTGTCAATGGACCCCACGGGTGGGTTACTGGACGTGCGCCCTTTCCATTGATATATTTTGTGTTACCATTCGTGGCACTATATTGTTACTGTTCTGGTTTTTCTTATTCTTATTATTATTATTATTATTTTCCCGACCAATTTTTCAGGTTTCGGGTACTTCCCACGGACGAAAACTCACGAAATTTTGCGCAAAATTCAAGAACGCCAAAAAAAGGAATTTACAAATAATCTGTATTAAAAAATCTTAAAAAATGGCTCCACAGCGCCACCTCAAAAATCAAAATACATTGCGCCTATGGCTATACCCGATAAATGAACTTTGTCGTAGATAAACGAAATTCGGGTGGTGGATAGGTCATGTCGTTACGAACCAAAAAATATATTATGGCGTTGCTAGGCGACCAACAGGAAGTCAGCTATATTGGGCCGAGCACGCGAACCGGCACCGAGGGTGCATTTTCCTGTCCTCGTATTTTAACGAACTCCTCCTAGGGTTTTTGACCCAGACTCACCAGAATCATGCTGTATCATCTAGACAAGTGGGACATTAAAAGTTGTTAAAAGCGTTCTAAAAGAGTGAACGGTGTTTCCGTGACAACGCCACAAATTTCTGGTTCATTTTTGCGGCTCGCCATCAAATTTCAACGAGCGATAATTTGTGCATACTTTGGCCGATATCACTCAAACTTTAATCGTTGGTTGACACCTCGGCCCTGAACAGATTGATATAAGAAAATCTGAAATAGGTGCTATAGCGCCACCTAGGGAGATTGCATGGAAGCGCAAAATTTTACTTTGTCGTAGACATACCAAATTTGGTACACATATTCGTGACGGGGTCTCGATCAAAAAACTTAATGACGTCAACACGCCATGTCCCATCGTGTTGCCATGGCAACAGGCCAAACATCTGTCGTCGCCAATGGGACGCCCGGCATAAACTTTGTCGTAGCCATACCAAATTTGGTACACAGATGCATCACGGGATAAGGAACAAAAAAGTATATTATGCGGTTGCTAAGCGACCAACAGGAAGTCGGCCATTTTGGATCGAGCACGTGACCTGGCACCGAGGGTGCATTTTCTTGTCCTCGCATTTTAACGAACTCCTCCTAGGGTTTTTGACCCAGACTCACCAGAATCGTGCTGTATCATCTAGACAAGTGGGATATTAAAAGTTGTTAAAAGCGTTCTAAAAGAGTGAACGGTGTTTCCGTGACAACACCACAAATTTCAGGTTCGTTTTTGTGGCTCGCCATCAAATTCGACGAGTGATAATTCGCACATACTTTGGCCGATTTCACTCAAACTTCAATCGTTGGTGGACACCCCGGCCCTGAACAGATTTCTATAAGAAATGGGTGCTATAGCGCCACCTAGGGAGATTGAATGGTAGTGCAAAATTTTATTTTGTCGTAAACATACCAAATTTGGTACACACATTCGTGACAGGGTCTCGATCAAAAATCTCAATGATGACCCCGGGCATCTCCCATCATGTTGCCATGGTAACAGGTCAAACAGCTGTCCCTGCCTTTAGGACGCCCGGCAAAAACTTTGGTGTAGCCACACCTAATTTGGTACATAGATGGTTCATGGGAATAGGAAAATGGCGCGTTAGCAGGAGGGGCTGCGAGTGCAAGCGAGGGCCGATCATCGCCGCTTGCGGCTATATTTATTATTATTATTATTATTATTTTCCCGACCACTTTTTCAGGTTTCGGGTACTTCCCACGGACGAAAACTCACGAAATTTTGCGCAAAATTCAAGAACGCCAAAAAAGGAATTTACAAATAATCTGTATTAAAAAATCTTTAAAAATGGCTCCACAGCGCCACCTCAAAAATCAAAATATGGCTATACCCGATAAATGAACTTTGTCGTAGATAAACGAAATTCGGGTGGTGGATAGGTCATGTCGTTACGAACCAAAAAATATATTATGGCGTTGCTAGGCGACCAACAGGAAGTCAGCTATATTGGGCCGAGCACACGACCCGGCACCGATGGTGCATTTTCCTGTCCTCGTATTTTAACGAACTCCTCCTAGGGTTTTTGACCCAGACTCACCAGAATCGTGCTGTATCATCTAGACAAGTGGGACATTAAAAGTTGTTAAAAGCGTTCTAAAAGAGTGAACGGTGTTTCCGTGACAACGCCACAAATTTGGGGTTAGTTTTTGTGGCTCGCCATCAAATTTCAATGAGCGATAATTCGCGCATACTTTGGCCGATATCACTCAAACTTTAATCGTTGGTGGACACCCGCGCTCTGAAAAGATTGATATGAGAAAATCTGAAATAGGTGCTATAGCGCCACCTAGGGAGATTGCATGGAAGCGCAAAATTTTACTTTGTCGTAGACATACCAAATTTGGTACACATATTCGTGACGGGGTATCGATCAAAAAACTTAATGACGTCAACACGCCATGTCCCATCGTGTTGCCATGGCAACAGGCCAAACATCTGTCGTCACCAATGGGACGCCCGGCATAAACTTTGTCGTAGCCATACCAAATTTGGTACACAGATGCATCATGGGATAAGGAACAAAAAAGTATATTATGCGGTTGCTAAGCGACCAACAGGAAGTCGGCCATTTTGGACCGAGCACGTGACCTGGCACCGAGGGCGCATTTTCCTGTCCTCGTATTTTAACGAACTCCTTCCAGGGTTTTTGACCCAGACTCACCAGAATCGTGCTCTATCATCTAGACAAGTGGTACATTAAAAGTTGTTAAAAGCGTTCTAAAAGAGTGAACGGTGTTTCCGTGACAACGCCACAAATTTCAGGTTCGTTTTTGTGGCTCGCCATCAAATTCGATGAGTGATAATTCGCACACACTTTAGCCGATTTCACTCAAACTTCAATCGTTGGTGGACACCCCGGCCCTTTAACAGATTTTTATAAGAAAATCTGAAATGGACGCTATAGCGCCCCCTAGGGAGATTGCATGGAAGTGCAACATTTTATTTTGTCGTAAACATACCAAATTTGGTACACACATTCGTGACAGGGTCTAATTTGGTACATAGATGGTTCATGGGAATAGGAAAATGGCGCGTTAGCAGGGGGCTGCGAGTGCAAGCGAGGGCCGATCATCGCCGCTTGCGGCTATATTTGTTATTATTATTATTACTTCTTGTTCAAACTGTCCCTGCCTGGAGCTACTGTGACAAGTAAATTTCTCCTGCGTGAGATCAATAAAGTCTGATCTTATCTTATCTCTTGTAGCTGTAGTGATACTTGTGCCTGACATTAAAGGTCTTATATTAAGCAAAATCTTATGGCTCTTATGAGGATTTAGCTATGCTAAAATGTCATTAAATTGTCAAAAACATACCTTGAGTTGTGTTTTATTTCATTCACACGTTTGATTATTGGACTATCTACATCTCCAAAGCTCCAAATGCTGTTCCAACATTTTAAAGGTAACAGATAGTCTAACCTGAACAGTTTGACTCTACAATACACTAGAATAACCTGATGTTGTTGCCATTTACAAAAAAAAGGTTTTGCTTTAACTTCAAGAGTGAGTTTGCCACAGAAAGTCCACAATATTCCACAGAAAGTGTACTGAGAAGTGAGTCATTTTCAACAATGCTAAAACGACAGCTGTAGCTTCGAGGATGGATCATTCCAGGTCTGTAGATTTTTGTAATGATTCTAATGAAGGTTATGAAGTGAAAAAACACAGTGGAGCACTTTCTGTATTACCATATGACAATCACAAAGTGAACAGAGTGTTTTCAGTTTGTTAGAAGAACAAGTCTAAATAGGGTTTGTGTGTTAAACTCTATAACACACTAGTAGATAAAAACAGTGTAATATAGTTCCTTTAGCAGCTTGTTGTGTTGCACATACTGCCTGATGTGGTCTTTATGCTGTCTGCTGTCTGGCGCTGCTCTTACTGCATGTCAGAGGTTACTGCTGACACGTTTATAGTGGGGCTGCTCTGTTTATCTCAAGTCATCTTCCTTTAAACCAAATGCACTTAGGTGTTTTCCCCGAAGACATAAATAAGACAGGTACATGCCAAGAAACTTTGAACACGGTCACCTTCAAAGACTCGAGCTGCGTTTAAGGCTAAAAATACCAGAATGACGCCTGCTGTCTGCTGTGGATTACTGCTGTGCGTGTGTGTGTGTGTGTGTGTGTGTGTGTGTGTGTGTGTGTGTGTGTGTGTGTGTGTGTACTTGTGTACTTTATTGGACTCACCCAGTGCAGCCTTGTGTTCTTGTGAATGGGACAGGGAGTATGGGGGAGGAGGAGAGTCTGCGCACACAAAAACACACAACAGTCAGTGACAAACATCCAGGTTTGAAGTGGACAGCTGAGACTGAGGTGCAGACACAGGACTGTCTAAAAGCCCCATGGAGCACACTGTACACTGTCAGTTCAATAGAAGCATGTTTGTACTGATCCTGAGGCAGAGTCTGTGGTTAAAGTGCAGCTTCAGGTTTAGTACAAACACTTAAGATCTACTGAATGTGTTATGTTGTTTCCTTTGAATAACTTTGATACACACTGTGTGTGAGCTATAGGCTTGTGTGTCTAACACTGGAGTCTCCAGTCTCTTTGGGGATTACACAAACCACAGCCACAGTTCCTACAGGGCACAGTCACAGAGCCAAACATTAAGAGCCAAACTCCAGTCTCGTAAAAAGCCTGTTTCATACAATGGATGGGCCACAGAATAACCTACATATGTATGAATTCTCCTTTTGTTGGAGTGTTTTTCTGCTGTGCACAGAGCAGAGAATGCAGTGGTTTAGTCCCTCCAGTAGAGCTGTGGTCGCTGCTGCGGCCCCTTTAAGAGCAGAGCCAGTAATTGCTGGAGTCCTCAGTCAGATACCCGGAGCGTCAGTCTGGCGCCAGCGCTATGCAAACTGTATATTATCGGCACTCCTTCACCTAAATAACAAGAGGAGGACCTCCTGTCAGGGGAAAAAGGCCCAGTGCAACTTGAGAGCGACCTTCATTTGGATGATGTGGGAAGCAAAGTTTTGCGCAAATTCAAACGTGTGTAATGTGTTTGGTATGCCAAAAGGAAAACTAAATCACAGCCTGCGTGGAGCTCATAAACCGTGGCGCGGGCCGTAAAAGCTGATAAAAGGACAGTGGACAAACGGGGACAGGGACACATGATGTGCCTGGCCAGGTTTACACCCGTGACAGACACACTACCTGCCCGTGACATGACCCACTGACGCTCCACGCGAACACTGATCATATATACTGATATAAATGTGTTTATGTGCATACATATGGAGCGTGTTTGTGATAAGGTGATAAGTGCCCCCCTCGTGCCCCCTCGTGCCCCCTGCCACGCTCACCTGGCGCGCACACGCGGCTGTAGTGGTACGGGTTGCAGCACACCTTGGTGCCGTGCGCGTGGCCGTGGCTCTGGCAGAAGCTCAGCGCTTTGAGCCGCTCTGGAGGCTGCAGGTCACTCCACCTGAACGTCCTGCACGTGACAAACTGCGGGGAGCCGAGATGCGGCCCCAGCTGCAGGTCCAGGCCGGGCACCAGCACGCAGTCCCCGGGCGCGCCCCCTCTGCTCTCCACGGCCCGCAGTAAGGTGTCCAGACTCTGCTCCGTGAGCCTTTTGAGAAACGTGTGTGTGGCACCGGCCAGCCCCCGCTCAGCGCACTCCGCTCCGGCCTCGTCCTGTGTGGCCGTCCGTAGGCAGCAGTCCCCCAGCAGACAGCACGTCACCCGCCGCTGGACGCACATGGCACCGCGCTCGTCTTCTTGCTCCTCTTCGTCCCTGTCGCCGCTCTCCGTCACATCCCCCGGTTCCGCGTGTGTCACCGGCCGCCGCTCCGCACACGGTCCGTCAGCCTGCGAGGCTCCATCCCGCGCGCCGCTCTCGCTGACCACACGGCTTCTCCAGAGTCGCCGTACAAGAGACGCACGTTTCGTCTTGAACATAGACAACCTACACAGTCCTCCACATGGATTAGACCCGTCGCCCCACGCTCTGCCTGTGTGCACGGCGCGCACAGATCGCGCCGTGGGGGCTCGCAGTGTGATGGGTGTCCCACAGCATTAGACAGAGCCCACAGAGTCACGCGTACGCGGCGTCACGGAGCTCCGGGAGCCCGCTCCGCTGCTACATGCAGCCAGCGCTCAGTGCGCCGCAAGAGCGATCACAATCAGCACACAAGTTTGAGAAGCTGCTCCATAATTCCGTGGAAATCGCGCAAACAGTCCCTGGACCATAGTTGGACGCGAACGGGATCGGTTTACATTCACCCACAGCGAAAACAGACGCGCGCACTCTTCATCCAAAAGTTTATCCACTTAACGAAGCTGCACTTTCCGAAGCCTCCTGCAGCCCGAGTGTTCGGTGTGTTTGGGCGACCGCGGTAATCCTGTCACAGCGCAGAGATGTGGAGACCCCGGGCCAAGCTCCACTGCTCCAGGACGGGCTCCAGGCTCCAGGACGGGCTCCAGGCTCCAGGACGGGCTCCGTGCTCTCAAGTAATTTTAAAGAGAGCAGGAATGACTCCAGTATCCACTCCCCCACAGTCCCCTCGGACACACACACACGCACACACACACACGCGCACATACACACACACACGCACACACACACACGCGCACATACACACACACACACACGCACACACACGCGCGCGGTGTCAAGGCGCCGCTGGTGCGCTCCAGCGGGATCCAGGCCGGTCACAATAAAACACTTCCTTGAGAGATTCCGTGTTGGAGATTTTAGAGCAGCTCACGGAGCTTTTATTCTTATGATAAACAGGCCCCGTTGGTTAAGAGGACATGACTTATTGTATATTGTATTTCATGGAATAGTCCTTTCCAAGTGACATGTAACACCACATTCCACAGAGATGTACACGGGCTCACAGGCACATTTTAAAGAGTTTAGTTTGATGTTACAAATTGGCCTTAAAAGTGTGTGGGTCAGTTACAGATGAGACAGAACAGTTAGGCACGGTGTGGCTGAGAAAAGAGCTTTTATTGTGGAAGGCTGGTTTCCTGTGCGCCCGTGCCGCAGCGCGCTTCACGCACTTTCTCCCCAGACTCTCTCGGTCTGTGGGCCCCAGAGGAAAACTGTGGAGCCATTGGTTGATTCCCGCCATCATGTGCCAGTCTAGACACTTTGGCGGCTGGGAGCCGCACTGATTGTTGCGCAAACACGGTTTCAAGTTTCTGAACTCTTAAAGACGCCACATCCTGCTCTGCGCTATCTCCCCAAGAGTCACAGTGACGGCCGAAGAGAATGAGGATAGCGTGCTACGGGACCGCACGGGGCACCACGGGCCCCCGGGGACTCCCCAGCGGGACTTTCTCCTGGTTTTACCCGTGGGAGGCGCTCTTCAGTGTGCAGAGCGCACTGAGCCACTCCAACCTGTAACACAACTCTGACTCTAACCTCTGTGAAAATGGCTTTTTCCTGAATGTGCAATAGGAGCCTGGGATTATTTTTTTATTCCAGCATTCTCATATTTTTCCTTTCCTTTTTTTAGGCACTTTGAGCCTACTTACTTTTGTACTGTTGTTTACTCCTGTTATTGCACTAGAATTTCTACTGTTGCACATTTATTTTATCTTAACTCCAATGCACATTCTACTGCACATGACCATTTCACTGCTGTATCTTCCATTGCACATTTTTGATGCACACTGCACACTTTGGACATCTGTATATAGGTATTTATTTATTATGTTGCACTGCTTTAAGATTTTAGATCTTAGACTTTAGTTTTAACTTTAGATCTCTGTCTTAGATAGTTTTTGTTGTGTCTTGTCTTCATATTGTATTTTGTACACTGTCTTTTTGCACTACTTGGCCAGAGAGAAACGAAATTTCGATTCACTGTATGTTGAACACATATGGCAGAATTGACAATAAAGCTGACTTTGATTTGATTTGACTTCTTCACAACATTTTTGCTACTTGTTGCTGCTTTGTTATTCTTTTAACAGATTGTGCTTTACTAAATATATTTTGGGTTTGTGTTATTATTAAACCATTATATTGAAAGCTCATCATTTTTAAAGTTTTTGGATTATATTTGCCGGATGATGCAAGTGGGGACATCAGGTCGGGCTTTAGTGAACTCTGTGACTGCGACTCCAGGCCTCAGTGCCACACACTCACTGCATAAATGTGTTTTCTGATCATTCAAATGCCACACTGCAGGTGAACTTTAGCCAGACTGTGATGTAATGATCACACCTTCTCCTACTTGCATCCATCTTCTTCCGCTTCTCCATTTTTGGGTTGCGGGGGCAGCAGTCCAAGCAGATCTGCTGCCCAGAACACAAGTCATCAGAATACTCCTGCGGGTTGTGCCCAAGGACACAACGGCAGTGCTCATTCATGGGAGCTGGGATCACACACGGCGGGATACGAACCACCAACTCCTGGATCACTAGACAAACGCTCCAACTGAGCTACTGCCGCCATTCTCCTACTCGCTTAACACAAACCCCTGGCTCTACAGGGGGTCAGAGGTACAGAGGGGGTTTGGGGTCACTCAGTTTGTCCCTGCTGTGTTTTTTATTTTTTTTTAAAATATGTTTTAGATCTCATATCTGCAGCAGGCTGCAGGCTGCCTACTCTCCTCCTGTAAAACAGTGTCACACCATAAATACTGTTCATCAGCCCTGCTCCCAGCACTGCTGTCCCTGTACTTCCACCAACTCTGCTCCACACTTGCGCACTTGGAGCACTTTGGAGAATGAATAGAATAGATAAATAGAATTAAATGAATAGAATTAATGACTGAGCACGATAGCAGTTTTTCAATAAACAAAAGGGTGATCACGGCTGGGCCCTCAGGGAGGCCTTTTAGGACCCTCAAACACCCTTGTATAGTGGAAACACTTTCAGACTGCACTTACCTAACCCACAAATAAAGAAGTGAAGTAAGGGAGTGGGACGTTGCCCATAACGTTCGGTTCCAGTCAAATGAAGCTCACTGAGGCCAGAGCATATTTGTAATTCCAACCATATCATAGCAATAAAAGAGCCAACCAGGGGCGAATTTGTTTAAGTTTCCCACTAGTTTGGCAAGGAGCGGACACTTAACAATGCTGTTAATCAATCCTTTTGCTATCGCTGGTGGGAGTGAGGTCATCTGATTGGTCTATTATTAATGTTCATATCTTGATTTATAGACTAGCTCTGGGGACATGGAATGTCACCTCGCTGGGGGGGGGGCTGAGCTCATGCGGGAGGTTGAGCGTTACCGATTAGATCTAGTCGGAGAGGGGTGATTGGGAGGAACGGCCTCCCTGATCTGAACCCGAGCGGTGTTCTGTTATTGGACTTCTGTGCTAGCCACAGTTTGTCCATAACGAACACCATGTTCAAGCACAAGGGTGTCCATCAGTGCACGTGGCACCAGGACACCCTAGGACGGAGGTCGATGATCGACTTTGTCGTCGTGTCATCTGACCTCTGGCCGCGTGTCTTGGACACTCGGGTGAAGAGAGGGGCAGAGCTGTCAACCGATCACCACCTGGTTGTGAGTTGGGTCCACTGGCGGGGGAGGAAGCCGGAGAGACCTGGCAGGCCCAAGCGTATCGTGAAGGTCTGTTGGGAACGTCTGGCAGAGCCCTCTGTCAGGGGCACCTTCAACTCACACCTCCGGGAGAGCTTCTCCTGGATTCCGGGGGAGGCTGGGGACATAGAGTCCGAATGGGCTTTGTTCTCGGCCTCTATTGTCGACGCGGCCGCCCGTAGCTGTAGTCGTAAGGTTTGTGGTGCCTGTCGCGGCGGCAATCCCCGAACCCGGTGGTGGACACCAGAAGTAAGGGATGCCACCAGGCTGAAGAAGGAGTCCTATCGGGCCTTGTTGGCTCATGGGACTCCTGAGGCAGCTGACGGGTACCGGCAGGCCAAGCGTGCTGCAGCCCGGGTGGTCTCAGAGGCAAAAACTCGGGTTTGGGAGGAGTTCGGAGAGGCCATGGAGGAGGACTATTGGACAGCCTCAAAGAAATTCTGGCAAACCGTTTGGCGCCTCAGAAGGGGGAAGCAGTGCTTCACCAACACTGTTTACAGTGCGGGTGGGGAGCTGTTGACCTCGACTGGGGATGTTATCGGACGGTGGAAGGAATACTTTGAGGATCTCCTCAATCCCGCTGTCACGTCTTCCGAGGAGGAAGCAGAGGCTGGAGACTCGGAGGCGGACTCGTTCATCACCCTGGCCGAAGTCACTGAGGTGGTTGGAAAGCTCCTCGGTGGCAAGGCACTCTCAGCTGATCCTGGTTCGGCTCGTGTTCTGGAGCCCACGTAAGTAGGTCCGATAACTTCCCTGGAACATGAAATAAAGCATGTTTTTCTTCTCAAAACAAAACATTTGTTAGAAAGGGGATATATTTGCGTCCGAAACAGTTGTCCACGAAACATCCAGCAGCGTATTTCGCATCCGCTTATTGTCTCTCTCCACTCGTATCACTACGCCCATGTTAACTCTATCAGCCTGTTCACCTTCAGCGGATGGCTACGCCGAAGTTTACAAGTGAACAGACTGATAGAGTTAACATGGGCGTAGTGATACGAGTGGAGAGAGACAATAAGCGGATGCGAAATACGCTGCTGGATGTTTCGTGGACAACTGTTTCGGACGCAAATATATCCCCTTTCTAACAAATGTTTTGTTTTGAGAAGAAAAACATGCTTTATTTCATGTTCCAGGGAAGTTATCGGACCTACTTACGTGGGGTCCAGAACACGAGCCGAACCAGGATCAGCTGAGACTGTCAGAGGTAAGCCGGTGTCAACACACGGAACTTTTAGAAGGAAACCCATACAGATTAACATAAAAAAAACGCACTATCCCTTTAAGTCTCTGGATGTTGTGGGGCTGTCTTGGCTGACACGTCTCTGCAACATCGCGTGGCGGTCGGGGACAGTACCTCTGGACTGGTAGACTGGGGTGTGTGGTTTTCGTCCCGGCCGGGGAACACTGGACCAGCTCTATACTCTCCATCGGGTGCTCGAGGGTGTATAGGAGTTTGCCCAACCAGTCCACATGTGCTTTGTGGATCTGGAGAAGGCATTCGACCGTGTCCCTCGTGGGGTCCTGTGGAGAGTGCTCTGGGAGTACGGGGTTCGGGGCCCTTTGATAAGGGCTGTTTGGTCCCTGTATGACCGGAGCAGGAGCTGTGTTCGCATTGCCGGTAGTAAGTCGGACCTGTTCCCGGTGCATGTTGGACTCCGCCAGGGCTGCCCTTTGTCACCGGTTCTGTTCATTATATTTATGGACAGAATTTCTAGGCGCAGTCAGGGGCCGGAGGGGATCCGGTTTGGGAACCACAGGATCTCATCTCTGCTGTTTGCAGATGATGTTGTCCTGATGGCTTCATCGAACCGGGACCTCCAATGTGCATTGGGGCGGTTTGCAGCCGAGTGTGAAGCGGCTGGGATGAGGATCAGCTCCTCCAAATCCGAGGCCATGGTTCTCGACCGGAAAAAGGTGGCTTGCCCTCTCTGGGTGGGTGGGGAGTCCCTGCCTCAGGTGGAGGAGTTCAAGTATCTCGGGGTCTTGTTCTAGAGTGAGGGGAGGATGGAGCGTGAGATTGACAGGTGGATCGGTGCAGCGTCGGCAGTGATGCGGTCGTTGTACCGGACCGTTGTGGTGAAGACGGAGCTGAGCCGAAAGGCGAAGCTCTCAATTTACCGGTCAATCTACGTTCCTCCCCTCACCTATGGTCATGAGCTTTGGGTAATGACCAAAAGGACGAGATCGTGGATACAAGCGGCCGAAATGAGTTTCCTCCGCAGAGTGGCTGGGCGCACCCTTAGAGATAGGCTGAGGGCATGTCCCACCGGGAGGAGGCCCCGGGGAAGACCCAGGACACGTTGGAGGGACTATGTGTCCCGGCTGGCCTGGGAACGCCTTGGGGTCCCCCCGGAGGAGCTGGAGGAAGTGTCCGGGGTGAAGAAGGTCTGGGCGTCCCTGCTTAGACTGTGAGCCGGAAAAGTGCCCATGATCACTTCCTGTTTGAAAGGCAGAATAAATATACAGTCTATGGCCTGACTTGAAACTAAACCTTAAACAAGACATACTGTGCTTGCGTCTGTTATATTGCAGTTAGAATCTATGGCTGAAGGGAAACAATTGTAACATGGTTACAAGCTCAAAAAAGTCAATTTTCCTGAACAGGTCTACTTTAAACTATAAAAGCCCATATCTTCACTTTAAACCATGCCGCGATACCATATTGAAGTACTGATCTGATAGGGATGCTGTGGCGTTGGTATGAAAGAGCAGAACTGAGTATGTCTCCTAAACACAGTCAGAGCACGGAGAGTGTGAGTGGTTCAACCCTCTCAAAGTGCTCCTGTCCAAAGAGAGAAGTACACAGAGGCCTGGGACACATGTGGCACAGCTGTACCAAAACACATGAACATCAGTCAGAACATCAGTCAGAACATCAGTCAGAACATCAGTCAGAACACGTAATCAGAACATGCAGTCAGAACATCAGTCAGAACATCAGTCAGAACATCAGTCAGAACATCAGTCAGAACACAGTCAGAACATCAGTCAGAACATCAGTCAGAACACAGTCAGAACATCAGTCAGAACACAGTCAGAACATCAGTCAGAACATCAGTCAGAACACGTAATCAGAACATCAGTCAGAACATCAGTCAGAACATCAGTCAGAACATCAGTCAGAACACAGTCAGAACATCAGTCAGAACATCAGTCAGAACATCAGTCAGAGCATCAGTCAGAACACAGTCAGAGCATATGGCCAGAGCGTAGGATATGTAGGGTGTGTAATGAGCGAGAGATTTGTAGATGACAGCAAACTGAGCAGTATCTGAGAGGAGCTCTAAACAGAAGTGCCCTCTGCTCACCACCTGGACAATGCCCCTTTCTCTGATCACAGAAGTAACACAGCCTGGTCATTACCGGGGTGAGAGTCTGCTGGTGGTGGCAGTATACAACATACTGTTGTTGTGCCTTTAGGTCAAGCACTTCTCTAACAATGTCTTTGTATAAGGGGTCACCCAGGGCAGCTGGGGCTAGGTGCTTACCACCAGTGTGGAGAAGAGTACTGATGATGATGATGATGATGATTATCATTATTATTATGATTATTATTATCTCATTCTAATGCATGAAGAGTCCCTCAGTCGTCCAGGTAGAATCCATGATAAAAGGAGAAGTTCAATTTGTCAACTGGTCAAAGTTTGTTTGGTCGAAAACGTTTCGCCGCTCATCCGAGAGGCTTCGTCAGCTCTGGTGTGGAGAAGCGTCACCAGAACTGACGAAGTCTCTCGGATGAGCGGCGAAATGTTTTCGACTAAACAAACTTTGTCCAGTTGACAAATTGAATTTCTTCTTTTATCATCTCATTCTAATATTAAGAATAATGCTTAAAACATCATGTACTCCACACCTGGTGTGTAGCCACAGCTGCCCTGGGGCAGAGTGACAGCAGCTTGGCTGGCCCTCATACACATACCACATTTATACTAGATAAGTTTGACGGAGTGTCTTTGTCTAAGGACACAGTTTGCTCCAGTGGGAGATTTGTTCCATCTGCTGAGTAATGTATAAAATTCTATTTATAATTTACTTTTTGCACACATCACTGAGAGCATTATTATACCAGTATAATACACAAGGTGCTCCTAATATATAATATATATAGGATGGGTTAAAATGCAGAGAGGAATTTCTCCAGTGTGAGATCAATAAAGTTCACTTCTTAAAGGTCAAATGCAATAGAGACAAGACTTTGGCTACAATGATTTAGAATGGGTATGTAGACATTTGTAGTAAGTATTGTGGAGTAAGTGTACTTCTATACACTACTACAGTATATAGTATAGTATCTATAGCACCTGTGCTGGTGGTCCATAGTTCACGCCGCTCATACAGTATGTTTGATGGAGCAGTAGTAGCTGTCCAAACAGGCACATCCAGGCCCTGCCCAGGCTCAGGCTCGCTGCTAATTACATGAGTCAGAACGGATGAGCCGGTAACACTCACCCTCATTATGTTCTGTAAGCATTAAATGTCCTGTATTACACAAAACTGACTCTTGTGAGCTTTAAGCCACATTATAATGGTACATCATCAAAAACATAACTGGAGTTGTGTTTTGTTTCACACGTTTGAAAAAACCCTTTATTATTATCGGTATTAAATGCACTGTCCACTGTGATGCCATGAAGCGATTTTTAATTCAACAGCTACATTTGACCTTTAGTTCAGTAGAGACTGTCAATTCCAGGGCTAAAATCATCCAAATTATAATAGTAAAGGTGAATGGAATTTAAAAACACAGTGGAGTACTGGAGTTTGAGAGATCAACTAAAAACGCAGTGTTTGCTGAATGAAACAAAACACAGTTCCAGGTATGTTTTAATGAAGAGGCAATATTATAACAGAGCAGAAAACAGGTGTAATATAGGCTCTTTAATACAAACAGCAGGTATGTGGAGAGTGCTGCAGTGCGGAGTGGTAACTAATGTGTTCACTGTGTTACCATGGTAACTGCTGAACATTCCACCATACATGCCATACAGGTAGAACACCCCCAGAGTTCAAAGCACAACAGTTCTGGGTTTGATTCCCTGGTCAGATAGGGCCTTTCTGCTGCGTGTTGTGATATTGTATAATCTGTGCCAAGTTCATATAGATTTATATGTAAATCTCTATAAAGTTGAACCAGTGTAAAGGTGCGTCTGAGCAGCAGGGGTTAGGGCACGCTACAACAAACGCTCTGACTCCTCTGGTTTTCAGTCTGGCTCTTGGGCACTCTAGAAGCAGCTGGTTCAACAACCTGTGTTCTGAGTGTGTTCTGCCCTGAGTGTGCAAACAAAGTAACCAATCCACATAAGGTCCTCGTTAGTATAGTGGTGAGTATCCCCGACTGCCACGCGGGGGCCAGCCGTGAATAGGTGTAACGGCGTGCCAGCCAATCAAATTGAAGCTCTCCCTTTGGTTTTGCATATCGTGTTATGTCTGAATTTCCCTGCAACAGCACGGGTTCGAATCCCGTCAGGAGCACTACAAAAACGTGGAAAATGTAAGAGGTAGAGATTGGAAATAGTCAGTCTTTACAGTTTTATTGCAACTGTAATGGTGAACTGTTTGTGACAGTGTAGTTTCATTGTAAAATAAGACATTGATGTTTTTAACGTTTTGAATGATCAGTATGATCTGTGAAGATTTACAGTATAATGAACTTTTCCCCCAGCACTAAATGTGTACTGTTGTAGTAATATAATGAAGTTGGAAATTGGACAGAATTGAATTGAATTGATGACCATATAATAACCAGAGAAAAGGCAGTATGTAAATTTCCAAACAAAGATTGTATTTTTTATGTTCTTCAATAAAATCAGACAGAAAGTATAGATAAATAACAGTAATAACAAAAACAGGAAAAAGAGAATGAAATGTATAAAACGTATAAAAAGTATAAAGACAGTAGTAGTAATAAAAAGAAATATATTCAAATATATTTTAAAATATATAAAAGGGCAAACAGGCAATCAATGTACAGAGTATATTTTAAACATACCAACACCATGTGTATGTTTACTGTGTGTATGTTTACCGTGTGTATGTTTACCGTGTGTATGTTTACTGTGTGTATGTTTACCGTGTGTATGTTTACCGTGTGTATGTTTACTGTGTGTATGTTTACTGTGTGTATGCTTACTGTGTGTATGTTTACTGTGTGTATGTTTACCGTGTGTATGTTTACCGTGTGTATGTTTACCGTGTGTATGCTTACCGTGTGTATGCTTACCGTGTGTATGTTTACTGTGTGTATGTTTACTGTGTGTATGTTTACTGTGTGTATGTTTACTGTGTGTATGTTTACTGTGTGTACGTTTACTGTGTGTACGTTTACTGTGTGTATGTTTACTGTGTGTATGTTTACTGTGTGCTATACAATGAAATCCACTTGACTGGACTTCAATTAATAAACATGCAAAGACAAACATTAATAACAAACACATCATCATGTGCACACACATCTATATACACTATATACACTATATACATTAGTCATACATACATACATACATACATACATACATACATACATATTTACATTTATCATTTTCTTTCCTCCACCCATCTTTTTCGTTCAGCCTCATAAAAAGGAGACTGCTGAAACTCTTTGCAGTTCATCTCCTTTGCCCTTGTCTCTGTACATGGAGAACACTTTAGACGGGCAGTAAATGTATTTCCACCCCAGGGAAGGCTGTGTGGACATGAGGGCTATTCGGCCCCTGTTTAAGTTCTAGCCGGCAAAATCGACAGAGTCGCCCCACTGGCCCTTGCTGAGGTGCTGGCCTTTTCCTCGTCTCCACCTTTTCTGCCACACGTGTCTTTGTGGCATCAAGCTCCCTCTGAAAGAATTCTGTCTTTGCAAAGTCTTCAAAGGACATTAATGGGTCAGAGAGCCCCTCAGCAGCGTAAGTCTCATGCACCCTCTTTGAGCAGTAGAAGTAGCGCACAGGGCCCTGTTGATAAAAGAAGTGGACAGTAGATCCATCAGTCTCATAACGAGACTTGGGCTGTCCACAGGCAAGGCAGGTCTTAGTCTGCTTTTTCTTCTGCTCGGTGTGCTGCTGCTGCTGTTGCTGCTGGTGACGCTGCTGCTGTTCCACAATGCCCCTCACCATACTCTGGAGTACAGGCACGTGGTAGAGCTGGAGAGTTCCACCGTACCTGTACATGGTGCCATCTCCAAGCTGTGCACCCTCTGTATGCGCCACATCTTCAACATGGATGGTTTAAAAAGTGGGACATTGTCTGTGGCCAAGTGAAAGTGTTTCAACACCTTCTCTACTCTGTCAAGAAGCTCTGTTGGTTGTGGAACCTTGGTGCTGCAGTGCTCTCTTATGTGTTTTTTGGTGGGATTTGGTGGATGGATCCCACAGAACACGTAGGCATCCTGGAGCTTTTTCAAGTCCTCCTGGTCCACAACCATGAAGGCAGCAGAGAGCATCTGGCAGAAAGTGGCATACAGAGGGTGATGCTCTGAGGTGCACTCCTGTGAAAATCGCCTCATGCAGTGGAACAAATCCAGCTTGACACCAATTGCTGGATTGTAATGCAATGCGAGAGGCACAGGAGTTCTCCAGTTGTCCAGAGGTGGCCCAAGTGACCATAGCAGGGGTGGTTTTCCAGGCATCCCAGTGCAGATGCTCACCGTGGATGGTGTCAGGTATCCTAAATGGTGCACAGCAATCCCTGAAGTCACAAAGATGAAAACAAAAATGAAATTCTGACTTAAATATATAATATTTAATTAAAATAACATTGGCTGTTAAAAATAGCAGTGACGGCATAATGGTGGCAGTTTTAATATATACTTTTTTATACATTTTCATTGCATTTCATACTGCTTACTATGTGTAGGTTGTGCTCTTTTTCTTCTTTGTGTTATTGTCTGTTTGTCCCTGTATGTCATGCTGCTACTACACTTCAACTGCACAGCTTGGGATTAATAAAGCATATATATATATATATATATATATATATATATATATATATATATATATATATATATATATATATATATATATATATATATATATATATATATATATATATATATATATATATATATATATATATATATATATATATATATATATAATCCTCTTAGCAGAGAGTAGCGTCTCCAGATGCAGAAGAGAGTGAGGAACAGCGCCAAAACACGTAGAGGCCAAAAATATATTGCACCCGTAGTGGTTTAGCACCATTGGAAATGAATGGGAAACGGTTTAGGGCCGTGAGACCGGGGTTCGATTCCCCGATGGGGAGACAGAGTGCTTTTAAAGGCCTTTGAAGTCCTGATTTAAGCCTGTACCTTTCTCACCATCCATGCAAAAATGCCAATATGTGGCTGATTTGGGCTAATTAAGGTGCAATGTAAGGATTTTTAAATCACCACCCAAAGCAAGATGCTACAAACCCTGTAGTGAAGAAGGTGTCTCCGCTCGGCCAAGATGTAACAATAGTAAAATACATCACTTTGGGGAACACAAACATAAATTAGTCCGTTATGCTCCGCTAATTATGAGGGGCCGTTCTGAGCCAAAAATGCCAGGGCCGTTTTTTTGTCCCAGTCCCGCCCTGCTTGTCACCTGCCCGTCACGGCCAAAAGGAGGGGCTCATCAGTAAACAAGGGGGCGCTGGTGAGCCACACTACCTCTGCACCCCCCAGACCAACATGCTACTTCCTGCCACCATTTGTTTCAATGTTAACCTGCCTTTAACTGCTTTGGTGGATTCTGGAGCAGAAGAGGACTTTTTAGATTTCAGTTTGGCTTGTCAGGCTGGTTTGGAGACGGAGACACTGGAAACCTTGCCTGGAAGAATCCATGACTCATCGCTGTACCAGCGAGTGAGTCTGGTAACGCTTGATCCACAAAATGCGCTGCGGTTGCGCGTAGACAGACAGCTAAGTGAACCAATCAGAGATTGCGCCATCTTGATTCAAAACTGAGGCGGAACTTCCGCTGCCTAAGAGTGACTTTGCGGGCAAAGGCGGGTGCACTGACGGCACCATCTTTGAACGAATCAGAATCGCGGAGTCGGTTTGGAACCGGAGGAGCGAGAGTGGATGGAGGGTGTCCAAATGGTATCGCGCTGTATAGGAAATACAGAGAGATATCATTTGGCTGGCCAGGTAACTGGAAACCCGTCTTGCTGACAATGCTTTAGATGGACGGTTAATTGCTAACGTGACGCATCACACTAAACCTCTGAAAATGGTGTTATCAGGTAACCACCAAGAACTGATACAGTTCAACCTCGTGTCTTCCCCACACTCATTCTGGGTTACCCTTGGCTTAAAATACATAACCCACATTTCAACTGGTCCAATGGAAAGTAGGGATGCAAGTTATTGATTAATTCATTAATTGATAGTTGATTGACCTTATCGATCGATTAACGATTAACTGATAAGCGGCGTTTTTCACCTGAATTTGAGTGTTTCAATAGGGTCTTTAAGAATATAAGCTATAGTAACATAACACTGAGTCATAAATATATCATAGTATTATTATATTGTATATTCCTCAATTAATTATTCCTTAGTAAAAAGCAGACAAATGTATTGATGCTGAATAACAAAATACAGGAATCCCTCGCTCTATCGCGGTTCACGGATTTTTTTTCTTTCTTCTTTTTTCTTTTTTTTAATAGTGTAACATTGTGTTCTGCATCCTGATTGGCTAAGAGACTAGACCAGGACTAAACATGGACTAAACCAGGTCTAGACCAGAACTAAACCAGGTCTAGACCAGATCTAAACCTGGACTGGACCTGGACTAAACCAGGACTGGACCAGGTCTAAACCTGGACTAAACCAGGATTAAACCACCACGTGCCGCTGCTGGTTTCATGCGGCTGGTTTGTGGCTCGGGCTGAGACTACGCATTCCAGGCGCCGCGGTTCGATCTCGTGCTTGCAGCCCCAGTGTACGCTCAAGGCCCGCACGTACACCGAGCAGTGCTGTTGGCGCCTGCGGCCGGCTGTGAGTCGAGCTTGGCGCAGCGCGGTGTGCGGTTGCCTTGTTTCGTGACCACGCGGGTGCGCGTGTCCGCGATTAGCGATTAATTACAATTAATGCATTTTGTTCGACCAACGTCTTGATCGACAATTAATCGTAAATCGATTAATTGTTGACATCCCTAATGGAAAGATTTTGAGTTGGAGTTTGTTTTGTCATTCAACTTGTTTATGATCCGCTCTTCCCCAGCAGGTACTCTTCACTCCAGAGTCTCCAGATCTTTCAAATGTGCCAGTGGAATACCATGACCTTGCTGAGGTTTTCAGTAAGGAGCGGGCTTTGTCTCTGCCTCCACACAGACCATATGAATGCGCCATTGACCTCCTTCCCGGTGCCCACCTGCCTACAAGTCGTCTCTTCAACCTGTCTCACCCAAAACGAGAAGCAATGGAGAGGTCACATCAAGGATTCGCTCGCTGCAGGTACTTTCTGCCCTTCTTCCTCTCCAGTCGGTGCTGGGTTCTTTTTTGTCACTAAAAAAGACGCAACACTTCGTCCTTGTATAGACTTCGGTGGATTGAACAATATCACAATCAAAAACAAATACCCATTACCTTTAATTAACTCAGCATTTCAGTCCTTACACAGAGCTACAGTATTTTCAAAATTAGTCCTGAGAAACGCCTACCATCTAGTTCGCATTGGTGAAGGAGATTAATGGAAAAGTGCATTCAACACTCCGTTAGGACACTTTGAATATTTGGTCATGCCTTTTGGATTGACCAATGCTTCAGCTGTATTCCAGGCACTTGTCAACGATGTGTTAAGAGATTTTTTGAACCAGTTTGTCTTTGTGTATCTGGATGATATTTTGATTTTTTTTCTCGTTCTACAGAAGAGCATGTTGTCCATGTCTGGCAGGTCCTCCAGAGGCTCCTGGAAAACAAAATGTTCATCAAAGGAGATAAGTGCGAGTTTCATGTCCCATCTGTCAGCTTTCTGGGATATATCATTGGCAAAGGCCAGGTAAAAACAGATCCATCTAAAATCCTTGCTGTTGAGGATTGGCCCCGTCCCGAGAATTGTAAACAGCTGCAAAGATGTCTTGGGTTTGCCAATTTCTATCGTCATTTCATTCGAAACTTCAGTCAAGTAGCATCACCCTTAACCAAGCTCACATCCTCTAAAGTTCCTTTTATTTGGTCACATGAAGCAGAGCAGGCATTTGCCAGTCTAAAACAACGTTTCACCTCAGCACCAGTCTTGATCCACCCTGATCCCTCCCTGCAGTTTGTAGTTGAAGTGGATGCTTCTGATAGTGGTGTTGGGGCAGTTCTGTCTCGGCGGTCTCAAATGGATCAAAAACTACATCCATGTGCCACCTTTTCTTAAAGGAAAAGTAACGTTATTTTACAATCTGAGCCTTCTTTCGGTAATAAAACAAGTCGTTTGACTCACCCATATCACGTTCGTGTCATTTGGAGCTGTTTGGTGAAAGTTATGTTGTAGTGTATCCGTTAGCATTTGTATTCGGGGCATTACTTTGCGGTCTCCAAATAACACAAACTTTAGCATTTTTCAAATCATAGAAGCCTGATGTCTTAATGTAAGATTTCGTTTGAAGCAAAAGTGGCCTGTAATCCGAGATTTATCCATAGTTTTCAGCTTTGCGTTTCATGTTTGGGTCCCGGGAGCTGAGAGCACAGTCCGCACATGCGCACTGGCCTCCTCATCTACTTGAAACTATGGCTAAATCTCGGATTACAGGCCACTTTAGCTTCAAACGAAATCTTACATTAAGACATCTGGCTTCTATGATTTGAAAAGTGCTAAAGTTTGTGTTATTTGGAGACCGCAAAGTAATGCCCCGAATACTCATGTTAACGGATACGCTACAACATAACTTTCTTCAAACAGCTCCAAATGACACGAACGTGATATGGGTGAGTCAAACGACTTGTTTTATTACCGAAAGAAGGCTCAGATTGTAAAATAACGTTACTTTTCCTTTAAAGATTATCTCCCGCTGAATGCAGTTATTCATTTGGTGAGCGGGAACTACTTGCTGTCAAATTGGCATTAGAGGAATGGAGACATTATTTAGAAGGTGCAGAACTTCCCTTTGTGGTTTGGACAGATCATAAAAATTTGGTGTATATCCAATCAGCCAAGAGACTTAATTCCAGGCAGGGTTGCTGGGCTCTTTTCTTTGGGAGGTTCAATTTCACCCTCACCTATCGTCCAGGGTCAAGAAATATAAAACCTGATGCTTTGTCTCGACAGTTTTCTTCCTCGGACACACCTAACCCTGATGAGTCTATCCTTCCTCCATCGTGTGTTGTGGCATCCATTGAAGGCATGGTCAGAGATGCACAAAGAACTGAACCAGATCCAGGTAATGAACCACTTAATTGTTTATTTGTTCTGTTTGTCTATTCGCAGGTGCTTCAGTGGTGGCACATCTCCCGTTTCGCCTGCCATCCAGGAATTGGACGAACCCTTGCCCTGCTTAAACAGCATTTCTGGTGGCCAAGTATCGATAAGGACACAAGGGCCTGTACTGTTTGTGCTAGAGGGAAGACCACGAACCAACGACCTGCTGGACAACTCCGACCTCTGCCAGTTCCTAGTCGTCCATGGTCCCTCGACTTTGTTTCTGGACTCCCTGTTTCCAGAGGTAACACTGTAGTACTTACCATTGTTGACCACTTCTTAAACTTCCATCAGCCCTGGAAACTTCTGAATTGTTGGTTGAACATGTCTTCCGTCTACATGGCACACCTTTCTGACAGATCCTTTTCTGTTTTTATTAATGATGTCGTGTCTAAAGTGTCACCTCTGACCTGTGATGTCCCGCAAGGGTCAATCCTGGGGCCACTTCTTTTTCTCATGTACATTTCTCCTTTTGGTCAAATTGTGAATTGTTTCAAGCATGTATCATATCATCTGTATGCTGATTACATACAATTGTATTGTTCTTTTAAAGAAACAGAGATGGACAGATTAAAAACCCTTCTGCAGTGTTTCTCTTCTATCATAAACTGGCTTGCTGAAAACTTCTTGCAACTTAATGATGGGAAAACAAAAACTCTTATTTTGGCTCCAGATGACAAAATTCCTCTAATTAAGGATCGCCTTGGCTCACTGAGCCCCTCAGTCCAATCTAGCATTAGAAACCTTGGAGTGCTGTTCGACAAATCAATGTCTTTGGAGGGTCACTGCAGCCAAGTGGTTAAAAACTGTTTTTATCATTTACGGAACATCACTAAACTGAGACCAATTTTATCAAATGCTGATCTTGAGAAGATTGTTCACTCTTTTATTTCATCTCGTTTAGATTTTTGTAATTCTCTTTTTACTTGTTTTAGTGCATCTGCACTTAAGTGGCTGTACAAAATGCAGCTGTGAGGTTTTTATCAGGAGCAAACAGACAGAAACACACATCACTCAGATTTTATCTTCACTGCACTGGCTTCCTGTTAAACTCCGTGTTGATTTTAAAATTATGGTTTTAACTTATAGAGCTTTAAATGGCCAGACACCCTGCTACATCAGTGACTTACTGCGCCCCTACTCCTCGGGCCGCACCCTGCGGTCCTCTGGTCAGGGACTCCTGATGGTCCGAAAGACCTGCTTTAAAACAGGGGGGGACTGCTCCTTTCAGGCTGTGGCGCCCAGATTATGGAATGCCCTGCCTTTAGCCCTCCGTGAGGCAGACTCTACTGACTCTTTTAAAAAGCAACTCAAGACACTGCTTTTTAGACAAGCTTTTAATTGACTATGTTATTTATTTGATTTTATATATGTTGTATATTGCACTCTGTAAAGCACTTTGTGATTTTATCTGTGAAAGGTGCTATAGAAATAAAGGCTTACTTACTTACTTACTTTCTGACAAAGGACCACAATTCATCTCGCAAGTCTGGAGGACATCCACAGACAAATGGACAATGTGAGAGAGCCAATCAGGACCTGGAAGCGGCTCTCCGGTGTGTTGCTGTTCAGAACGCTTCAACCTGGAGCCAGTATCTTTCTTGGGTGGAATATGCACACAACATCCTTCCCTCAGCTGCAACAGGTATGTCTCCATTTGAGTGTTCCCTGGGTCACCTTCCTCCTCTGTTCCCTCAACAGGAGATTGATATTGCAGTTCCTTCAGTTCGTGAACATGTGCATAGCTGCCGCGGCATTTGGAGAGCTGCCTGAGCTGCCACAGCTGAGCGGAACCAGCAAATTGTGGATCGTCACCGCATTCCCTCACCTGAGTATCAGCCTGGTCAGAAGGTATGACTATCTGCAAAGGACATTCCATTAAAAGTTGATTCTAAGAAACTCGCTCCTCGCTTCATTGGACCACACACAGAAACCATCACAACTGAACCAGATGTCACTGTAAACATGTGCACCCAGCAGAGTTGAAGTTATTGGACCAGTGAATATAATCTCTAGTAGCTTTTGATATATATTACCTGATTTTTTGCTTTTCTTACCCCTGGAAGTCAAAATAAGTCTGCTGTGTGCCGTCTGTGTATAATTATAAAGCATGCTCTTCTTAGTCTTAGTGCACCTGTAATTCACTTTTTGCATTTGTGTGTACAGTGAACCCTCGCTCTATCGCGGTTCACTGTTCGCGGCCTCAGTTTTGCAGATTTTTTTTTTCAATTTTTTTTATAGTGTAACTTTTTTTTTTACAGTGTAACATTGTGTCCTGCGTCCTGATTGGCTAAGAGACTAAACGTGGACTAAACCAGGTCTAAACCAGGACTAAACCAGGTCTAGACCTGGACTAAACCTGGTCTAGACCTGGACTAAACCAGGTCTAGACCAGGGATGGTCACACAGGGTGGTAGGGACAGAGTCTCTGATGTCCTTCACGAGAGCGCCTGGGTGACAGGAGGTGTGGCCTTTGTTTACTTGCACGAGCCGGACCATGGAAGAGCCAAGAATCAACACGGACGGGCCTGGCCCGGACGCCGCGCTGCCGGGGGAGCCACAGCAGAGGGAGCCGCATTCGAGGGAGCCGCAGCTCCCTCGAATTTACATTTGTTGTAAATCTACGTAGGTTTGAGTGTTTCAACTAGAGAGAAATGTGAGAAAATGTTAATACCAGTCTGAGAAAAGTGTATAATGTGTGTGGTGAGGCGTTTACAGCCTTAAAACATGTAGAATAATTGTAAAATATAAAGTTGTCCTACTTCGCGGATTTCACGTATTGCGGGTTATTTCTGGAACCTAACCCCCGCGATAAACCAGGGATTACTGTACACAAAAATGAAAACTGAAAACTGCAGTTTTAAGGGAAGCATAATCAGATTTTCTGTATTAAAATTCTGCACTCTGCTGCTTGTATAAATAACTTTGAGATGTAAAAGGTGGATTGAAGATAAGAGCTCATGTACTTTTTTTTATAATTATTGGACAGTGTTAAAATGATAACACGACTTATTTCAGTATGATTCTAACAGGTTTATGATTTGGATTAAAGAAACTGCGCTCTTATCAGTCATTTGGATCATTTCATCTCTGAAATTGTCGATCTCTACTAAACAAAAGGGAAAAGGTAGTAGTAACTTGAAAACTACCACTTCATGACATCACAAGGTGGAACAGAGCATTTTGAGCTCTGGAGATGTCGACAGACTAATAATAAAGGATTTCTGGCAACACATTAAAATTCTTGTAGTAATCCTGTAAAAATAATCACTAGTCATTTGTTTATAAGCACTTAGCATTTAGTGTCATTTGTAGATGATTTAAAATGCTCATAAGTCTTTAACAACAGAACACGTGTGAGCATTAATAAGCTGCTTATTAAACTTTTATCAACAAACCAAGCGATTCATGGGTTGTATTCAAACCCTTAATAAACATGCTTCATTGGATTAGAACAAAAGGCGGGTTAACAAATACATTTACAAAAGCTTCATCACTGTAAAGTTTATAAAGTGGTGTTCCAGTTCCTGAATCTCAAGTATGGACTACTCCTGTAACCATGAACTATGAAAGTATAACTTTTTATTTTAAGTTACGCCTCAACAAACAAGCCTGTTAATAAGTCACACAGAGTACTTTTGTAACAGTATATGGACTGCAGGCACATTAAAACCACATCCAGGGAATCAGAAATCATAAGACAAGTAAACAAGAATGACAGTTACTGGTATCAAAAAATTACCCCAAGACCCCAAGAAAAAATATGGAAAGATGTCTCAGTAGCGCCATCTCAAAAATCTTTAAAAAAATTTAGAAAATTTAATGGGAACCTTATTTTAAAATGTTACCACCACTACCTACATCTCTGTAGAGAAAGTGGACATAATACATGTTATAAAATGTTATGTGTTCAGTGTTCACATCTGTACTTAAAAAAGTCAAAATGCACTTCAATTCACTTGAACAATGAACAGTTTTAAAGTTAAGTTTTAAAATGGTGTTTAACCGTCTACTGTCCAGTGTGAATATTATGCACGTCCCATATGCCTAATAGCCTATTTTAAAAAATAAACAGTTATAAGCAGGCACCTACTGTTGCATAGCAACAGTAACCATGTCATATACAAGAGAAACAGTCATTTGTGAGTTGAGCACAAAAAAGCACAAAGCATTTATGCTTAGGGCACCCAGATTGCTAGCAACAGCCCTGGGCATATTTCACAGAATAAAGTGGACCAGTGAACACTCGTGTGTGTTTGTCCCTCAGACTGCTGTGGTCCTGCACCTGCTGAGGAAGCAGATTTGGGATGTTATGAACCAGCTCAAAATGAATGGCGCTGTGTTTGAGGCAAGGAGACTCCTGGAATCATCCCTGAAAACTTTCGGTAGGTCACATACACTGTTCTTTACCATGTCTGTTTGAAATGAATGTTCAGATCATGTGACTTTGTCTTCCCAGAGACTCAAAGACCCTTGGCCTGGCTGAGGAGTTTGCAGACTCCTTGTCTGAGCAGAAAGGATTGTCCCTGCCTGCTCCAGCCCAGAGATGTGGTACTGGCGGTTGTGCCAAAAGTCTTCCACAGCCTGTTGCAGCCTCCAGTCGATGCTGATTTCTTCAGTATGCCATCATCTGAGCTCAGCATCCCAGCCATTGGACTGACCCATCATGTCCTGGATAGTGTCTCTGAAGATCTGGGAAACATGGTCCAGAGAGTGGAGTTTTCGGACAGTCTTTGGGACCAAATGGTTCTGAAGATTATGAAGAGTATACATGAAATGTTTCCCCAGGATGAGGTGGAGGAGCTTATGGAGTGTAGGGTTATATGTTATTCAAATCACTAATAGGTGCCGTCATTAGCAACACAACAAAGTAAAACATTAACACTGCTTTTAGTACTATTCAGTCTGTGTAAATAATCAACTAGAGTAAAACTTTGCAAACACTACAGTTTACTCTACAAGTGTAAATGTGACACTGAATATTTTTACTCTGAAGCTAGAGTAAATCTTACTTTGTACAGATAAGGACCATATACACTCAAAGTATAAAATTTTAGTCTTTAAGTCTTTGACACTTGAAAACTTACTGTGTACAAGTGACAAAAGCTTTACGTGACAATTGTCAATTGTGTTTGTTGCAACGCTCCTTCAGATTTGATTTAGTTTGTCTCTCAATTAAACAATGTGCAAAATCTGGTGTTTTCAGAATTTAATCTTTCACATGTACTTAAAATCCCCTCCTTGAGCCGCCACCTTAACGTGGTGGAGGGGTTTGAGTGCCCGAATGATCCCGGGAGCTATGTTGTCGGGGGCTTTATGCCCCTGGTAGGGTCACCCAAGGCAAACAGGTCCTGTGGGACGGGTCAGACTAAGAGCGGTTCAGAAGCCCCTATGATGAGTTTCCAATCAAGGTCAGATACGTCGCCCGGACTGGCGTCACCGGGGCCTCACCCTGGAACCAGACCTGGGGTGGGTGCGCACCAGCGAGCGTCTGGTGGCGAAGCCCGAAGAAGCGACGTTGGGCCGTCCTCCTGTGGACCCACCACCCGCAGGAGGATCCATAAGGGCCGGGTGCAGAGAGATCTGGGCGGCAGTCGAAGGCGGGGGAGATCGGCCGGATATCCGGACATGGAGACTAGCTCTGGGGACATGGAATGTCACCTCGCTGGGGGGGAAGGAGCCTGAGCTCGTGCGGGAGGTTGAGCGCTATCGACTAGATATAGTCGGCCTCACCTCCACTCACAGCTTGGTCTCTGGAACCCAACTCCTTAAGGGGGGGGTGGACCCTCCATTTCTCTGGCATTGCCCGCGGGGAACGGCGGCGGGCCGGTGTGGGCCTGCTCATTGCCCCACAGCTCAGCCACCGAGTGTTGGAGTTCACCCCGGTGAACGAGAGGGTCGCGTCCCTGCGCCTTCGGGTCGGGGACAGGTCTCTCACTGTTGTGTCGGCCTACGGGCCGAACAGCAGTGCAGAGTACCCGGCCTTCTTGGAGTGCCTGGGAGGGGTACTGGACAGTGCACAGACCGGGGACTCCGTTGTTCTCCTGGCCCACGTGGGCAACGACAGTGACACCTGGAGAGGGGTGATTGGGAGGAACGGCCTCTGTTCGACGACTTCTGTGCTAGCCACAGTTTGTCCATAACGAACACCATGTTCGAGCACAAGGGTGTCCATCAGTGCACGTGGCACCAGGACACCCTAGGACGGAGGTCGATGATCAACTTTGTCGTCGTGTCATCTGACCTCCGGCCGCGTGTCTTGGACACTCGGGTGAAGAGAGGGGCAGAGCTGTCAACTGATCACCACCTGGTTGTGAGTTGGGTCCGCTGGCGGAGGAGGAAGCCGGAGAGACCTGGCAGGCCCAAGCGTATCGTGAAGGTCTGTTGGGAATGTCTGGCAGAGCCCTCTGTCAGGGGCACCTTCAACTCACACCTCCGGGAGAGCTTCTCCCGGATTCCGGGGGAGGCTGGGGACATAGAGTCCGAGTGGGCTTTGTTCTCGGCCTCCATTGTCGATGCGGCCGCCCGTAGCTGTGGCCGTAAGGTCTGTGGTGCCTGTCGCGGTGGCAATCCCCGAACCCGGTGGTGGACACCGGAAGTAAGGGATGCCGTCAGGCTGAAGAAGGAGTCCTATCGGGCCTTGTTGGCTCATGGGACTCCTGAGGCAGCTGACGGGTACCGGCAGGCCAAGCGTGCTGCAGCCCGGGTGGTCTCAGAGGCAAAAACTCGGGTTTGGGAGGAGTTCGGAGAGGCCATGGAGGAGGACTATCGGACGGCCTCAAAGAAATTCTGGCAAACCGTTCGGCGCCTCAGGAGGGGGAAGCAGTGCTTCACCAACACTGTTTACAGTGCGGGTGGGGAGCTGTTGACCTCGACTGGGGATGTTATCGGACGGTGGAAGGAATACTTTAAGGATCTCCTCAATCCCGCTGTCACGTCTTCTGAGGAGGAAGCAGAGGCTGGAGACTTGGAGGCGGACTCGTTCATCACCCTGGCCAAAGTCACTGAGGTGGTTGGAAAGCTCCTCGATGGCAAGGCCCCGGGGGTGGATGAGATCTGTCCTGAGTATCTCAAGTCGCTGGATGTTGTAGGGCTGTCTTGGCCGACACGTCTCTGTAACATCGCGTGGCGGTCGGGGACAGTACCTCTGGACTGGCAGACCGGGGTGGTGGTCCCTCTGTTTAAGAAGGGGGACCGGAGGGTGTGTTCCAACTATCGGGGAATCACACTCCTCAGCCTTCCCGGTAAGGTCTATTCCAGGTGCTGGAGAGGAGAATTCGACCGATAGTCGAACCTTGGATTCAGGAGGAGCAGTGTGGTTTTCGTCCCGGCCGGGGAACACTGGACCAGCTCTATACTCTCCATCGGGTGCTCGAGGGTGCATGGGAGTTTGCCCAACCAGTCCACATGTGCTTTGTGGATCTGGAGAAGGCATTCGACCGTGTCCCTCGTGGGGTCCTGTGGAGAGTGCTCTGGGAGTACGGGGTTCGGGGCCCTTTGATAAGGGCTGTTCGGTCCCTGTATGACCGGAGCAGGAGCTGTGTTCGCATTGCCGGTAGTAAGTCGGACCTGTTCCCGGTGCATGTTGGACTCCGCCAGGGCTGCCCTTTGTCACCGGTTCTGTTCATTATATTTATGGGCAGAATTTCTAGGTGCAGTCAGGGGCCGGAGGGGATCCGGTTTGGGAACCACAGGATCTCATCTTTGCTGTTTGCAGATGATGTTGTCCTGATGGCTTCATCGAACCGGAACCTCCAATGTGCACTGGGGCGGTTTGCAGCCGAGTGTGAAGCAGCTGGGATGGGGATCAGCTCCTCCAAATCCGAAGCCATGGTTCTCGACCGGAAAAAGGTGGCTTGCCCTCTGCGGGTGGATGGGGAGTCCTTGCCTCAAGTGGAGGAGTTCAAGTATCTCGGGGTCTTGTTCACGAGTGAGGGGAGGATGGAGCGTGAGATTGACAGGCGGATTGGTGCAGCGTCGGCAGTGATGCGGTCGCTGTACCGGACCGTTGTGGTGAAGACGGAGCTGAGCCGAAAGGCGAAGCTCTCAATTTACCGGTCAATCTACGTTCCTCCCCTCACCTATGGTCATGAGCTCTGGGTAATGACCGAAAGGACGAGATCGCAGATACAAGCGGCCAAAATGAGTTTCCTCCCCAGAGTGGCTGGGCGCACCCTTAGAGATAGAGTGAGGAGCTCAGTCACACGGGAGGAGCTCAGAGTAGAGCCGCTGTTTCTCCACGTCGAGAGGAGCCAGCTGAGGTGGCTCGGGCGTCTGTTCCAGACGCCTCCTGGACGCCTCCCTCAGGAGGTGTTCCGGGCATGTCCCACCGGGAGGAGGCCCCGGGGAAGACCCAGGACATGCTGGAGGGACTGTCTCCCGGCTGGCCTGGGAATGCCTTGGGCTCCCCCCGGAGGAAGTGTCTGGGGTGGGGGAGGTCTGGGCGTCCCTGCTTAGACTGTTGCCCCCGCAACCCGGCTCCAGATAAGCGGAAGAAAATGGATGGATGGATGGTACTTAAAATTATAAATCAGTCACTCTTTAAGTTACTCTTACTTGAGTAGTTGTTTTCTAGTACTTCAACTTGAGCAATATTATTTTGAAGTAATGTTACGCTTACTTCAGTACAATTTTTGGCTCCTCTACACCTCTGCACAAACCTGATCTCCATAAAAAAATACACAAAACACAGCAGTGATTTACTTTCCTTTTATTGAAAAACATTCATCATTCATTATATTAGAAATCTCCACTTTCATTCACATCTGTTAAGACTATTTAATAATGGATGATCTGTAATAAACACTGGGCACATTTGTTTTAAAATCAACAAAGAGACAGAAGACTCCTCAGATTGTCCATGACGTGTCAATGACGTGTTAAAGGTGCACTGTGAAATTTTTCTGATGGAGTTCCACCTGCTCGTCTCCATAGAGATGAAGACTGCTTAGCCTTTAATGTCGCACCATTTGGCATGATCTCAGCCATGTTCTGTCCTCGGCCATGTTCTACACATACACGTGTCACCATGCAGGCGTAGTGTGTGTGCTACGTTTTCAGTCATTAAAGGGATATGCCACCCCCAGGTCAAATTTGGGCATCTCCCCACAGTCCAGAGACTAAAATAAGTGGTGGAAAGCGTTTTCCTGCTCACCCAGCCATTGTCCGAGTCTGTCGCCACTGACTGCCGCGGTATCTGCAGCTCCTCCGCCTTAGACTGGAGTCTAACGTCGCCAGAGAAAGATTTCGGCCAAAAGGAATTAATTTGCTCGATGCGTTTCCCAATTACTTTGTGTGTAGTGCGCATTCATATCGAGTGCAAATAAATGTGCAAATCAACACGGAGAGCTTGACTTGGTCATTTTGGGTGGGAACTATTTTCCAGTGCGGAAGAATACAGTCGAATCACGCACCACGTTGTGCAACAGGGGAACTCCCTTCCCGGTGCGTAACTGGGATTCCCCTGGCAGCGTGCTGCGTGATTCGGCTTTATTCTTCCGCACTGGAAAATAGTTCCCACCCAAAATGACCAAGTCAAGCTCTCCGTGTTGATTTGCACATTTATTTGCACTTGATATGAATGTGCACTACACACAAAGTAATTGGGAAACGCATCGAGCAAATTAATTGCTTTTGGCCGAAATCTTTCTCTGGCGACGTTAGACTCCAGTCTAAGGCGGAGGAGCTGCAGATACCGCGGCGGTCAGTGGCGACAGACTCGGACAATGGCTGGGTGAGCAGGAAAACGCTTTTCACCACTTATTTTAGTCTCTGGACTGTGGGGAGATGCCCAAATTTGCCCTGGGGGTGGCATATCCCTTTAAGCCATTAGTGTCCTGAAGCTAGATGAGAAACTGATGTCATAGCGGGAGCAGAAGACGCTCCTAGTTCAAAGGTCCTGTGTGTTTGTGTCTGACAGAGCTGCTGTTTGCAGAGATAATACTTCATTGTATAATGATTGTATAATCTAAAATCTAAATGAAATTATCCATCTCCAGACGATAAGGCCATAGTGTAGGTGAGATCTGTGGTGACAAGATCCCACTCACAGTAAGAATGCATGTGTTTCTAAGGTTTTAGAAAAATAAAACTACTATAACTGAAATACAACGTGAGATAGAGAAGTTTAATGCTGTACTATGGTACATTCCAGGCAAAGCAAAATCCTCTGTAAGCTGCAAATTACACAGTGCACCTTCAAACAGTGGCAGATCATGAGATGATAAAACATGATAAAAAAGACTTCCTGGTAAACTGGGCTCTGAACAACACAAATGCAGATGGAAAAGAAGAATCCAGAGGGTTTGGTTCGGCCACAGTTCCATGGAATTGCCCTGTGTGTTACATGTATTAGATTAACCTGTACATTGTCAGAATCTCCTCATCTGTCTGCGCTCCTGCCTCCTCTGCTTCTTCTCGTTCGCCTCCTCTGAAGCTGACGGGCTCTCCGCTGCGAACCAGGGCCCCAGGATGTTGACCCAGAGCAGGTGGAGCGCGCGGGCAGGGGCCTAAGGGCAGCAAGACAGACACAGCGTTCAAAAGTTATTCAGAGAAACAAATGCAGAGGTGTGCAGCCACATTTCCATTCAGAATAGGAGCGCTAACTGAATGAGCGTCATTCATATGGCAGGTGCTTTAAGGCTCCTTGTGGCAGAGGTGTGGACTCGAGTTATGCGAATTCGACTCGAGTCAGACTCGAGTCACGAATTTGATAACTTTAGACTCGACTGGACAAAATGTACCAACACTTGCAACTCGACTTGGACTTCAATATCAATAACTCGTGACTTCACTTGGACTTAGGCCTTTTGACTTGTGATGACTTGCTACGTCCAATGAAAAACAAAAACTCTAAAAGTATGTTGATAAGGACCGCACTCGTTGTACTTGTGAATCTGTGAAAATGTATGCAAAGAGCATGTGCGCGCGGCTTGCACAACCATGAGACTTTTTGGGAATATTATAACATGTTTTTCACACCTGGATCCTTTCATTTTTTTCTACTGTTATTTGATATGGTGTAAAAAGGTAAAAATGAATACAGATCTTGCAGACATTATATGATTTGTAGAAATGTAATTTCTTTCTAAAGGGGACTCGAAATGACTCGAAACTAAAATGCTAGGACTTTGGACTCGACTTGAGACTTGTGAGCTTTGACTTCGGACTTGACTCGGCACTTGGAGACTCTTGACTCGGGACTTGACTCGGACTTGAGTGCAAAAGACTTAGACTTACTTGGGACTTGCCCAGCAATGACTTTGTCCCACCTCTGCCTTGTGGGCAGGAAGGTTGGCGCACAGCTGTGATTAAAAATGTCCAAGCAACGTTAAAAAGGATATGTTTATAAGCTGTTGAATTTCATAAACTGGTCATAATTTATTACAACTTCCAATTTACTGTGCAAGTACAGGTGATGAGAATAATAATAATGACATAAGTAATGATTTTAACACATGTAAGTAGCAGCAGTAGTAAGAGGAAGGTTTACCAATAGCAATGAAGATAATGTCACCAGCCATACACAAACAACACACACTCAGCTCAATAAGTGAATTCTGGAGGTTCTGAGGTCAGCTCCTCTGCCATCACACTGCTGAAATCATGGTTCTATGAATAAAACTAAATGTAGCTGCATGCTTTCATAACACAGTTAAAATCAGTGAGTGCAAGCTTCAAACGCATCAGAATCAAGTAGATTAGTTCATTAGTAGATCAGATGACTCCAAAGAGAAAAGCTCTCACCAGAAGCCACAGGTACCAGAAGTATGAGGAGAGGACGCTGAGCACTTGTACGATGGCCGTGAGCAGAATGACGTCCTTCAGGTGCCTGCAACATCAAACCTCCATGAGCTCCTTCTACACCACACTGCACACACAACATGTCTGACCTCCTTTTAGAACAGTGTATGAATAGTGACCAGAGGGGGCACTTACATGTATTTATTTATTTACATACATATTTCACTTGAGTCATTTTTTAAACAAATTTTACTTTTCAGAGTACAGTGGTACCTCACCTTACGAAATTAATTCGTTCCAGAAGTGGTTTCGTAAAGTGAATTTTTCATAAGTTGAGTAGCTATTTCAATGGAAAAAGCCTGATTCGTTCCAAGGCCCCGATCCAAGTTTTTTTTAATAGTGTAACTTTTTTTTTATAGTGTAACACTGTGTTCTGGGTCCTGATTGGCTTAGAGACTAGACCAGGACTAAACGTGGACTAAACCAGGTCTAAACAACGTCTATACCTGGACTGGACCAGGACTAAACCTGGACTAAACCAGGACTAGACCAGATGGATTAAAGCGCCGCGTGCGGGTCTATTTCCTGGTTTCTCACGAGTCACAGCTGAGGCGAGCAGCGAAGAGGGGATCGCACGCAGTCCGAGCGCATGAACGAACGCAGGTAAGAGCCACGGTGGTTTAATCCTGGTTTAGACCTGGTTCAGACCTGGTTTAATCCTGTTTTAGAGGAGGCACGGTTTGAGCACGGGTCTCGTCCTCTCAGCCCTGCGCCGGGTCATGCTGCGCTATCACACGTGTCAGAGCGCAGTTTTCTCCCCCCTCCCCCTTCCCCCACACTTCACTATTAATAATTTTGTTGAAAATCTTTGAAAGTTTGAGTGTTTAAACGAGAGACAAATGTGAGAAAAGTTTAAATCCAGTCTGAGAAAAGCGTATAATGTGTGTGGCTGAGCGCGCATTATTTGAATTTTTGAGATTTCGCGTTTCGTAACTTGAATTTTCTTTCGTATTTAGAGACCAAATTTTAACGTGAAGGCGTTTCGTAACTTGGAATTTTCGTTTGTTGGGTCTTTCGTAAGGTGAGGTACCAGTGTACTATTCTAGCAGCATACTTTTACTCCTACTTGAGGAATATTTTAAATGAGGTAACAGTACTCTGAGTAAGTGTACAAGTGACAAAAGCTTTATGTGAAAATATGAAATTTGTTTCTTGCACCGCTTCTTCAGATATTAGATTCAGTTTGTATGAACATGATTTAATGTTGTGTCCCATTCTGACACTTACTCTTTAAGTTACTCTGACTTGAGTAGTACATTTCCCAAATACACTGCTTTTCCAAACAGTAATTGGAAAAGTCCAAGTAATTACAGTACAGTAATTACTTGGACCTCTACTTTGTACTTCTACATGAGTAGTATTATTGAAGTAAGTTTACTCTTACTTGAATGCAGTTGTTGGCTCGTCTAGCACTTCTGATAGTAGAGTATATGTAAAGAAGACTCCACTCACTCGGCCATCCCCTGCTCCATGTTCAGGTCTATGCCTCCGTCTAATAGATTCCCATCGTCAGCAAACACTGGCTTGGCCATGGACGACATTGTGCGGTAACTGCCAATGTACACAGCTAATGCAAAAGCCAGCAGCAGCTAGGGCAAGAGACAGGGAAAAATGACAGAATTTACTGGTTAGAAAGAATCAATCATTTGTCTTAAAGGGATATGCCACCCCCAGGTCAAATTTGGGCATCTCCCCACAATTCAGAGACTAAAATAAGTGGTGGAAAGCGTTTTCCTGCTCACCCAGCCATTGTCCGAGTCTGTCAGCACTGACCGCCGCGGTATCTGCTGCTCCTCCGCGTTAGACTGGAGTCTAACGTCGCCAGAGAAAGATTTCGGCCAAAAGGAATTAATTTGCTCGATGCGTTTCCCAATACAGTCGAATCACGCAGCACGCTGACAGGGGAATCCCAGTTACGCACCGGGAAGGGAGTTCCCCTGTTGCACAACGTGGTGCGTGATACGGCTGTATTCTTACGCACTGGAAAATAGTTCCCACCCAAAATGACCAAGTCAAGCTCTCCGTGTTGATTTGCACATTTATTTGCACTCGATATGAATGCGCACTACACAGAAAGTAATTGGGAAACGCATCGAGCAAATTAATTCCTTTTGGCCGAAATCTTTCTCTGGCGACGTTAGACTCCAGTCTAAGGCGGAGGAGCTGCAGATACCGCGGCGGTCAGTGCTGACAGACTCGGACAATGGCTGGGTGAGCAGGAAAACGCTTTCCACCACTTATTTTAGTCTCTGGACTGTGGGGAGATGCCCAAATTTGACCTGGGGGTGGCATATCCCTTTAAGTTTAGAGTTAGAGCAGCACAGACTCACCCATGTCCAAAAAGAAGAGGAGCTGTAGAAAATGAGGAGGTTCACTACTGCATAGATTGCCTGTTGGGAAAAAGGGCCAATGTTATCTTGTGTTTACTACAGTTTTGAGACGACTAGTGTTGTCACACAATACTAAGGTATACAGTCAATACTCGGTGGTAAAAGGAGAAATCCAATTTGTCACTGGACAAAAGTTTATTTGGTTGAATAGGTTTTGCAGTTCAAGCTGCTTGTTCAGTTCTGGTCAGACGCTGGTGGACACTGCCTTACATCTGCCTGAAGGGAGGAGCTAACTACAATGAAATTACTCTGAGACTAACGCACCTACTTGTTTACAGTTTCTGTTAGCTAGGCCTATTGAATATGCAGTTAGTGTGGGGTCTTGTTAGCAGAACTATTCAGGAACATAAGGGTGTTTTCACATGTCTGGACCTGACCTGCTGTCCTATTGTTTTCTTTGTTTTGATTTAGGTTTGAGGCTGGACATTTGTTTAAATACCATCTGTTTCCAGTTCAGAGGAAACTTCTACAGGTAAAATCCACAGCTGTGCAACGGGCTCAACGGGCTCAACGGGCTCAACGGGCTCAACGGGCTCAACGGGCTCAACGGTCTCCCCGATCATTGCTAACTTATGGAACAATATGGAACTGAAGAAGCAGCTTGGATGAGCTGCGAAACGTCTTCGACCAAATAAAGTTTTGTCCAGTTGACAAATTGAATTTCTCCTTTTGCCCTGGATTCTACCTGGACGACTGAGGGATTCTTCACACGTCGATACTCAATATCGATTCTGATACCAAATTTTGATACAGTGGTACCTCACCTTACGAAATTAATTCGTTCCAGAAGTGGTTTCGTAACGTGAATTTTTCGTAAGTTGAGTAGCTATTTCAATGGAAAAAGCCTGATTCGTTCCAAGGTTTTTTTTAAAATAGTGTAACATTTATTTATAGTGTAACACTGTTCTGCGTAGAGACTGTAGACCCAGGACTGGACGTGGACTATACCAGGTCTAGACCAAGGTCTAAACCAGGACTAAACCAGGGCTAGACCAGGTGGATTAAAGCGCCGCGTGCGGGTCTATTTCCTGGTTTCGTTTTGAGTCACAGCTGAGGCGAGCAGCGAGGGGGACCGCACGCAGTCTGAGCGCATGAACGAACGCAGGCAAGAGCCGCGGTGGTCTAATCCTGGTTTAGACCTGGTTCAGACCTGGTTTAGACCTGGTTTAGACCTGGCACGGTTTGACCACAGGTCTCGTGCTCACGCCCTGCGTCATGTTGCACTATCACACACGTGTCGGCGCGCACACACACCGCCCTCCCCCTTCCCTCCACGCTTCACTATTAATAATTTTGTTGAAAATCTATGAAAGTTTTAATGTTTAAACGAGAGACAAATGTGAGAAAAGTTTAAATCCAGTCTGAGAAAAGCGTATAATGTGTGTGGCTGAGCGCGAATTATTTGAATCTTTGAGATTTTGCGTTTCGTAACTTGAATTTTCTTTCGTATCTAGAGACCAAAATTTAACGTGAAGGCGTTTCGTAACTTGAAATTTTCGTTTGTTGGGTCTTTCGTAAGGTGAGGTACCACTGTAATTTAAAACTCATTCATTTTTTTGGAATAGTCCATTAATGATCTAAAAACAACGATTAGACAGCTAAAGTGAATGGAAGTGTATTCATAGCCTTTATCTTATTTCACTGAGCTCTGCTTACATTGGCTCCAAGGATGATCCGTGTGTAGAACTGCAAAGTGCCCAAGTTCTCCTCATAGATCTGCTTCTTTCCTTTTGTGCCGACTTTCCCTTTAGGCTGCACAGAAATCACAAGACACAACATTACAGCGTTTATATACATTACCTCACCTCATATAAAGCTACGATAATATTATTCAGAGGGTATTATTAAAGGGCCCATATTCCACTATTTTCTGATTTAATTTTGTTTCTGATGTGATGTTTAATTTTGTTTCCTCATCACAAACATACCTGGATCTTATTTATGCACACATCCTACATATTTAGGCTCAGTTCTTCTCTCAAACAGAAAACACCCTGTTCCACCTTGTGATGTCTTAGACTTAGACAAACTTTATTGATTCACAAGGGAAATTATTTGGACACAGTAGCTCACACATCCATCCATCTTTTTCTGCTGCTTTTCCATTTGTGGGTCACGGGGGCAGCAGTCCAAGCAGATCTGCTGCCCAGAACATAATAATGGTAATATTAAATTCTAATTAAATAGCAAAAAAGGCAGCAAGAGACAGGTGTCAAATAAGACATATTTATATAAACAAATGTATATGTACAAGTCAAAATAAAAGTAAAGTGCTCTAGTGTATTTTTTTAAAGTGAATACACTTTCACTAGAATCATTTGGGTAATTTCAGCCCAGGAATATCCAATCTCTACTAAACAACTAAAGCTAAAAGGAGCTGTTAACTTGAAAACGACAGCTTCATGACTTCACAAAGTGGAACTGAGCATTTGGAGCTTTGGAAATGTAGACAGACTAATAGCAAAGAGTTATTCAAACATGTGAGAATGAAGCAAAAAAACAACAACTCTGGATGTGTTTTTTGAGGATGCAACGTTCACGTCTCAATTTCGCTTAATATAAGATCTTTAATTCCCATGTATTTTGTATTTTAATATTACCACAAGATACAACATTACAGTGTCTATACAGAGGAACAGGCTGTCAAGCTAGAACAAAACGAATTAATATGATATTATCCATATTTCTGTGTATTTTCATATTCATGCCAACTATTTAAAACAACAGCATAGCAAACAGGAGCTTGTGTCATGTGCAGGTCTGTAGTTTCATCATGTGCAGGTCTGTAGTTTCATCGTGTGCAGGTCTGTGTAGTTTGATCATGTGCAGGTCTGTGTAGTTTGATCATGTGCAGGTCTGTGTAGTTTGATCATGTGCAGGTCTGTGTAGTTTGATCATGTGCAGGTCTGTGTAGTTTGATCATGTGCAGGTCTGTAGTTTGTAGTTTGTGGTTTGTGTTAGATCAGAAAAAGCTCCAGACTCTGGTCAGGCTCCAGGTCAGAACTCAGGTCTCTCACCGCCATTCCCGCTGTTCGTCTGCGGCTTCTTTCACATGAGCCTCCCGCCCGGAGCCTTCTCTTCAGTTACACCGCGGAGGATGTGTCCATGAGCAGATGAGGCCGAAACCAGAGACTTGTGCCTGGTTTTAGTAACACATCAGCACAGAGCGGGCTGAATGACGGTCCGGCGCGTCAAATAGTCGTGTTACGTTTGCGGCTCAGGATGATGACGTATTACGCACGTATTGATTTGTGACTTTTGGCGCCATCTGGTGGGGAGTTAACCAGTCTGTCAAAATAAATAATACATAAAAATAACAATAAAAAAAAAAAACTAAAATAAATGAATAAGTGAATAAAAATAAATAGAAAATAAATAATATATAAAAATAAAAAAAAACTAAAATAAATAAATAAAAATAAATAAATAAATAGAGAATACATAATACAGTACCTAAAAATAAATAAAAAACATACTAAAAAAAAAAAAGAATACAAAATAAATAATACATAAAAAATACTAAAATAAATGAATAAAAATAAATAGAAAATAAAAAAAACTAAAATAAATAAATAAAAATAAATAAATAGAAAATACATAATACAGTACCTAAAAATAAATAAAAACATACAAAAAAAAAAAATAAATAAATAAATGAATACAAAATAAATAATACATAAAAAAATACTAAAATAAATAAATACATAAATAAGAAATTAACAGGGGGACTAAAAACTATTTGACGTGACTGTAGAAGCTTGTCAGAGATGTTGGTTATCAAAAAAAAAAAAGAAGTTTTTGTGAGGTTGTTAACTTCACGTGGATTTAACACCAAAATGTCCCTGACGTCCATTACGCAGGACACGTTACGAACATTATTATTATGAATACAAATAAAATTAACAAAATGTAAATGCTAAGGTGTTCATTTACCTCCAAATAGAAAATTTAAATAATAATAATAATAATTCAGATACCGTAGACGTTGCTTTTTGGGTAAATATACCGTTTACTTTTATTTAATCAATAGCCTAACTGTGATAAGGCTGTGGAATCCTTCTCACTTTTTGGACTGACGTAATGGACTGGCTTGAACAGAAACTGAAAAAGATTTCATTTGTAAACTGTTGCATAAGGACACAAACACAGAAACTTTGTAATCCACACAGCAAAAGTTTATTTATAAATGGAATACTTTCATTTCAGAACGAACAAAAACATCTCTATAATACAAGTGGTAAAAAAAACAACACTGCGTTTAAACTGTCTGAATCCATTACGCCCCACAACAATCCGTTACCTTTTCTTTTAGTTTTTAACTCTTTTATTTTATTATTATTGCTTATCTTTTTGAATGTATATTTTTTGCGTTTCCTTGTGTTTTGGTCGCGCCCTGTATGTCCCCTCTCAGCCGCCGTACTCCCCTGGACGGTGGTGTGTTTGTGTCACGTGGGCCTCCTTCACGGTGAGTGTGTGAGCGGAGCGCGCTTAAGCACACACCTCATGTCTCCCTCACTGCTCCGGCTCCTCCGCGGGACACTGCGCTCCTCCAGCCGGTGAAGAAGCACCGAAGCCTCGCCTGTACCTCTGCCCGACATGGAGTACCTCCTGCAGGTGAAGCTCGGAGCTCTGTTCGGCCTGCTGCTCCTCACGCTGCTCTTCGGCTTCATCCCCGCCAGAGTCCGCTGGTTTCGGGACACAAACGGCACGGGTACGTCCCCCCCCCACAGACTGTCAACATAAACAAATACAAGAGTGTGATAAAAGGAGAAATTCAATTTGTCAGCTGGACAAAGTTTGTTTGGTCGAAAACGTTTCGCCGCTCATCCGAGAGGCTTCGTCAGCTCTGGTTCTAGTGCTGGTTAGACATTGCCTGGAAGAATCCATGACTCATCGCTGTACCAGCAGCGAGTCTGGTAACGCTTGGTCCAGAATGCGCTGCTGTTGCGTTTAGACAGACAGCTAAGTGAACCAATCAGAGAACAGTTAACGGACAGCGACGTGAACCAAGCCGGTAGGAAGCAATGCAGAAACATCTTTTTTGAAAAGAAAGGCCTCTAGAGTGTCAGCTGCTGTGGTTTTAAGGAATCGATGTGTTTTAGGTCATTTAAGACCAATTTTACAGCTGAATGGAAGGGACGTTGTGGGCAAAGGCGGGTGCACTGACGTCACCATCTTTGAACGAATCAGAATCGCGGAGTCCGTTGTTAACCGGGGGAGCGAGGGTGGAGCGAGGGTGTCCAAATGGTATCGCGCTGTAGCAAATACAGAGAGATATCATTTGGCTGGCCAGGTAAGGTTAGACCCTGTTTATATCTAGCTGCAGGGAGGAGCTCCCTACATTGAAATAGCTCTGAAACTATCTTAACTAATCTGTCTCTTTTGTATTACGAAACCAAACTTACACCAGAAACCAAACTTTGTCCAGTTGACAAATTTAATTTCTCCTTTTATCATTAGTTGAGATAGTTTCAGAGCTATTTCTGTGTAGTGAGCGCCTCCTAGGGCTGAATAGATATGCTAATACTAGACGCCAGAGGAAATTGTAAAACAAAAGAGACAGATTAGTTGAGATAGTTTCAGAGCTATTTCAGTGTAGTGAGCTCCTCCCTGCAGCTAGATATAAACAGGGTCTAACCAGCACTAGAACCAGAACTGACGAAGCCTCTCGGATGAGCGGCGAAACGTTTTCGACCAAACTTTGTCCAGTTGACAAATTGAATTTCTCCTTTTATCATGGATTCTACCTGGACGACTGAGGGACTCTTCACGTATCTCAACTAATCTGTCTCTTTTGTATTACGAATTCCTCTGGCGTCTAGTATTAGCATATCCATTCAGCCCTAGGAGGAGCTCACTACACTGAAATAGCTCTGAAACTATCTCGACTAATATGTCTCTTTGTTTTTCAAATTACTCTGGCGTCTAGTTTAGCCTCCCTATTCAAGCCTAACGACCCTCTCCACCCCTCTGCCCTGGCTCGTCTGCCCTAATGTTTCTTTGTCTGTTTTTGACTTGGTTTGAGAATCGAATTATAAATGGGAGACAAGTTATGTCTAACTCCCCCATTTCTGTTTAACAACGGATTCTCTTTTTTGTCAAAAATAGCCTCTTTAACTCCCCTCTCAAACCAGTTCTTTTCCCTGGCTAAGATCTGAACCTCACTGTCCTCAAAAGAATGGCCCGTGGCTTCTAGGTGAAGATGTACGGCAGATGACGGTCAATACAAGAGTCTTTCCCCAAACTACTGTACAGTCTACAGTGTGTCTCATCAGGGAATTTAGTTAGGCTTTTCCAAAAAAATACTTCAATTTTGTGTTCCCATTTTCCGCTGCAGCCATATGGTGGAAATGCCTTACATTGAAACGCTCGTAATCCGGGGCCATTATCAAAATGAGGTGATTTTCTGACTCAAATACATTCAGTACTATATTAGCATCACTATTACCTCACCTAAACATTGCTCTTTATTTCATAATTGTACTTTTTGTAAATTGATTTTCATGTCATTGGTGTTACAGCTTTTTGGAAAACAAGATTCAAGATTCAAGATTGTTTATTTGTCATATGCAGAAGCAACACAAGGACAACAATGCAATGAAATGCTTAGGATCAGAAGAACCGTTGACTCGCTAAGATAGTCAGAAGTACTAATAACATGCAATAATAGTACATGGTAAAAAAAAAAAAGTGTTGCAAAAGTGCAGGGGAAGAAGTAAACAATATAATAAACAATATAATAAAATATGTAATAAAATGTAATAAAAAATACAAGGTACAATGTACAAGGTGCAGGTAGGATTAAATCAAGATCAAACACAGGGAAAAAAAAAAAATATATATATATATTATTATATATATTTCCAAAATGGGAAGATAGACATAAACATAACTGCAAAATAGATTTATATTGAATTTAGTAAAACATTTATGTGAAATTATGGTAAGTGTTTTGTAAAACTAATGATAATATAGTAAGACCATATAACACCGTTGACACATTTCAATAAAATGTAACTTCCCTCTTACAGACATTTAATTTTAAAAAGTCACATCTGTTCCTAAAGTCAGAACTCCAAACCACAGTGAATGGGCCATGTGGGGGGCTCTTCAGATGATGCTATCTTTGTTGCTTTAGCTGCTCAGTCTGCATGGGTACGAGTCCTTAATCCACTCAGAAAATAGTTTAGCATTAGATTAGTTAGATGCAGTATCAAACATTGTTGGTTGGTGGTGGAGTTCTTGAGTAGCCTCAAGAGTCCTCTTGCATGCACTATACAGAGTGTAGTCACCTGATAAGGAATAAAGGTTACGCTAACAAAATGAAACACCAAACTGGACTAACCACTCTTCTCTGATTGTCACATGCCTCATTGGAAAAGGAAGTGAAACCGCTTTTGTGGCTAAAATATCTTACCCCACTTAATCATTTTCCCCTGCTGACTGTTTCATTTTACTTGTATTGCTTTGTCCATTCTCTTAGTTTTATTTTGTATATACTGCCTGTTTTTAACTGTTTTTAATTGTCTTTGTGCGGTGTCCTTGAAAGGCGCCTTGAAATAAAATGTATTATTATTATTATTATTATTATTATTATTAAAACTTTAAATAGGATGTATAATGTAATGTACCTCAAGTTAAAGCCTAATAGTGAATATGCTGTGATGTATTTTCTGTATGTAGGAGGGAAAGAGAATTCACCTGACCATTTATTCTTAAATTGGACTTAAATATAAAGTTCATTATTTGCAGACCCATCAGTTGCTCCAGAGTGTATGCTCCTAAAAAGTCCCACTATGCAAAGAGTTTTAAGAGTTTAAGTTGATGATGAGTGCCTTTCTTGTGGTAAAGACTCTTCTCTGTTTGCAGAGACTCACCGTACTGTGCTGAGCCTGATCAGCTGTTTCGCTGGGGGAGTCTTCCTGGCAGCATGTCTCTTGGACATTCTCCCAGATTATCTGTCGGACATCAGTGCAGAGCTGGCTGCCCGGCAGGTGCAGGTATGTCCAGTGCCACTATAGGACCAGCATACAGTGTACACACACTGTGGCCATACCGGCTTGTCAAAGTCTGTTCCCGTGAGATCGCAGAAGCTAATCGAGGCCTGTTTAGTACTTGGATGGGAGACCACTGGGGACCCCAGGTGCCACAGTGGGGCTCCAGTCACAAAAACTGTTGTGTCTTTAGGCAAGGCTCTTCACCCACATTGCCTAGAATGAAAGTGGTGTGTGCTGTGATGGTAGCGGTCGGAGAGGCTGGTGGTGCAGATTAGAGTTGGGCGGTATCCAAATTTTGATACCGTTAAACCGTGTCCACATTTTCCCGGGGTATACGGTATTACTGTTGGTAAGGCTAAAAAAAAAAAAACACTTGGTAGCACTACAGTGGAGTCACCTCGCCAAATGGCAACTTGCACCTATACCATTCAGAAACAGAATAGCAAGCATTACATAGGCCTAATGATACTGAAAACATAACAAAACATGTACAAAATTAGTAACTTTTATTAACAAATGTTTAAAAATACAGCAGCCAACCGACGGAACGAAATAACAAATTGTCTGTGGGCTAAAGCTAACAAACCAACAGGAATCAAATAAATAAAATACTTGATCTTATCAAATAAGAAAATCTGAACAATAAATAACAAGACATAACCGGAAATGTGCATATATAACCCTGTCCTGAGAACGCAGTGGAAAATACTGCTCGTTTGTATATTTTTTAAATCTATTAACATGAATCAAATAAATTAAACGTACAACTATACAACATCCCGGACCGTTTTCGTCCGTCAGAAAAAGCTACTCCTTATTGAAAATTAAAAATATTAAGCTATTGAATGCAAAACCAGCATGTTCACTTTTTCCGGCTTGAGTAGGGCACGTTGTGGATTGACAACTTTGCCCGCGGTGCTGAAGACCCGTTCCGATGGAGCTTGTGGCACAAACGCACAGGTATTTTCGGGCAACCCTCGACATCAGAGGAAAGCGCCTGACTCCATTGGATTTCCACCAAAGAAGGGGGTCTTCATCTCCCAGAATAACAGCCTCGTGTGGAAGTTGCGTTTGTAATAAGAAACCCGAAAACTTCTCACATTTCAGACTCAAAAACGGTGAGTTGTTTTTATTAACACGCGAGAATATCAGAAAAGGCGCTGCGCCAGAACACAAAAGCAGCGTGTCAAACGTCACGCCTTTCTTAAAGGGACCGCAACTATTATCAGAAGCAGTGACTTTATAACCAAGTGCTTAACCAAGAACTGAGCAAAACCCGCATGGCAAAGCTGTAACAACACAGTTAAGAAGGTGAATTATGCATACATTCACGAGTGCAGTACACTCGCGACAATATGCAGTTGCCTCTGCTTCTGCTCGCTCCTCTTCAGTGCCGCCACCGTCTTCATGCACATTTTACACACAGCCTCGTTGACATTTCCCGGCTCTCCCTTGTCATTTGGCCGAAATCCGAAATGCTGCCAAATTGCAGATGTTGTGGGGTTTTTTGGTACCAACTCAGCGCGGTCTGTCATGTTGTCTTGTTTTTCTCCTCCTTCTGAGCGGTAATGTCACGTGATGACGCAACATGCAGGAACTTCATCGAACGTCATCTCTCCGATAGTAATATTAGTTTTAAACTGTAATAGTATTAAATTAACAAACACAACCACATTGCACACACCACAATGCATTACTATTATTTGTAGAAGTATCATTATTATCATACAGTCACTTACCAGTATTCATTATAACACATACAGCTGCAGCTAAAGGACCACAACATACACTATATGACTGATACAGGGACACACCATTAGTCATCAGGTGTAGAGATGTCCAAGCACCACTATAGGAGGTCGATTCTGGCTCGAAACAAGTTCTGTTTTTGCGTCCTTAGTCAAGGCACTTCATCCACCTCGCCTAATATGAATGTGGTGTGAGTAGAAGTGCGAGAATAGTGAGTATATTTATTATCTAAATCTATTTGAAATGACCTGGTTACAGGTCTGGCCCATTCACATTTTTTGCTAGACTTGAACCTCCAGTTACAGGCATAACTCCCGTGTCATGTGGAATAGTGTGCAGGTGTGATAGTGTGTTATGCGCTCCATGTGTGCTAACATCTTATTATGTTGTGTGTTCATTCAGACCAGTTTCCCTGTCCCAGAATTCATCCTGGCAGCAGGCTTCTTCACTGTGCTTATCCTGGAGAAACTGGTGCTGCACTGCCAGGAGAGGAGAGTGCCTGCTGGAGAGAGGGAGCCTCTTCTGCATGGGCACGAACATGGACACGGGCACACACACGGGCATGTAGAGGAGGTGGGCCCGGAGCTGGAGAGCAGTGGCCATCACGTCCATGTGGACTTCCAGGCTCACTCCGCATTCCGCTCCTTCATGCTTTTCCTGTCTCTGTCCCTGCACTCTGTGTTTGAGGGACTGGCCATTGGACTGCAGAACACTGACGCCAAGGTAAGACCAGGGCTGCATGACTCACAACTCAATCTCCAGAGCAGTTTGGACACACTGAGCAAATCACAAAGGCTACAGCTTTTCAATTGTCATCATTTCCTCCACAAACAACAGAGTATCTTATTAACTGTCTTATTCTGTTCTGGAAGCAAAAGTGAAGTAAAACATAATGACATTTCAGTGGGTAACTGGAATTAACCATAGACCAAAGGGGATATCTGTCAGATACATGTGCGTGATGTCAAAGCCTGGTTTAAAGACATTTACTATTCTGTTTTAAATGATTTGCTTGTTTAAGAGAGGATTATGATAGACAATACATAGTTTTGTCAAATGAAATATCCAGATTTTTTAGGTTTTACTGGATAAATATAAAAATGTTGAAATATATGTGACTGGCCACAGGAAAACCAAACACAACTCGTCCCAGAGGTGTTTTGAGTTATTCACAGATTCTGAAAGTGTAGATTCTAAGCTTTCCAACGATGCCTTACACTTGGAAATCTGAGAACATTTGAAGAATTTGTGGCCATTTGAAAGCAGCACATCTGAAATCGACGAGCTGAGAAATGCCGCGTTAAAGATCCTGTAGTCCAGGCCTTCAGAACTGATTTGCATGACATTAAGCTAAGCCCTCCCCCATCACTGACATCACTGTGGTGTTTCAGGGCAGGTCAGAATTAGAAGGTACTTTGTTAAAATGGAAATGCTTTTATAACAAAAAGTCCATATAATCATTCAATAATACACAGGATATATTAATTTAAAAATCACATGTATTGTCAATTTAATACAATACAAAATAGTATACTATAGGACACAATGCACACATACTCTGGTAGGGATGGGAATCGAGAACCGGTTCCTGTTGAGAACCGGTTCCGTGTGTTTCAATTCCAAGGAATTGACTAGCAGTTTATCTAACGATTCTCTTAACGATTCCAGCCAGCACGAATTACACACAAAAGTGGTGATACGGAGTTTATATACTATTTTCGCATGACGAGAAGAACGAGAAGAGCTTGTTTTTCGGAAAGAAACGGGGCGTGTATAAATCAACATATTTTCCCATGCTCGCACGCCCGCCAATCCCATTGCGAGAAGCGCCAAAGGGGTTTTCCCCTGTTCACGTATCAGCTGTGAGGAGTTCGTGAATATGTACGCGGCACTGCAGGACACTAAAGGGCATGAAAATGGACTTTTAACTTCTACTTGGACACATGACACGTTCGGGAGACCTTCGGGACAGGTTCGGGACACATCCGTTTCTCCAGAGCTCGTGTACAGAGTGAGATTTAGCTCCAAAACACACGATATGCGTTTACACTACGCGAATTGAGATACGCGAATTATCCGAAAACACTGCAACACAGGGTGAGTCATAATTATTATCATATTTCTGCATCAAATGAAGATATTAGGTGAAAGCAGCGGCTTGTGTCAACATTAGCCTGTGTGCTAAACCGGGGCTAAACCAGGACTAAAACAGAACTAAAGCAGGACTAGACCAGCACTAGACCAGGACTAGACCAGGACTAGACCAGGACTAGACCAGGACTAGACTAACCTGGGTTTGCACGATCGTTCCGATCTAAAAGACAGCCTGGCAACGAGGCTAAGCGAGCTCTCCTGATTCTGGGAGCCAATCAGAGAGCGGGGAGGGGTGGAAAGACGGTGACTCGTACTACGCGACAAACGGAAACTTGTAGTTTGAACTGACAACTGACATGATTGGCTCTGGGCTACGTATACGCCCAATGATAGACTCTCACTCTGGACACACACACACTCTGGACACACACACACTCTGGACACATACACACTCTGGACACATACACACCTTAGTCCTGTTTTAGTGCTTTTGCTGTCCTGTTGTAGTCCTGGTTTAGTCCTGGTTTAGTCCTGGTTTAATCCTGGTTTAATCCTGGTTTAGTCCTGGTTTAGTCCTGGCCATTCTGCAAAAAAACGAAAATCACAAATTTTGAAAAAAAAGTACTTCTAATGCAAATATCTCCATTTCACTAATGCCGACATGTGGATTTTCACGTGGTGGGTCACATATTACATATTTCACTATAAATTATACTTTTTGTGAAACTTAAATAAAAGGTTAGAAAAACGTATTTTTTACCTTGGTAAGTTCAAAATTCTATTGTCAATTCACTATGTAACAGGCATTACACAGAGGACTGAAATTGCATTACAGCTACATTCATGGGCATGAAGTGTAAATAGACATCAACAATAAATAGACATAAAACATACATATACTCTTCCAACAAGAAGAAATGTTCGAGGTGGACTGAAATGTGCAATATGTAAGGTGCAAAAGTGAAGGTGCAATTTGTAAAGTGGAAAACCGCTGAAAGCTGCATGGACATCCGTGTGTTCTAAGATTGTTTTTTGGATGTCATTAACCTGTTCATGGAATGTTCATGGAATTTCCCTCAGTGTGTTGATTAGCCTGATGCTTGTGGAAAGAAACTGTTTCTCAGTTTATTTGTGTGGCACCGCATGCTTTTTTTGTGTGGCATGTAGTGCTTCCCAGATGGTAGGAGGGACAGTTTGTGTGCTGGGTTGGTAGTGTCCTTGATAATATTGATGGCTCTCTTGGAGCAGCGTATTGTGTATACGTCCTCAATGGCTGGTAGGGGTGATCTAATGATCTTTTCTGCAGTCCTCACCACCCTCTGTAGAGTCTTCCTGTCCGCCGCTGAGCAGCTGCTGTGCCAGACAGAGAGGCTGTGGTGAGGATGCTCTCAGTAGCACCCCTGTAGAAGGTGGTGAGTGCAGAAGTGGGGAGGTTCACTCTCCTCATCCTGCGCACGAAGTGAAGGTGTGTCTGTGCTAGGGCTGGGTGATATGGAGCAAAAAATATATCTCGATATACGATAAAACGATAAAAATAACTCTTCAAAAACTACTGCAAAAACAAATATGCCAAATTCCACAGTTTTTATTGAAGTGCAGGTCATGAAGTGCTTCTGTGGCATTAAAAAAATCCCTGTAGAGAAAAATAATTTAACTGTAAAAAAGGAAGAAATAATACATGTTGCCTAATTTTTATTCAAAAACTCAACTCGAGCTCATCTTTGCATTAACTCTGTTAACCATAAGATAACCATGAGCTTCTTTAGCAGAGGAGGCTCGGGAGGTTCCTTATTTTAATAGATCCATGTTCCTTATTTTAATAGATCCATGTTCCTTATTTTAATAGATCCATGTTCCTCCTCGTGATGTTTCCCACTGCGCAGATCAAACCAAACTTTCCAAATATGATTGTACAAGTTTTAAGAAGAAGTGAACTTTATTGATCTCACACTGGAGAAATTCTTCTCTGCATTTTAACCCATCCTATATATATACAGTATATATATTAGGAGCAGTGGGCAGCACACATTAGGGCGCCCGGGGACCATCTCCATGATCTTCTTGCTTCGGTTTGGTCAGGACCTAAGCTGGAGGTACCTATGGTGCATGTTTTTGGGTTGGTGGGGGAAACCGGAGTGCCCGGAGAAAACCCACCCAGACACGGGGAGAACATGCAAACTCCACACAGAAAGGCTCGGGCGACCCCGGGATCGAACCCAGACCATGCATGCAAACTCCACACAGAACACACACAGAAAGGCCCGGGGGACCCGGGGATCGAACCCGGAACCTTCTTGCTGTGAAGCAAGAGCGCTAACCACTCAGCTACCGTGCCGCCACCACTGCAGCAGATTCATTTAAAATCTTCTGCATAAATAAACTTTACATTACTAAACTTTACAACATATAAACCATAACTACTATAGAGCCACTTCAGCCCGTCTGAGATTATAATGTGTTTAATGCCGCTTTGCGCACATTTGTTTATGTTTTATAGAAACGAAACTTAACACCACATGGTTCATTTGCATAAACTATAAACGCCGGAAAAAACCCCCAGCTCTGTTCTTGTGCCGCTGATGCGGTCAGCTCTTGAAAAACCAAAAAAAAGCACCTTAACCCCAAAGTATGGAGCGAGTTATCCTTTTTTTTCTTTTTTTTTTTTTTTTTGAGAGGAGTTCTGTATCCTCCGGGATGTTGTGGCGCCGCACGCGAGGGGGAGGTCGGGGCCAACGGGAGAGCGCACAGCACAGAGACAAACAAGCGAAGAGGCGAAATCAGAATTAAATACTGTAAACATTATATCGATTAATGCGATGTGTCAAAATCCGAACTTGATGATGTGATTCAATGTGAATCTGGCACAGCAGTCGTGGGCCATCAGTGTGAACAGCAGTGGAGACAGCACACATCCCTGGGGGACCCCGGTGTTAATGATGGTGGTCTCTGAGGAGTTTTTTTCTGACTCTTACTGTCTGTGGTCTGTTAGTGAGAAAGTCCAGTAGCCAGTTGCATAATGAAGTGCTGATGCCTGTTCTACTCAGTTTGTTCACCAGGTGTTGTGGGATGACCGTGTTGAAAGCGGAGCTGAAGTCAATGAACAGCATCTGTACGTGACTGTTTCTGAAAAACAAAAACAGACAGTAAGGGGAGAAAAAAAAACTCAAATTCAAAATTGTTATAAAGCCTTAAACCCATGAGAATGTAGATCCTATGAATGGGTTAAGCATTGGCCTCCACTTCGGAATTTGGAACAGCATTTTAAAGGTTCTGTACTAGCATAGCATAAGTAGCAACCCTTTACATTATTACATCATTATTTGGGTTGTGTCATCTGTTTATTATTATTATTATTATTATTATTATTATTATTATTATTATTATTATTATTAAAAACAAAACCAATGGAACTGACCTAGTCAGCCCAGTGGAGGAGAAAGAGAGTGCTCTAGTGAAAACAGAGACTCAGTACCATGTGCGCAGGAGAACACGAGATCTACACTGCTTTCTTTCTTATACCAGGGATTTACGAGTCATGAGGTCAAATGTGTCTGTGGTTATAAGACCCCCTCTCACCTCATGACTGCACTACTGCACTATTGGATTAATGGGGACTAATGGTGTTCATTTTACTCTATAACAGCCAAAAAAACAAATCTTACTGTGGTGAAATAGTCAGGGGGTCACCATATATGTTACAGACAAAGTCACTTACTCATTACTAACTATTACACTATTCAACCTGTTAATATTAAGGTATGGGTATTGTTTGTTATGATGGTAGCTACCTCCAAAATGGCAAATGTTTGAACATCATTTTTTGTTTTAGAAAAAAATCCTATGCACTTTTTTTGTTATTGGTTTGGTTTATTTGTTTTTGTTATTCAATAAATTCAGTTACGAATTGAGTAGCTCAGAGTTCTGTATTAATTGAAGACACTACCCAGATACACAGCCACTGATATTTAAGTTATCCTCTTTTTTTTGGTACATTTTCACTGAAGTATGTCGAATATATTGCAATGCATCGCAATAATTCAAGTATCGTGATGTATCGTGATAGTATCGCATCGTGGCATATGAATCGTGATTCAAATTGAATCGTGACTTCTTTGCCAGTACCCACCTCTAATGTTTACACTGGATGCGTCACGTGTGAATTGCTACATGTGGTATAAATTCTAAATTCTGGACCCATATCAACCACATAGTCTAACTTTACACAGATGGTTCTGTGCTATCTCCTCTGCAACATGTCAAATAAAATAAAATTTAAAAAAAAGTACAAATCTGGAGTCCATGTTTGTCAGTGAAACTCTGAGCTGTAATCTGAAGATTATCATTTTTATATGCAACCCATGCAAACTACTAGAAAATGTTTACAGGCAAAAACAAACGCCAAAAGAACAAAACATGCACGATTTACCATTTACAGCCACAACAGAAGAACATTAATTTATATCCACAATAGAGCCATTTCATCTGGTGCATTCTCTGCACCACTTATGCCGAGAATTTCCACTATCTTTCATTTAATTCCATCAGGTTCATAAACATAGGTGAGAGCTTTGCCTTTCTCAGCTGAGCTCCCTCTTCACCACAACGGTCCGATACAGCGACCACATCACTGCAGACGCTGCACCGATCCTGTTGGAAGAATTACTATGATGTTATCAAATATAATGTTATCAATTACTCATGTCTGTGTGTTACGAGCTTTCATTATCATTAGTACAGAAGCAGAAGTAAAAGTGCTAGAGATTTGTTTTATCATGTTGTTTCTTTTAACTGCTGTGTGAACTTTTAAGATGTGTTTTTTGCCCCACCCCTGTAAACTCCCATTCATGCTTTATAATAAAAGGCAGGGGCTGAAGTGCCCGGGCAGAGAAGTGTGAGTGGAGGCTTGGAGCGCTTACACTGAGTCACTTCTCCCCTTGCAAGTAAAATAGAACTTTGACTGTCTGCCTGGTTCTTAATGTCTATAGATGTGTGTAGGAAAGAGGTGATTTCCCTCACAGATCCGCCTGTCAATCTCACGCTCCATCCTCCCCTCACTCGTGAACAAGACCCCGAGATACTTGGTCCTTGCCTCCACTTGAGGCAAGGACTCTCCGCCCACCTGGAGAGGGCAAGTCACCATCAAGAACCACGGTCTCGGATTTGGAGGAGCTGATCCTCATCCCAGCCGCTTCACACTCGGCTGCAAAACGCCCCAGTGCACGTTAGAGGTCCCGGTTCAATGAAGCCATCAGGACAACATCATCTGCAAACAGCAGAGATAAGATCCTGTGGTTCCCAAACCGGATCCCCTCCAGCCCCTGACTGCGCCTAGAAATTCTGTCCATAAATATAATGAACAGAACCGGTGACAAAGGGCAGCCCTGGAGTCCAACATGCACCGGGAACAGGTCTGACTTACTACCGGCAATGTGAACACAGCTCCTGCTCCGGTCATACAGGGACCGAACAGCCCTTAGCAAAGACCCCCCAACCCCGTACTCCCAGAGCACTCTGCACAGGGCCCCACGAGGGACACGGTCGAATGCCTTCTCCAGGTCCACAAAGCACATGTGGACTGGTTGGGTAAACTCCCATGAACCCTTGACTTTAAAAGCTGATGACCTGTGGTCATGAGCTTTGGGTAATGACTAGGGGTGTGTACTGGCAAAGAAGTCACGATTCAATTCGAATCACGATTCATATGCCACGATGCGATACTATCACGATGCATCATGATACTTGAATTATTGCGATGCATTGCAATATATTCGACATACTTCAGTGAAAATGTACCAAAAAAAGAGGATAACTTAAATATCAGTGGCTGTGTATCTGGGTAGTGTCTTCAATTGATACAGAACTCTGAGCAACTCAATTCAGAACTGAATTTATTGAATAACAAAAACAAATAAACCAAACCAATAACAAAAAAAGTGCAGAGGATTTTTTCTAAAACAAAAAATGATGTTCAAACATTTGCCATTTTGGAGGTAGCTCCATCATAACAAACAATACCCTTTCACAAAGAAGAAAGTGCATAAGATTTATAAAAAAAATAAACTAATAACTAATTAATTTATTAATAATTCATTAATAAATTATTAATTAATAATAATCGATTTTTGGCATCAAGAATCGATGCAGTATATTGTGAAAGTATCGCGATGCATTGTCATGACGATTATTTTGCACACCCCTAGTAATGACCGAAAGGACGAGATCATGGATACAAGCGGCCGAAATGAGTTTCCTCCACAGAGTGGCTGGGCGCTCCATTAGGGATAAGGAGAGGAGTTCACTCACACGGGAGGAGCTCGGAGTAGAGCCGCTGCTCCTCCATGTCGAGAGGAGCCAGCTGAGGTGACTCTGGCATCTGTTCCGGTTGCCACCTGGATGCCTCCCATGGGAGGTGTCCCAGCGGGAGGAGGCCCTGGGGAAGACCCAGAACATGCTGCAGGGACTATGTCTCTCAGCTGGCCTGGGAACGCCTTGGGGTCCCCCGGAGGAGCTGGAGGAAGTGTCCGGGAAGTTTGGGAGTCCTAGACTGCTGCCTCCGTGACCCGGCCCCAGATAAGCAGAAGAAAATGCATGGATGTCTGGATGGTTGATAAACATTAGATTCTGCTCCAGGACACATATAGAAGAATGTTTTCCCTACAAAACAAGGTGATTATCATGCAGATGGGGCAGACAGGCTGTGCTTTTATAACTTTGGTTGGATGCTGAGTGTCCGGAGGACAGGGCTCCAGCCGCTGTTCCCCGGGCTACAGTTTGAGCCGTACGCCATTCAGAATTATAACCAGCACAGATGTAGTGGCTCCAGGTGAGTTCTCTCCGGACTCTACCCATGGGCCAGGTCAGAGTGGATAGTACGAAGAACACACAGCCCCAGCAGTACATTTGCTTGTTAACGTCCTATACACTGTAAACGATGTGTGCATTGGTCAAGGTGTGGATGTTCACTGTGACGAGGCAACAGCAGCAGCCTGGCTGGGGGAACGCTCCGAGCGGGCAGCCTTCAACAAAGCCCCGCGATCCCCCTGAGCCATAAACAGTGAGACTTTTCCCACAGCCTCAGTAAACCAACTGCTTCTGACTGCTCCATGTTAAATAAGTCTAAACAAGAGCACAGACTGGGGAGCATTCCCAGACCTTTTAATCTGTGTCCAGCTTTAGGCCGTTGTTTAGCTGACGTGCAGTAAGGTTTACAGCTTGTGAGGAAAAGTGTAGGCTCAGAAATGTGCTCTAAGTTGCTTTTCTTTACAAACACACAAAAATCACATTAACTAATAAAAACATTGTGTTTTAATAAATGTTTTTTTTTACACCCAAAAAAGGAAGAAAGAACAAAATAAATATGTAAATCACATATCAGGGTGAGGGTCTTGAACCCGGAGCATTTGCATTAATCATGTTCAATTTGACATAGTGAGCATAACTCCCAAAACGTCAAAGCCTGATCCCATCAGATCTCAGGAGATCAGCAGGGCCTGGTTCCTACTTGGATGGGACACACTGGGAATTCCAGGAGCCACAGCCCACAGTGCTGAGTATGAAAGTAATATGTGTGTGTGTGTGTGTGCGTGCGTGTTGGTGGTGGTCAGAGGGGCCGATGGCACAGATTGGCAGCCTTGCTTCCGTCAGTCTGCCCCAGGGCAGCTGTGGCTACAATAGTATCTTACCACCACTGAGTCTGGAGTGAGTAAGGATCTTTAAAGCAGAAAAGCGCTATATAAAACTGATGCATCATCATAATGTACGGGAGAGCTTGGTTATGGATAAATCACATTATATTAAATATTGCAACTATTTATTTATTCATTAATTCTTATTGACACCAAGCAGTTGTTTATTCCCAAAAGGACAGGTGAGGCACCACATGTCGCTGTCTCCCTTCTGCTCTCCACTTGCTGCATACTGACTGCCTGCACCTTCAGTCAGACGCTCGTCCCTGTTATGACGTAGAACGTGCCCAACGTGAATGTTCGCCTTGCGAACAGAATGTCTAATTCATGCATCTGAAGCGGCTTCAAGCGAATGTTTCAGTGGCACGTTGGCCGTGAGAGGCACGATTTGACGCGTTGCACGCGGCTTCAGCCCTGCTTAAAGCCCCATCACTTTGAAGCATTTTCTTGTCCAAAAAGTACACCTCTTATTCCATTTTGGATGTTTTTTTTACACTTAAAAACATTTTTAAAATGTGTGTCTTTACTGTGAGCAGACTCCACAAATCTGTCTCTTATTTGACCTGGAGGAGGACCTCTTTGTTTCCATGAAATATTCAACAATAATATATGGCAATAATATTCAACTGGTTGGCACAAAAAGTATCTATCCAAGGAGAAAGTTAAAAAAATTCTTCAGAACATTCTGTTTCCATGGAGTCTCAGCTGCGGTGAGACTGTTACTTCCTGTTCTTGGGGTGGTCAGGGGGTGAAAAACTTCCGCTTTTTGGCGGATTTCCGCTTTTTTGTCAGCCGCCTGGGTCAGTACGTGTCCCATATTGAGCTGAATAGGGACGCACTTTAATAATAATAATAATAATAATAATTCATTGCATTTATACAGCGCCTTTCATGACAACCAAAGCGCTTTACAGTTCATTGTTCATTCACTCCACACTTGGTGGTGGTAAGATACTTTCTGTAGCCACAGCTGCCCTGGGGCAGACTGACGGAAGCGAGGCTGCCAATCTGCGCCATCGGCCCCTCCGACCACCTCCAACACTCACGCACACTCAACTTTCATACTAGGCAAATGTGGGTAAAGTGTCTTGCCTAAGGACACAGCGACAGTTTTTGCAACTGGCGCCCCCCTGTGGCACCTGGAATTCCCAGCGGTCTCCCATCCAAGTACTAACCAGGCCCTGCCTTGCTTAGCTTCTGAGATCTGACGTGATCAGGATTTGACAGGCAGGTATGGCCACTTTGTCCCGTATTACCGTGTGAATCAAAAATAAAACGGATGCCCAATACGTCGATCGTGATCTACCAGTTGATCGCCAATGTAGTGTGGGTAGATCGTAGTGTCGTAGTACTCGACACCGGTCTTGGTCTCGAGATGATTGAGATAATTTTCATTACGGCAGCTGCCGTTAGCAGTAAACTTTTACTGGTGTGCGGGAGCGTGCAGAGCTTCTTACTGCAGCCTGTGCGCCCGTCTGGAGCCGCGGACGCCGCACGTCACCACACACACTCCCAGCGCGCGCAGCTTGTCCGCTACAGCGTGTACCTTTGTGTCCCAGCGTGTATCACAGAGCAGGTTAAACTTTATAAAATATCCTCACGTCAGCGCGCCGCTCCTCTCTTCACGCTCTCGCTCCTCCTGCTCATGTTGCACAGACTCTCCTCTGATTCGAAATGCAAGACTTAAGTGCAAAGCAAAAACTAATCTAAATGTATGTTTCAGTGTTGGCACAGAGCAGACCTACCGCGACATGTGGTTGAATTTTGCCTAATAAAAGTGCACAAATGCATCTGTTTGTCCTGACGTGTTTGGTAAATGTGCAGAGGTAAATACCACTGCAAAACCAGTAAGAGAATGTGATTCCAGGCAGGAAGTTGAAAAAACAGGTAAAAAAAAAAATCTTAAGAAGGAATCCTCAAACTGTGGGTGAGGGTCCAAAAACGGGGCGGGGAGTGTTTAAGTGCAGTACAGTTCGCTTGGCTTATTTTAAGATTAAAATTAACATTTATCAGATAAAATGGAAATAGAGTTATGAAAATTTAAATACATATACTTGTGTATGTAACAGGTATGTGTATGTCACTAGTACCTGTGAATAAAATGTGGTTTGTGTTTGATTTACAGTTTTACTTTATTGCAAACATATATATTTGTAAAATTTTGTGAGAAGGTCGTGCAAAGTGGGATCATCAAGAGGGAAAGGGAATTTCCCCCCCCAAAATGGGTGGTTGACATCTTAGTTTTTATTGGCTGGAATGACCCCAGAGCATCTCAGAGCATCTACAGTTCAAAAATGTTCATTACTGGTCACTTTCATCAGCTGATGTTCTACCTCCTCTGTGCTCTGTGTGTTGTGCAGGTTCTGCAGATCTGCATTGCCATCCTGGTGCACAAGTCCATCATTGTGTTCAGCCTGTCAGTGAAGCTGGTACAGGGCGGGCTGCGTGCGGGCTGGGTAGCAGCTTACCTGGGTGTGTTTGCCCTCATGTCTCCCCTGGGCATCGCCTTGGGCATCGGGGTGATGGAGTCGCCCCTGGACTCTGGGGCTCTGGTGCAGGCTGTGCTGGAGGGGCTGGCCGCGGGCACATTCGTCTACATCACGTTTCTGGAGATCCTTCCTCACGAGCTCAACTCTCCAGGACGACAGCTGCTCAAGGTACTCTTCCTCCTGCTGGGCTTCTGCATCATGGCTGCACTCACCTTTGTGAGCTGATGGAGCTCTCCTGTGCGCCCATGTGTGCATCCATGACCATTTCAAGATCTTATTTGAACAACAGGGTTTTATAAATACACTGTTAGACTGTAAGAGAAAGTGTGAGGAGGGTATCAGCTCTCACCAACCATGAACCATATGACCTCTGACCTTTGAGACTAGGGTGTTCTTCAAAAGGAATGGAAAGAACGGATTTTTTTACTGAAAACTGAAACAACGCTGAAAGACTGAAAGAACACTGAAATGACATTTAATTTGATTTTTTAATTCAAATTTTAGCCTTAGTTTTAGTCATCGCTCATTTGTTTTTAGATTCCATCAGCAGAATTATTAAATTGACAAAGTGTGTGTCCAAAATGAGCAGTGGTGCCTCTGGTGCTGCAGGTGTGAGGAGCAGCAGATACATGTGCCTCTGAGTGTTTATTGCAGGACTGGGCCATGACTAGAATCATGATTTAGTTCCTCGTATTGATCACCAATTGTATATTCAATATAAACCCTCTAAACAGAAATGAGACAGACTGTCATATATAGAGCTGCATTCAGCCCTGTGTCCTGTTCACTGTGTTTATGACCACTCCAGCTGTATTTATACTGGTGCCTTCATTTGTATGTGATATTCCTCGGTGTTAATACTGTAGGTACTTTTTCTTTTGACAGTACTTTTTAATGATGAGTGTAATTTTTCTGCACTCCTGACTGAAGCCAAAGACACTGTACACTTTAGGATCCTTTTCATATGTAATATTTAAATGTATTCTTCGAGGTTCAAACACCAGTGAAGCGACATCACTCCAGCGCTGGCTTTTGCACTAGAGCCTTACCACATACATGATTCATTCCATATTTCTGCAAATGATACTTTGCAACTGATGTCATCAACATAACAACAGGTGAGCTGATTTGTGCTGTTCCTCTCAAATAACATTTCAGTCTCATTAGCCAACAGTTTTTCAGTTAGTCACTCAGTGAATGCTCGTATTGATCAGTCTCCAGAACATGCTGTTTAAGTCAGTTTTTTTTTTCTTGATGTGTGCATTGTGTCACCATGGTAACTGCTGAACATTCCACTATAGATATACAGTGGTACCTCACCTTACGAATGACCCAACAAACGAAAATTTCAAGTTACGAAACGCCTTCACGGTAAATTTTGGTCTCTAGATACGAAAGGAAAATTCAAGTTACGAAACGCTAAATCTCAAAAATTCAAATAATGCGCGCTCAGCCACACACATTATACGCTTTTCTCAGACTGGATTTAAACTGCCCCTCCAGGCACGGAGCCCCAGACATCCAGGGACCCAGGGGGGACACTGCCAGCCCGCCTTAAGAGCTCCCTAAGCGGGCATGAGTCCGGGGATTGTCCTGGTCACCGGCCTGGAGGTCTTGAAGAGGCCGACCTCACGGTTCTATCCAGGCCGCTCTGTGAGCACCTAACGCGGGCAGGTCTGGAGCAGGTCTAGACCGCGGCTCTTGCATGCGCCTCAGCTGTGACTCGAAACTAAACCAGGAAATGGACCCACGCGTGGCGCTTTAATCCACCTGGTCTAGTCCTGGTCTAGTCCAGGTTTACTTCAGGTTTAGTCCAGGTTTAGTCCAGGTCTAGACCTGCTGGTAGCCCCTGCGCCGGGTCAGCTGTCACACATGCCGCTATCACACACGTGTCAGAGCGCAGTCTTCTCCCCCCTCCCCCTTCCCCCCACACTTCACTATTAATAATTTTGTTGAAAATCTATGAAAGTTTGAGAAAGTTTGACATTTGTCTCTCGTTTAAACAAACGAGAGACAAATGTGAGAAAAGTTTAAATCCAGTCTGAGAAACCAATCAGGACGCAGAACACAATGTTACACTATAAAAAAAAGTTCAACTTGGATCGGGGCCTTGGAACGGATCAGGCTTTTTCCATTGAAATAGCGACTCAACTTACGAATTTTTCACGTTACGAAACCACTTCTGGAACGAATTAATTTCGTAAGGTGAGGTACCACTGTACATGTAGATATACACCTCCAGCATGATGTCACTGCAAAGTATTAATATTCATGTAACATCACAACGTTTTAGAATCCCTCTAGTTTAAACTGAGCTTGAGATTAGGACGATTGTGGATTTTTGAACTTTCATAAATAATGATAACAAGACGTATTGGTAATGACAACAAATCGATTTATTGATATATTAAAGTAAATTTCCTCATGTGTAAAGGCATATTATTGCTAAAATGGGGACTCATCGCAGTGTAGGTGTAACTCGGGTCTAAACCAGGACTAGACTAGGACTATTGTCCTAATACTTTGGTCAGGCAGTCTAGGTCTGAGTTCTTGGTTCTATCCACATGAAACGAAAATTGGCACAAAGCTCAAAAATAAATTGACAAAAGTCAAGGTTCCTTTGTAGATCATTTGTTATGATATTTCTTTCAAAAACAGTGAATCTACCAAAGAGTTATACAGAGCCCACTCTCCAGCTTAACCTGGGAAATCCCAGGCTGCTTTCGTTGGTTCTGTTTCATCGGTGACGCGTACTACGACAAACGGA
>JAVJIX010000004.1:17142500-17285000 GCA_036785185.1 Paratrypauchen microcephalus | reverse complement strand
TGCTCCACTGTGTTTTTAAACTCAATACACCTTCACTCGAATCTTTTGGATGATTTCAGTCCTGGAATTGCCGATCTCTACTGAACCAAAGGTAAAAGGAGCTGTTCACTTGAAAACTCTTCATGACATCACAAAGTGGAATGGAGCATTTTGAGCTTTGGAGATGTAGACAGACGAATAATGCAGTGAATGAAACAAAACACAACTCTGTGTATGTTTTGAGGAGGTAACAACATTTTAACATGGCTAAAAGCTCACAAGAGTCAAATGTGCATAATGTGGGAGCTTGAATAAAGTGCTGCTGTTGTTTTTGTGCTTTACTCAGCAGCGTTTCTCCTGCGACTGAACTCGTGTGAAGTCATGTGTGGTCTGGGCTCGGGAGGAGGGGTCACTCTTTGATTTCTATTCTTCAGCTCTCCAAACAGAGGGATGTGAACAGACCCCATGAGACCTGGACAGCACCTGACCATCAGGTGGCAGGTGAAAGCAGGGCTGGACTGGGACAAAAAAATGGCCCTGGCATTTTTGGCTTAGACCGGCCCCTCATAATTAGTCCTGGTTTAGTCCTGGTTCAGACCTGATTTAGTCCTGATTTAGACCTGGTTCAGTCCTGGTTCAGACCTGATTTAGTCCTGATTTAGACCTGGTTCAGTCCTGGTTCAGTCCTGATTTAGTCCTGGTTTAGTCCTGATTTAGACCTGATTTAGATCTGATTAGTCCTGATTTAGTCCTGATTTAGACCTGATTTAGTCCTGATTTAGACCTGATTAGTCCTGGTTTAGTCCTGCATTAATCCTGATTTAGCCCTGGTTTAGTCCTGGTTCAGACCTGATTTAGCCCTGGTTTAGCCAAAAAATTTGCCCTGTCATTTTTGGCTTAGACCGGCCCCTCATAATTAGTCCTGGTTTAGTCCTGGTTCAGACCTGATTTAGTCCTGATTTAGACCTGATTAGTCCTGGTTCAGTCCTGATTTAGTCCTGATTTAGACCTGATTTAGTCCTGATTTAGATCTGATTAGTCCTGGTTTAGTCCTGATTTAGACCTGATTTAGTCCTGATTTAGATCTGATTAGTCCTGGTTTAGTTCTCGTTCAATCCTGATTTAGTCCTGATTTAGACCTGATTAGTCCTGGTTTAGTCCTGCATTAATCCTGATTTAGCCCTGGTTTAGTCCTGGTTCAGACCTGATTTAGCCCTGGTTTAGTCCTGGTTCAGACCTTATTTAGACCTGATTTAGACCTGATTAGTCCTGGTTTAGTCCTGCATTATTCCTGATTTAGCCCTGGTTTAGTCCTGGTTCAGACCTGGTTTAGTCCTGGTTCAGTACTAAATTGTGGGCCTGTCTCTAAGTTAAAAAAAAAAAAAAAAAAAAAAAAAAAAAAGGCATCGGCCCCTAGGACTGTTGGCCCACCGGGAAAATGCCCGGTATGCCCAATTACCAGTCCAGGTCTGGGTGAAAGTAACAAATGACTCACTGTTTTGCTGGGGTGTTTTTCGCAGGGTGCACAGCGGTGGTGGCTTAGGGGATGTAGCTCTCAACATCAGCCAGAAGCTCCTTGGTTTGATTCCCAGAACATTTGGGGCCAGTCTCTCATTTGGGTTGCCAGATCACCATCTAAACCAGCTTAGTTTAGGCTTAGCTAAAGGTCCTATATTACATGGAACTGAGCCGTGCTACAGTGTGACCTCCAAAATACATCCAAAAACAGACCGTGTTTCGTGTGTTTTTGTGTTTTGTTTCATTCACACATGTTTGAGTAACACTTTATTATTAGTGTGTCTACATCTCCAAAGCTCTAAATGCTCTGCTCCACCTGTGGGTACTCTCTCTCCCTCTTTTGGCTCCTCCCTGCCTCAGGCCTTTGCTCCTCCCTTCGGGTACTCCACTATGCCACTCTGGTCCTTACTGCTCCCTTCCCCTTGGTACTCTCCCCTCTCTGGTCCCAGCTCCTCCCCAAAAGAGCTCTCCTTCCCACAGGTACTCTGTTGTCTCTGCCTCTCGGGCCCTTGCTCCTCCCGTCTGTGGGTACTCCTCTGTGCGTCGCTGGCCCCTGCCTCAGTCTGCGGCTCTCATCAACTCAAGGTAGGATACAGCTCTCCCACACTGGACATCACAGCCTGATTTCTTTACATGTTGTTATATGTACAAGGACTAACTGCATAAATATATAAATGTAAGATGTCATTTTCAGTGCTAAATATTCTGAATGTACCGTAATATAGCTTGAAAGACGGCTAATGTCGAGAAATCTATACAAACCTGAAGATTTGACAGTATCAAAAACTCAAATGTCGTTAACTGATGTAACTTCAGTGTATTCTATGTTCCACATATTTCATATGGTTACTTAAGGTCAGGGCACACTGTATTTGATCCATCCTTTAAAGGCACTGGGACAACCTGCCACGCCTGGGGACCCATCTCCTGACACTGAGTCTTGGTCAGAACTCCCTTATCTGGAGGATGTTTTAGGTTGATGGGGAAACGCACCCAGACACAGGAAGAACATGCAAACTGTGCACAGAAAGGCACAGAGTGTATTGATTTAAAATGAATATGATTTCCTTTGACATAAATCATTGTAATATGGTGCATGATTATGTCAGTTGACAGAAGAAAATAAACATAACATAATTAAGCGCATCTAATGAAGCGCTCTTGTTTTGTTGCAGGTTTAGTGAAGACTGTGAGACTCAGTCATGGCTGCTGTGAGTAATGACCACTGTGTTATGTCTGATCTGTGTGAGGGAGTGCTGTGGGGGGCCCATCAGTGCCGTGGGAGCCCTCCTGTGTCTGTGGCCCCTGTGTGCATGTGAAGCAGATTAACAGTGGGCTCACGATTCCTGCCTTTGCCCCCTACTTATCTGGAGGGAAAAAGACTTGAATAATAATACAAGTTTGTAACTGGGAGCAGTCAGCAGAAAGTCAGGTCATCTGTTATTGTCTTGATTTTATAGGTAAATGAGTTTAAGTTTTGTCAATCAGGGCCCATACAGACAAGTAATGTCCCCATAGTGAAGTCCCTTGATCACACACACAGACTCCTCCCTGTGAGCTGTGGGTTTGTCTGTGGAAGGTCATTTGTTCCATTGAATTTCTCACTTTGAATGTTTTAACTGTACTTTAACTTTCAAAGTGTTTAAAATTCAATATAAAAAAAATATTTAGTAGCCCTCAAATTCAGAATTCAGAGTGTAAAATTCGCAGTGAAAAAAATGTTTGCAGATGATGCCGAGGCCTAAACAATCAATCCAAAGTGATCCGATCTGATTTAGTAGGAAATGGTGTAGTGAACCAGTCAGAATTATCCTCATCAAAAACTCATCTCTAACCCCGCCCACAGATGAGAACAGCCAATAGGAAACCTCACTCACACTGCCTCGGTTTGTCTGTCGTGACTCCTCCCTGTGTGCTGCTGGGGTTTGTCGTGACTCCTCCCTGTGTGCTGCTGGTGTTTGTCGTGACTCCTCCCTGTGTGCTGCTGGTGTTTGTCGTGACTCCTCCCTGTGTGCTGCTGGTGTTTGTCGTGACTCCTCTGTGTGCTGTGGGTTTGTCTGTCGTGACTCCTCCCTGTGTGCTGTTGGTTTGTCGTTTGTCGCGACTCCTCCCTGTGTGCTGTGGGTTTGCCTGTCGTGACTCCTCCCTGTGTGCTGTCGGTGTCTGTCGTGACTCCTCCCTGTGTGCTGTCGGTTTGCCTGTCGTGACTCCTCCCTGTGTGCTGTGGGTTTGTCTGTCGTGACTCCTCCCTGTGTGCTGTCGGTTTGCCTGTCGTGACTCCTCCCTGTGTGCTGTGGGTTTGTCTGTCGTGACTCCTCCCTGTGTGCTGTGGGTTTGTCTGTCGTGACTCCTCCCTGTGTGCTGTCGGTTTGCCTGTCGTGACTCCTCCCTGTGTGCTGTGGGTTTGTCTGTCGTGATTCCTCCCTGTGTGCTGTCGGTTTGCCTGTCGTGACTCCTCCCTGTGTGCTGTGGGTTTGTCTGTCGTGACTCCTCCCTGTGTGCTGTCGGTTTGCCTGTCGTGACTCCTCCCTGTGTGCTGTGGGTTTGTCTGTCGTGATTCCTCCCTGTGTGCTGTCGGTTTGCCTGTCGTGACTCCTCCCTGTGTGCTGTGGGTTTGTCTGTCGTGACTCCTCCCTGTGTGCTGTCGGTTTGCCTGTCGTGACTCCTCCCTGTGTGCTGTGGGTTTGTCTGTCGTGACTCCTCCCTGTGTGCTGTCGGTTTGCCTGTCGTGACTCCTCCCTGTGTGCTGTGGGTTTGTCTGTCGTGACTCCTCCCTGTGTGCTGTCGGTTTGCCTGTCGTGACTCCTCCCTGTGTGCTGTGGGTTTGTCTGTCGTGACTCCTCCCTGTGTGCTGTCGGTTTGCCTGTCGTGACTCCTCCCTGTGTGCTGTGGGTTTGTCTGTCGTGACTCCTCCCTGTGTGCTGTCGGTTTGCCTGTCGTGACTCCTCCCTGTGTGCTGTGGGTTTGCCTGTCGTGACTCCTCCCTGTCGGTTTGCCTGTCGTGACTCCTCCCTGTGTGCTGTCGGTGTCTGTCGTGACTCCTCCCTGTGTGCTGTCGGTTTGCCTGTCGTGACTCCTCCCTGTGTGCTGTCGGTTTGTCTGTCGTGACTCCTCCCTGTGTGCTGTCGGTTTGTCTGTCGTGACTCCTCCCTGTGTGCTGTCGGTTTGTCTGTCGTGACTCCTCCCTGTGTGCTGTCGGTGTCTGTCGTGACTCCTCCCTGTGTGCTGTCGGTTTGCCTGTCGTGACTCCTCCCTGTGTGCTGTCGGTTTGTCTGTCGTGACTCCTCCCTGTGTGCTGTGGGTTTGTCTGTCGTGACTCCTCCCTGTGTGCTGCTGGTGTTTGTCGTGACTCCTCCCTGTCGGTTTGCCTGTCGTGACTCCTCCCTGTCGGTTTGCCTGTCGTGACTCCTCCCTGTGGTGTAGACTGGCTCGTTCCGGATGGTCTCGGAGGAGGAACAGGCCATGAGGTCCAAACTGGAGCATCTGACAGTGAAGGACCACGGGCCTGTGTTTGGAGTGTGCCACAAGCTGCCCCCCCACACCGTGCAGAAGGCAAGAAACCATGTGACCCTGAAATGTTATTTAAAATGAACAGATCATATTTTATAATTATGTTGCAGCTTCTACCAAACAAAGCATGACATAAAGAGAAAGAACTGACAAGAATACAAGCTCCTATATTATGCAAAGTTTACTCTTGTGAGCTTGTTCAGTTAACAACTCCTTTTACTTTTAGTTCAGTAGAGACTGGGAATTCTAGGGATGAAATTACCCAGATGATTCTAGTGAAGGTGCATATGGAGTTTTAAAACACTGTGGAGCACTTCCTGTACTTTGACATCACAAGATAGAACAGGGCGTTTTCTCTTTGAGAGAAGAACTCTAAATATACATGTGTTAAATCTGTGAATGAAACAAACCCAGCTCCAGGAATGATTGTGATGAGGAAACTTCATTAGAACACAGGGCCCTTTAATGCAGTTCATTATTCCATATTCCATTTTCCATTTTCCAGCACTCGTCCTCTCCTCTGCTCCTGCGGATTTGACCATGTTGCTGCTCTGTTCTCAGGCTAAAGACGAGCTGAATGAGACCCCTGAGCAGAGGGGGGCCTCTTTAAAGGAGCTGAGGGCCCTGATGAGAGAGCGCGCTGAGGGGGACGACCTCGGCACACTCATCCTGGACACCTTCGGGGATAAACCAGATGCCCTACTGCTGCGTTTCCTCCGAGCACGCAAGTTTGATGTGTCCCGCGCCCACGAGCTCATGAAGGGTGAGGACCACTGATGTACTGATGTACTAATGTAATGTTGTACTGATGTAGTGACCATGACTCAGGGCTGGTACGGCTCCAGTTCTCTTACTGGTACTTACATGATACTTGAATGATACCTGATTTGATACTTATACCCGAACAATAACAAGATGTGTTTTTGATATATATATATATATATATATATATATATATATATATATATATATATATATAGGACATCAGTATTTGTTCCCTTGCTGATTTTGTAGGTTTGCTCACTGACAAACAAATGAACAGTCTATAATTTTAATTGTAGGTTTATTTTAACATTGAGAAATAGAATATCAAAAAGAAAATCCAGAAAATGTGATCCTCTACGATCCATTAAGAGTTCTGCTCCCACAGAACAATTAGACTCCTAATCAACTCGTCACCTGAATTAGACTCCTGTTTCAACGAGTCACCCGTATAAAAGACTCCTGTCCACAGAATCAGTCAATCATACTCCAAACTCTCCAACATGGGAAAGACCAAAGAGCTGTCAGAGGACGTCAGGGACTGTAGACCTGCACAAAGCTGGAATGGGCTACAAAACCATAGGCAAGAAGCTGGTGTTAAGGAGACAACTGTTGGTGCAAATGTTCAAAAATTTAAGAAATACAAAATGACCATCAGTCGACCTCGTTCTGGAGCTCCACACAAGATCTCACCTCATGGGTTTCAATGATCATGAGAACAGTGAGAAATCAGCCTAAAACTACATGAGAGGAGCTAATCAATGATCTCAAGCAGCAGGGACCAGAGTCACTAAGAAAACCATTGGTAACACATTGGTAACAGTGGATTAAAATCCTGCAGTGCTCACAGGGTCTCCCTGCTTAAGAAGGCACATGTGCCCGCCTGAGGTTTGCCAATGAACACCTGAATGATTTAGAGAGTGATTGGGAGAAGTGCTGTGATCAGATGAATCAAACTCTTTGGCATTAATTCAACTCACCGTGTTTGGAGGAAGAGAACTGCTGAACACCATCCCCACCGTCAAGCATGGAGGTGGAAAAATGATGCTTTGGGGGTGTATTTCTGCCACGGGCACAGGACAATTGCACCCTAACCCTAACAAGAGGAAGAGGATGGAGGAGGACAGTTTAGTGCAAAGAGGAGGATGAGCAGAGCCATGTACTGTTAAAATCCTGAGTGACAACGTCCTTCCCTCCACCACCAAACTGAAAATGGGTCTTCCAACATGACAATGACCCAAGACATACAGCCAAGCCAACAAAGGACTGGCTCAAGAAGAAGCACATTAAGGTCATGGAATGGCCCAGATGGTCTTCGGACCTTAACCCTGTAGAAAACCTATGGAGGGAGCTGAAGCTCCGAGTTGCCAAGCGGCATCTTAAATGATTGTCCAACTGTCCAATTGACAGATTGAATTTCTCCACTTGACATGGATTCTACCTGGACACCTGAGGGATTCTACACAACCCTCTGCAGTGTAACTCCCCCTGGTGTAACTTTACGGTGTAACTCTGTGGTGTAACTCTGTGGTGTAACTTTCTGTGGTGTAACTCTCTGTGGTGTAACTCTGTGGTGTAACTCTCTGTGGTGTAGCTCTGTGGTGTAACTCTCTGTGGTGTAACTCTCTGTGGTGTAACTCTCTGTGGTGTAGCTCTGTGGTGTAGCTCTCTGTGGTGTAACTCTCTGTGGTGTAACTCTCTGTGGTGTAACTCTGTGGTGTAACTCTCTGTGGTGTAACTCTCTGTGGTGTAGCTCTCTGTGGTGTAGCTCTGTGGTGTAACTCTCTGTGGTGTAACTCTCTGTGGTGTAACTCTCTGTGGTGTAACTCTCTGTGGTGTAGCTCTCTGTGGTGTAACTCTGTGGTGTAGCTCTCTGTGGTGTAACTCTCTGTGGTGTAACTCTCTGTGGTGTAACTCTCTGTGGTGTAACTCTCTGTGGTGTAGCTCTGTGGTGTAGCTCTCTGTGGTGTAACTCTCTGTGGTGTAACTCTCTGTGGTGTAACTCTCTGTGGTGTAGCTCTCTGTGGTGTAGCTCTCTGTGGTGTAGCTCTGTGGTGTAGCTCTCTGTGGTGTAGCTCTGTGGTGTAACTCTCTGTGGTGTAGCTCTGTGGTGTAACTCTCTGTGGTGTAACTCTCTGTAGTGAATGCTCATGTTTCTGGCCCTTTCAGATGACATCACAGCATTCTGTAGGCCAATATTAATGAATACAGATAGGGGCAGCTAAAATTTAAAATGTTAAAATGCAAAATTATGTTGTAATACAGTGAGTTCTAGAGTTTAGTCACTAATTGAAAATTCTAAGTTCAATGTTTTTAAATGTACCCTTTTGTCAAATGTGTACAGTGTGATCAATAGGGAAATCCAGCCCCTGCCCCCATCTGGGAGTATGACATTTTGATTGATTGAATTGCTGATATTATATATACACAAGTGAAAGACAGAAATGCTCACAGAACATTATTTGGCACAAGAAAAATTAAAAAAACAAATCCTTGAGCTCAATGAGTCTCAGTCACACTCATCTGCCCCGTGCTGGAGCCTCATTCCTGTGCTGTGGGGCAGATAACCTACACACACACACGCACACACACACACACACACACACACACACACACACACACACACACACACACACACACACACACACGTCCTCATTAATCAGGAGAGCAGTAATAATCCTTTGCTCTCACAAACAAACAGCCTTTGTGTTCCACTCCGGGATTCACTAGTGAACTGTGTGTTTCAGTGGGAACCTCCTCCCTCATAATCATCTGCTCCACACAAACAACTCCAACTACAAACAGGATCTCATCATTTTACTCAACCAGGGCAAATTGTTTTTCTGTTTATACACATTTTTAAAATCAGCTAGCTATGGACAATAGATGAATAATCTTACACCAGGTATCAGCTGTGTGTGTAACAGATGTGCAGCCTGTACTCACTGCACGGACACACGGGATCCAAACCCAAGTCTTAGAGATGTGCTGTAGAACTGTAGTACTGTACTGTACTTTGTGTACAGGACTTTCAAGGTTACTTTTGTTATCTATAAAAATATAACTTAAGAAACAGACGTGGTAGTTACATTTGCACACATAATTTCAAAAAAGTATAATATCATGATTTTTTAAAAATATTTTTTGTCACTCATTTCATAGAGTGAAGCTTTAAAGGTCCAGTGTGTAGGATTGGTGGTGCATAGGTGGTGTAGGTACCATGCACTTCCTCTTTTTCCCCGGGTCGCCCGGGCCTTTCTGTGTGTGTTCTGTGTGGAGTTTGCATGCATGGTCTGGGTTCGATCCTCGGGTCGCCCGAGCCTTTCTGTGTGGAGTTTGCATGTTCTCCCCGTGTCTGGGTGGGTTTCCTCCGGGCACTCCGGTTTCCCCCACCAACCCAAAACATGCACCATAGGTACCTCCAGCTTAGGTCCTGACCAAGCCGAAGCAAGAAGATCATGGAGATGGTCCCCGGGCGCCCTAATGTGTGCTGCCCACTGCTCCTAATATATATATATATATATAGGATGGGTTAAAATGTAGAGAAGAATTTCTCCAGTGTGAGATCAATAAAGTTCACTTCTTCTTCTTCTTAAGTCTTTTGGCTACGGCAGATCTCGAGGGTCACCCGGGCGCGCCGTAACGCGGACAGCTCACGTACCAGCGCGCACCCGGCGCTGTGCGAGCTCTCGCCGACAACTACGTTATAAATAAAACGCGGTCCCGTTTTTCTTTTCGCATGAAAACACACATTCCCGATCATGTACCATGACACTCTACACATCAAATGAAATCTTACAGTCTCCTCTTTTTGACTATGCAATTCATTTCCCTGCACAACACTCACTCCCCGAGCACATGGGGCTTTTATACGGAAAAGCACAAAACAAGGTTTGTTACTTAGCTTACCTTTGAAGGCTCTGGACAGGTCAAACTCTGTATTTCACCATAAACTTGCTCTCAATCTGTCCGTAAGGATCCAGCGAATAAAATCCAGTAAAACAATTTAGTCCAAAACACGTGTTAGATCCATTACGACGTCTGATCCGGCAGCATGCTTGTGTTGTTTACCCAAAACCACGAGCCTTGCCGAAGGCGGAGCCCAAATGTCCTTCTGCGGCTCTCGTATTCAAAATGGCTGCCTCTGCATGGGGAAGATCCCCCTTTTATGTGACTATATCTAAGTCCAAAAGAATACTTTGATTTCATGATGGAAGTGAAAAGGCTTGGAAAACAATGTATTTTTGAATGGGTATCTTCAATTTCAGTAATTAACGGGTAAAAATCTTACACACTGTCCCTTTAAAGCCTGTATTTCTTGACATTTTGAGTATGACTTACAGATAATGAAAACCCAAAATTCAGTGTCTCAATTTGAATATTATGTTAGAGTAATAAAAAGGATATTTTAAACAGAAATGTAAGGCTAATGAAAAGTATGTTCATGTCTGTGCACTCGGTACTCGTGGCAGGGAGGAGATCACCCTGTGGCACTGCTCAGGTGTAATGGAAGCCCAGGTTGCTTTGACAGAGCGCCCTTCAGGTCATCAGGATCACTGGGTCTGGTGATCTTCCTCTTCTGTCCCAGAGATTCTCTATGGGGTTCAGGTCAGGAGAGTTTGCAGTCCAATCAGGCACAGTAACACTACGGTCAGTGAGACTTCTTTTGGTACCTTAGGCTGCGTGTGCCGCAGGTGCCAAGTCCTGCTGGAAAATGAAATCAGCATCTCCATAAATCTTGTGAGCAGAAGGAAGCATGAAGTGCTTTAAAATGTCCTGGTAGATGGGTGCATGGACTGTGGAGTTCAGAAAACACAGTGAAGCACCAGCAGATGACATGGCAGCCCAAATCATCACTGACTGTGAAACTTCACACTGGACTTAAAGCAACATGAATTCTGTGCCCCTCCACTCTTCCTCCAGACTCTGGAACCTTGATTTCCAAATGACATGAAAAATGTACTTTTATCTGAAAACAGAACTTTGAACCACAGAGCAACAGTCTTTTTCTCCACAGCCCAGGGAAGACTCTTCTGACACTTCATGTCCCAAAGGCTTCGTCTGTGCAGACTCCAGCCTCAGTACACTCCTTATGAAGCCCGCCCACATTTTTAAGTGGATTTTGCTTGACAATCCTCTCAAGGCTGCAGTTATCTTTTTGGCTGGTGCATGTTTTCCTACCTTTTTTTCCCACTCAGTTTTCATGAATATGCTTGGATACAGCACTCTGAACAACCAGATTCTTCAGCAATGACCTTTTGTGGTTGATTAGGGTGTGACACCATGACCCAATGTTCAGCTTTTTCACAATATTCAAATTTTCACTGACTGGTTTGCTCAGGTCCTCTACCAGAGGCCTGGGAGCTTGAGAGTTCTGCGCAGTATCTTTGCTGTTCCTGTACTGCACTTTTCTGGACTGAGATGTCTGATGTTTTTCCTGGGATCTGTTGTAGCCACTCCTCCAGTTTGGGGGTTACAGCCCCGAGTGCTCCGATCACCACGGGCACCACTGATGCCTTCACCTTCCAGGCCTTCTCCAGCTCTTCCTTGAGCCCCTGGTATTTCTCTAGTTTCTCGTGTTCCTTTTTCCTGATGTTACCATCGCTTGGTATTGCAATGTCCACCACCACAGCTCTGTTCTGTTGCTTATCCACCACCACTATGTCTGGTTGGTTCACCATCACCATTCTGTCAGTCTGTATCTGGAAGTCCCACAGGATCTTGGCTCGGTCATTCTCCCCAACCTTCGGAGGTGTTTCCCACCTTGACCTTGGGATCTCCAGCCCGTACTCTGCACAGATGTTTCTGTACACTATGCCCACCACTTGATTGTGTCGCTCCATGTATGCTTTCCCTGCAGCATCTTACACCCTGCAGTTATGTGCTGGACTGTCTCAGGAGCCTCTTTGCACAGCCTACACCTTGGGTCTTGTCTGGTGTGGTAAATCTGGGCCTCTATTGCTTTGGTGCACAAGGCCTGCTCCTGTGCAGCCAGGATGAGTGCCTCTGTGCTGTCCTTCAGACCAGCTCTCTCCAGTCATTGGGAGGATTTCTTGATATCAGTTGTTTCGGTGGTACGCCCCATGTAGGGGTTTGTCCTGCCATGATGGTCCCTCCAGAACCTCTTCCTCTGCACTCCACTGTCTGAGGCATATATTATATTTATATATATACATTATATTTATATATATATACATATATATATATATATATATATATATATATATATATATATATATATATATATATATATATATATATATATATATATATATAATATATATATATATATATATATATATATATATATATATATATATATTATAATATATATATAATATATATATATTATATATATATATATATATATATATATATATATATATATATATATAATATATATATATATTATATATATATATATATATATATATATATATATATATATATATATATATTATATATATATTTAAAGAAATGTTACTTTTCTCTGAGCCTTACTCCTCGAGTAACATTTTATTGAAGTAACAATACTGTTGAGGAAAAGTGGTTCACTTTCCCACTGTGCGGTCAAAAGTTTCTCTCATTTCTGTCTCTGTCCTTTTCAAAACACCACATTTTTGCATTATTTAATGTTTAGTCCTCCACATTACATGATAACTTCATTTCTTAGTCCACTACAAATGACATTTGTCAGTATTATTTCTACAGACTGATATTAGTGTGCTCCCTGTGCCCTCTGACCGTCTCAAACCTGCTCAAACATGATTGTCCAGTCAGATTAGTCTTTTTTCAGTGATGCATGTGAAATGAAGATGTTCACTGGTAACTTATCATTTACAAATTAAATCAAAGGTAGTTCACCTCAGATGAGGAGTGTAGTGTAGAAATCAAGGATTTTCAGCCCCTTCTAATATTTTTTTGTTTACTTTTTCTGATATAGACGAAGCAGGAACTGTCCGGTTTGAGAACTTTGCATATTTGGACTTTCAGAGAGAAGAAACCATAGAGCAATGAACATGTGTTGAAGAAGTTTGTGTTTTATCTGGATACAGTGGCGTAGTGTGGCTCTGGTGCAAGTCTGATGATGGGCCCCCAAAGTAATAAAAAATAATAATAATGAGGACCGCGGGGTCCCCTCTGATGGGCCCCCAAAGTGCCGTGGGACTGTCTATATACACTTTTAGTTCAAATTCTATTGACAGATTTTGATAAAAGCACTTGAAACGCTTACTTTTCAACACTGGGACTTGAACAATACATATTTATGCTACTGGTATTTCCATAGAGTTTTGGAGACACTGGAATCATACATATAGTTTTAGATTCTGTTAATTGAACCATACCTGACAGAATGAGCATGTTCTGAAGAGGATGTGTTTTGACACTTTTAGTTCGCATAGGGTTTTGTAAATGGGCCCCTGGTCCTCTGGCCTCTCAGGGCTGCTCTCAGGGCCGCTCTCAGGCTCTGTTCTGAGGCTCTGTTCTGAGGCTCTGTTCTGAGGCTCTGTTCTGGGGTGTGCGGCGGTGTGCATACCAGGACACTCTCTGTGGGTTAATTGGTGCAATAAACAGTGGGCTCATTGTGTATAGTGACGGCTGTGCTTGTGTGCAGGTTATGTGCGCTTCAGGAGAGATTACCCCGAGCTGTTTGAGAACCTGACCCCTGAGGCGGTCCGCAGCACCGTCGAGGCTGGGTACCCTGTGGTGCTCCCCAGCAGAGACAAGTATGGACGAGTGGTCCTGCTCTTCAACATCAACAACTGGGACCTTGAAGAGATCACCTTCGACGAGGTCCTCCACACTCACTGTTCCACCTTCATGAAGTCACATTCACTGTTAGATCTGCAGGAATTCTTTATGTTGCACTTGGACCATTACTGTGTTATTGTTGCTAAACATTTGCTTTTTTAAAGGAACTGTATGTAGCCTGCACTCTTACAGTTTAAAACGTGCTACAATCACGACTGAGCCTGTCACCAAAACCTTAACACATCCAAGTTTGTCTCATTCTCAGTATATGGACAGGCCTCATGTAAAAACTCAGAACCTCCAGAATTCCCTCCCTGAGCTGCAGAGGCTGCACTAGCACTGACTCATGATTGGCAGCAAGTGCTGGGGTTTAGGTAGTGACCAATCAGATCAGAGAGAGGCATTTTAGGTTTAAAACAACTGGATTTCAGTATTGAAATTGCAACTCAAATAAGAGAATCATGTGAGGCTCATTCTGCTTTCTGATTGGATCATCTTGAATCAAAACACCACATTTTAATCATGCCCAATGTTTTTGTAATAAAGAATCAGCATTAGAATTGTTGTATATTTGATTTGATCATGATTACTTCATATCTGGGACACAAATAGGTTAGTGGTGGTGGTTGTAGTAGGTTTGACTTGCAAACGCACCATCTCATCTCAGGAGAGATCCCAACGTCAACTTTGTTGTAGAGCCACGAAATTCACATATTCGTCATGTGAGACAAACAAAAAATATTATTATGACCACGCCCCCTGACGAACTAGAAGGCAGCCATCTTGAATTGACATTTTCTAAATGCTGAGTCAGTATTTTGGCTGACGCATTTTATCGTACTCCTCTGAAGGTGTTTCACCGACAGCTAACCAGCAGGGGCGCAAAGATGGTATCTTACCATCACAGTGTGTGCAGTGAATAAATAATGCTCTGTAGATGCTTGAAAGGTGCTATATAAATCCAATGGATTATTTTTGTTCAGTTAAACATAACTGAACTTTAATCCTGGAGAAGGTGGAGCCATGTTTGGCCGTTCATTTCTTGGGTTCTTTTTAAATACAATACAGTAAAGTGTATTTACATTGTTGACATGTTTCCACTGCTGCTGCAAGTCATCTTCAGAACTGTCACCAGTGTTGGTGGTGACGTGTCGTATATCAGCTGTTGTTTCTTCCTGTAGTCAGCCTGATTGTCCTGGCATGTTACTGTATTGTAAAATAAAACCCAAAAACTTAAAGCACATAAGAAGACAAAATGAACATCTTTGGCATGTTTGGCCATGTTTGCTCAGCAGTGCCGAGCTGGAGCATTAGCTGCATGTTCATATTGTGCTCTAGTAGGCTGATGGTGAAGAGGCAGTAGTGGTTTGACCCACCTCCTCAGGTTCAGGGTTCAGGTTTTCACTTATTTCGCCTTCTCATGGAGAGGTTTGGCTTGGAACAAGGGTCAGCAGCATACATAACATACAGACATGACATAACAAAAGACAAAAGAAAATAAACATGTAGAACTGGATAATATACAGTCCGTGCATGTCGTTAATAAATCTTATGGTCTGAGTTTTTATACCTGTTATTTTTGCATAAAGAACCCTATATCTTTTCCCAGACTGCAGAAGTTCATGTGTGTTGAGAGGGATCTCTGATGTTTGGTAGAACCTGTCTCACAGTTGACACCCCCATGATGTTCAGACAGTTTTCAGACCAGCTGACCACTATGTTCCATACTGTAGCACATACTCTCCACTAGCTCTACAGAAGGTCATCATAATATTTGAGCCAACTCCATCCCTTAATCTCCTAAGAAAGTCCAGACGCTGGTATATCATGGCGCACACACTCACATGCTCATGCAGTTCATATGATTGTCCACTTGAACCCCTAAATATTTATAAGTTGAGACTTGTTCTGTCCATGTATCGCTACTTCACAATCCTGTAGTACTGTATATGTAATAATGCTTGTCCATGTGTTTGGGGTCAGATCCTGAGGGCCTACTGCGTGATCCTGGAGAAGCTGCTGGAGAATGAGGAGACCCAGATCAATGGATTTGTGCTCATCGAGAACTTCAAGGGCTTCACCATGCAGCACGCGTCAGGCATCAAGCCCGTCGAGCTTAAGAAGATGGTGGACATGCTGCAGGTACAGGGCCGTGTGCACAACATCAGAGAGCAGCAGCAGATCACAGAGAATGTACCGAGCCGTGTGCACACAGAGGGTACAGTATGTGAACTGTGTGCACACAGAGGGTACAGTATGTGAGCCGTGCGCACACAGAGGGTACAGTATGTGAGCCGTGTGCACACAGAGGGTACAGTATGTGAACTGTGTGCACACAGAGGGTACAGTATGTGAGCCGTGCGCACACAGAGGGTACAGTATGTGAGCCGTGTGCGCAGAGGGTACAGTATGTGAGCCCTGTGCACACAGAGGGTACAGTATGTGAGCCGTGTGCGCACAGAGGGTACAGTATGTGAGCCCTGTGCGCACAGAGGGTACAGTATGTGAACCGTGTGCACACAGAGGGTACAGTATGTGAACCGTGCGCACAGAGGGTACAGTATGTGAACCCTGTGCACACAGAGGGTACAGTATGTGAACCCTGTGCACACAGAGGGTACAGTATGTGAACCCTGTGCACACAGAGGGTACAGTATGTGAACCCTGTGCACACAGAGGGTACAGTATGTGAACCGTGCGCACAGAGGGTACAGTATGTGAGCCCTGTGCACACAGAGGGTACAGTATGTGAGCCCTGTGCACACAGAGGGTACAGTATGTGAACCCTGTGCACACAGAGGGTACAGTATGTGAACCGTGCACACAGAGGGTACAGTATGTGAGCCGTGCGCACACAGAGGGTACAGTATGTGAGCCCTGTGCACACAGAGGGTACAGTATGTGAACCCTGTGCACACAGAGGGTACAGTATGTGAGCCCTGTGCGCACAGAGGGTACAGTATGTGAGCCGTGTGCACACAGAGGGTACAGTATGTGAACACTGTGCGCACAGAGGGTACAGTATGTGAGCCCTGTGCACACAGAGGGTACAGTATGTGAGCCCTGTGCACACAGAGGGTACAGTATGTGAGCCCTGTGCACACAGAGGGTACAGTATGTGAGCCCTGTGCACACAGAGGGTACAGTATGTGAGCCCTGTGCACACAGAGGGTACAGTATGTGAGCCCTGTGCACACAGAGGGTACAGTATGTGAGCCCTGTGCACACAGAGGGTACAGTATGTGAACCGTGCGCACAGAGGGTACAGTATGTGAGCCGTGTGCACACAGAGGGTACAGTATGTGAACCCTGTGCACACAGAGGGTACAGTATGTGAGCCCTGTGCGCACAGAGGGTACAGTATGTGAACCCTGTGCGCACAGAGGGTACAGTATGTGAACCCTGTGCACACAGAGGGTACAGTATGTGAACCGTGCGCACAGAGGGTACAGTATGTGAGCCGTGTGCACAGAGGGTACAGTATGTGAGCCCTCTGCACACAGAGGGTACAGTATGTGAGCCGTGTGCACAAGATCAGAAGTCTGTGTACATAGATCACAGAGGGAAGTTCAAAGTCAGCTTTATTGTCAGAAACCATAAACCTGTACATATTATGTACAGGTGGCACACACAGGATTTGAAATTCCAGCGCCCCCTAGGCCCACAGTGAACATAAAACATGTGATAAACAAGACAATAAACACCATGACTATGTTATGTGACAGTGTGTTATGTGACAGTGTGTTATGTGACAGTGTGTTATGTGACAGTGTGTTATGTGACAGTGTGTTATGTGACAGTGTGTTATGTGACAGTGTGTTATGTGACAGTGTGTTATGTGACAGTGTGTTATGTGTCGCTGTGTGCACAGGACTCATTCCCGGCGCGGTTTAAAGCCATCCATGTGACCCACCAGCCCTGGTACTTCACCACCACCTATAATGTGGTCAAACCCTTCATGAAGAGCAAGCTGCTGGAGAGGGTACGGATTATAGCTAATCACTAAATGTCTAACGTCTAATCTAACGTCATGTTGTCACCAGCCATTATGCTAATTTATCATTTCATCCAGTTTATCTTTATTCTTGCTTTAGAGTTGGTGCCAGCAGAGGAAATTAGGGAATAAATCACATTGGGCCTCATTCATGAATCTTTTCTTAAAAAATGTTTGTAACTTCCACTTTATGAAGATTCTGAGAAAACTCTGTCCCAGATTCACAAAGCGTTCTTACGCATCCAAAATCCTTCTTGAGCGACAGTTGTGTTGAATTCACCAACACCCACCTGTGATCCACGCTCATTTACAATGAATTTACATGGAAAATGAAAATGCATTTGTTTAGAAACGCCCTCTGAACTGAAAGCGCGAGGGAGGAGGAAGTGTTTTACAGCTTCAGTGGCGATTTTAAATATCCAAACTCACCTGTGCACACTAAGTGAAGACATATTTAAGTCATGAACTTACTGGAATAAGCGGACACTTTCATCGTAATTATGGTGCTTTGTGCGATCGCGGACCCGCAGTAAATGGCGAGGTAGGGGGGCTGAGGTAGGGGGGCATAAGAGTGCACTCTGGGCAGTGGAACACACCTAAGAAACGCCTCATAAATGTTATTGGATCACAGTGCAAGATGTTTATAGGAAATAATTTAAGAAAATATAACTAGAATTAGGAATTAGAATTATTAGTTGCATTATCAGAGTAATAATATTCTCAAACAGTAGAATTTTTGTTCTTACGAGGGCTCCTGACTGTTCGTGGGATTTGTTCTTCCAGATGAACATTTTCAGTTAAAAAGCAAAAGGAGAAATTCTATTTGTCAACTGGACAAAAATGTATTTGGTCGACTACATTTTGGCATTATGCACTGCAAGAAATGCCCTTCTCAAAACAAGTACAAAAATCTTAAAATGAGGCAAAAGTCAAACATTTCAAGGAAATAAAACTGCCAATGGGCCAAGCATTTCTTTCTTGGTAAGAATTCTTGAAAGTAGCATGATTTTCTAGTCCCCAAATTGCTTAAAACTTGGTAGAACTTTTGCTCAAAATAAGCAAATATATCTTGATTTAAGTAACTCAAATTGGAGAAATCTGCTTTGATTGAGAAAATAAGTCTTGAAACAAAATCTTAAAACAAGCATTTTGTGCCTTATATTAGTCTGTTAGAAAGAGAAAAAAATGCTTGTTTTTCTTAAATAAAGGGTAAACTAAATAGTCCAACTATCCTAAAATGAGATATTACACCTTGGATGCCATTTAGCAGCTCGGGCGACCCGGGGATCAAACCCAGAACCTTCTTGCTGTGAAGAATGAGTGCTAGCCACTCAGCCACCGTGCTGCCGTGTAGATCAATGCTATGGAAATTATTGCATGTCACTGTGTAATTAAGAATGTATTTTGAAATGGGGACGTTTCAAAACACAAATCCTCTTGCACGTTGATAGTGAGGTGGATTTCACACCATACTGTTGCACAAAAACTCCACTGCGTTATGTGACTGTCTAATAATATTTTGGATATGTTATTGAAAGACCAAAAGTTTTGATGCAGATGAATGATTTGCATTAAAGAAGTTTGACACTGCATGTCACTGTTCTTGAATTAAGAATACGTTTCTGTCTTAAAATAAGGAGCAAAGATGGGTTGCTCATGTGCAGAACAATGCTGCAGCTCATTTCTGGATCAATTCAGCTCAAAATAAGTTGCAATATCTCAATTAGATAAAGGTAGATTGAGCTTCTAAAAACAAGGCTGCGTTTCTGGCTCTACCAAGATATTTTTTCTAGTTGTACTAAAAACTAGAAAAACACTAGATCAGTTTCCCCCAAACAAGACAATTTAACTTTCTTGAAAATCATTTCTTGCAGTGTGGCTCTGAATGGTTCTGCTAAAAACACCCCACACTCATTGTATACTCAATAGGCCTAACTAACAGAAACTGTAAACAAATCGGTGTGGTAGTTTCAGAATAATTTCATTGTAGTCAGCTCCTTCCTTCAGGCAGATATAGGCAGTTTCTACCAGCAGCATCTGACCAGAACTGAAGAAGCAGTTTGGATGAGCTGCGAAACATATTCGACCAGATAAACTTTTGTCCAGTTGACATTTGAATTTCTCCTTTTGCCCTGGATTCTATCTGGACGAGGGATTCTACACGCATTTTCAGTTAAGAAAAAGTTTTATGAATGCCAAAAAGTTCATAAAAAGGCATTAAAGGAAAAGTAACGTTTTTTTTTACAATTTGAGCCTTATTTTGGTAATAAAACAAGTTGTTTTACTCACCCATAGCAGTTTGGTGTCATATGGAGCATTTCCGGAGATGTTTTAGATTAGCGTTAGGCTAACGCCGTTAGCCTAGCGTGACTTACAGCCATAGCTCGGGGCATTCTCTGAGCATGTAATATGCCCCGTGTGGGCTCCAAATAACACAAACTTTAGCACTTTTCAAATCATAGAAGCTCGATGTCTTAGTCTACGATTTCGTTTGAGTCAAAAGTGGCCTGTAATCCGAGATTTATCCATAGTTTACAGCTTTGCGTTTCATGTTTTGGTCCCGGGAGCTGAGAGCACAGTCCGCACATGCGCACTGGCGTCCTCATCTACTCGAAACTATGGCTAAATCTCGGATTACAGGCCACTTTTGACCACACGAAATCGTAGGCTAAGACATCGGGCTTCTATGATTTGAAAAGTGCTAAAGTTTGTGTTATTTGGAGCCCGCACGGGGCATATTACATGCTCGGGTTGTAAAAAACGATTGTAAAAAACGATTGTAAAAAACGTTACTTTTCCTTTAAGTACAAATTTGTTCGTAATGCATGAATGAGGCCTGTTGTACTCTCAAAAAGAAAAGTTCAAATGTGGTACGTGTGTGTGGTGTGTGCAGGTCTTTGTCCATGGAGAGGAGCTGGACAGTTATCTTCAGGAGTTTGACGTTAACATCCTGCCCTCAGACTTCGATGGGAAATCCTCCGTAATGGACAACTGCGCCATTGCCACCAAGCTCTTCGGCTCCGAGGACACGGCGCTCTGAAAGTGACGACACTTATTCTAGAGATGTGAGATGGTTCTGTGTAACACTAGCAGAGATCAGAGGATAGTGCTTTTAGCTCAAGGTAGTTGGATGTTTACACATGTTTATATTGAGTTGTTGCTAGACTTTAAGTGTAGTAATCATTTGTATGAAATTAAATCAAATATGAAAAATAGGCTGTGCAAAAATGTGAGCACCCTTGTCATTTTGTTGCTTTTAATACCTGTAAGTAATCAACACAGAGTAACTGGAACGATGAGCTCATTAAGCCTTGAACTTCATAGACGGTGCATCAAATGCAAGTTGTTCTCCTTCTCTTTGACTCTCCTCTGAAGAGTGGCAACATGGGGCCCTCAAAACAACTCTCAAATGACCTGAAAACAAAGATGTTCAGCATTATGGTTTAGGGAAAGGCTACAAAAAGCCATCTCAAAGATTTCAGCTGTCAGTCTCCACTGTGAGGAACATAGTGAAGAAACGGAAGGCCACAGGCTCAGTTCTTGTTAAGGCCAGAAGTGGCAGGACAAGAAAAATATCAGAGAGGCAAAGATGAAGGATGATCAGAATGGGCAAAAACAACCCACAGATCACCTCCACAGACCTGCAGGTCATCTTCTGCAGATGGTGTCACTGTGCATAGGTCAGCACAATTTGCACAGGAAAGGCTGTACGGGAGAGTGATGCTGAAGAAGCCTTTTCTTCACAGATGCCACAAACTGAGTAGATTCAAGATTGTTTATTTGTCATATGCAGAATCAACACAAGGTCAACAATGCAATGAAATGCTTAGGATCAGAAGAACCGTTGACTCGCTAAGATAGTCAAGAAGTACTAATAACATGCAATAATAGTACATGGTAAAAAAGTGTTGCAAAGTGCAGGGGAAGAAGTAAACAATATAATAAACAATATAATAAACAATATAATAAAATATGTAATAAAATGTAATAAAATAAAAAAAACAGTCGCTGGAGGTTTACAAAAGCACATTTCATTTCAAAGCCAGTTTCATTTTGGAATAAGGTGCTTTGGACTGCTGAGTTATTTAAAGTCTTATCTTATCTTATTTGGTCATAACACGAGGCGATAGGAGCCAGCTGAGGTGGCTCGGGCGTCTGTTCCGGATGCCTCCTGGAGGTGTTCCGGGCATGTCTCACCGGGAGGAGGCCCCGGGGAAGACCCAGGACACGCTGGAGGGACTATGTGTCCCGGCTGGCCTGGGAACACCTTGGGAGGAAGTGTCTGGGGTGAAGGAAGTCTGGGAGTCCCTGCTTAGACTGTTGCCCCGGCGACCCGGCCCCGGATAAGAGGAAGAACATGGATGGATGGACGAGGTGATATGGAAGCAAAAGAACACAGCATTCCAAGAAAAACACTTGCTCCCCACGGTAAAATTTGGTGGAGGTTCCATCAGGCTGTGGGGCTGTGGCCAGTGCCGGGACTGGGAATCTTGTTAAAGTTGAGGGTCGTATTGATTCCACTCAATATCAGTGGATTCTTGAGAATAATGTTCAATAATCTGTCACAAAGTTAAAGTTACACTGGGGCAGGATATTTCAACAAGACAACGACCCCAAAACACTGCTCAAAATTTACTCAGGCGTTCAGAGGAACTGCTCAAAATTTACTCAGGCATTCAGAGGAACAAGTCCACTGTTCTGGAATGGCCATCCCAGTCCCCAGACTTGAGGCTGTCCATGCTCAGCAACCATCAAACCACTGAACTAGAGATGTTTAATAAGGAGGAATGGTCCAGTATACCTTCATCCAGAATCCAGACCCTCTTTAGAGGCTATAGGAAGCATCTAGAGGCTGTTATTTTTGCAAAAGGAGGCTCTACTAAATATTTTTCTGTTAAGGTGCCCCAATTTATGCACCGGTCTTACTTAGTTTTGATGCACATTTTCTGTTAAAACCTAATGTCACTGCTGAAACATTACTATATCCATTAGTTATTTGATAGATCAAAATCATGTTGTGGTCCCAAACACCCAATGATTTATAAATGAAAATAAAGGCAATTTTTAAGGGTGCCCAAACTTTTCCATACAACTGTAATGCACTATAGGATGGAGGAGATAGAAGCTTGTATGTTTATGCCTGTACTGAGCTGCCCTTTGTACAGCTACAGTGCTGTTATGGCTCTGAAATATTTAAATAAACTACTTTTCTGTGTAGAGTTTGATCTTTCACTGTAATGGGGATGTGAAATGGACGTCCAAATGTGTCAAAGTTGTGTGAGAATTCCTCTTACCAGTTTTAAGAAATTTGCTTTTTGGTAAAACAATAATGCTTTAGTTTTGGGAATCGTTAATATTTATACACAAACACATGTGACAGGTTTTCATGTTTTTGTTTGGATTACTCCCCATGTGGAAGAGCAGCTGAGGCTTTCTGGAGGAGAGACATGAAGACTTGGATTGGTGGTCAGATCTATCGATCATTTAAGTGACAGTTTATAAAGAGAAGAAAACAAAAAGTGGAAAAAACACAGAAAGTAGCAGAGTAAAAAAAAAAAAAAACGTAAGTCATCAATACACAAAATTCCACTGAAAAAAAGTACAATTATTGCACATTTTTGACATGTAAAAAAAATTCATGAAATAATACAGTGGTACCTCACCTTACGAAATTAATTCGTTCCAGAAGTGGTTTCGTAACGTGAATTTTTCGTAAGTTGAGTAGCTATTTAAAAAAAAAAAAAGCCTGATTCGTTCCAAGGCCCCGATCCAAGTTTTTTTTTTTTTATAGTGTAACATTGTGTTCTGCGTAGAGACTGTAGACCCAGGACTAAACCTGGACTAAACCTGGACTAAACCTGGACTAAACCAGGACTAAACCAGGACTAAACCAGGACTAGACCAGGTGGATTAAAGCACCGCGCGCGGGTCTATTTCCTGGTTTAGTTTCGAGTCACGGCTGAGGCGAGCAGCGAGGGGGACCACACGCAGTCTGAGAGCATGAACGAGACCCGTGCTCAAACTGTGCCTCCTCTAGACCTCCTCTAGACCTGGTCTAGACCAGGTCCTGGTCAGTAGACCACCGCGGCTCTTACATGCGTTCGTTCATGCTCTCAGACTGCGTGCGGTCCCCCTCGCTGCTCGCCTCAGCCGTGACTCGAAACTAAACCAGGAAATAGACCCGCGCGCGGCGCTTTAATCCACCTGGTCTAGTCCTGGTCTAGTCCTGGTCTAGTCCTGGTCTAGTCCTGGTCTAGTCCTGGTCTAGTCCTGGTCTAGTCCTGGTCTAGTCCTGGTCTAGTCCTGGTCTAGACCTGCTGGCAGCCCCGCGCCGGGTCATGCTGCGCTATCACACGTGTCAGAGCGCAGTTTTCTCCCTCCTCCCCCTTCCCCCACACTTCACTATTAATAATTTTGTTGAAAATCTATGAAAGTTTGAGTGTTTAAACGAGAGACAAATGTGAGAAAAGTTTAAATTCAGTCTGAGAAAAGCGTATAATGTGTGTGGCTGAGCGCGCATTATTTGAATTTTTGAGATTGAGAGAGACCAAAATTTAACGTGAAGACGTTTCGTAACATGAAATTTTCGTTTGTCGGGTCTTTCCTAAGGTGAGGTACCACTGTAGTGTTAAATTAAACTGTTTGACTCTTAAAGGTTATATAACGACAAGTTTGTTTTAGTAGAATTACTAGAATACATTTAGAACATGACAGAAACACAAAGGCAATACTTCTTTTGAGAAAATAATTTATTTTTCAACAATAACCATATTTTCCCACATATATTCATCTTTAACAAAAGAACCCAGTGATCGACACTAGTGAAGAGCGCATGAGCCTGGACACATCTGAACAACTAAACTGCAAATTAAACCAATAAAATACTGCAAATAATAAAGTGAAATGATTTAAAACGATGTGAAAAGTTACGACACCACTGGATTTGTACAGATCCAGGCACATGAAAAATGCTCGGCTGACAAAAGTCCAGGATGAGAAGACTCTGCGTTATGGAAATGGTCGAACAATGATTTCTTATTGCCTGAACATGTCGCCCCTGGTCCCTTTACATAGTTATCTAATCTATTATAGATTTATTTAACAATAGAACATTTCTTTACATAGATTTTTGGTCAGTCCCTCCCATCTTATTAAGAGAAGTAACAATAAAAGTGCCATATAAAATACAATGGAAAAAACAAACAAAAAAACTTACATCCAATTTGACAAAACTGTGCAAAAAAGGGAGGCAAAAATACGATCAATGGTAGAGTGATTCCTGTGGCCTGGCTGGACACTAATGCTGGTGACAGGGGCCCGGGGGCCCGGTCTGGACTACACTATCATCTGTGAGGGGCCCCTGTACTGTACAGTGAGCTGTGATGGGCTCCTGAATGTACCACACCATGTGGGGCTCAGGACTGGCACTTGAAGTGAGGTTTCCCTGACAGCAGATGGCACCACAGAGTTTAGAACAGTGTAGGACGACACAAGAAGCCATCGGCCTGCACACGGGTAACGCCACAGGCTGCATGAACCCGACATCACAACATTCTAGAATCCCTCTAGTTTTAACTGAGCTGGAAGATGGCTCAGAATTCTATGGTGAATGGAGATCCATGTTGAGATTCTCCTAACCTGGGAAATCCCAGGCTGTTTTCGTTCGTTCTGATCTGAAAGACAGCCTGGGCTCTCCCGATTCCCGTCGTAAACCACACCTCCGCTATAAGACATTTTGAAGGTGGCTCCCAGACCATATCTCACTTGTGATATGGTCTGGTGTAAACCAGGCAAAGATTCTCCCACTGCAAGGTTACAAAGGAAAGAGTTAAATTTAACAGTATCTTCAGAAAGAGAGGCTGATCGTTGTGAACTGAAAGGAGTTTAAATCAGAAGATTAATACGACAAGTTTGTGGAACTCCTTGTGGAATTCCTAAATCATAGTTAGGTTCAACATTTGTAAAACTTTCCTTCAAAAACAATGAATCCCCCATAGAGTTATACAGGCCTCTACCCTCAATCTGAAATTATGACATCATCAAACTGTAGAACATAAACACAGCCTGTTTGAGAACCATTTCAAGTGTGACACAAAGGTGGTTAGCCCCTCAACAGTTGTGAGGCATCAGAATGACTTTAGTGCTTTGGATATGTTTGATATGTAACACATGTTTGTCCTGATTAGAACAAACACTGGTTAAAGGCATAAGGCATTCAAGGTCATAAACGTGCCTTATTGTCCCAGCTGCATTCTCAATCAAATCAGCATCACGTTTTTGGCTGTTTCAGGTCTAGTGGTCCATCGCTGTCATCCCTATGCTTTCACAGCCCAGTGTCTCCTCACAAGCCCTTACAACAACACACAAGAGGATGGTCCAGCATGCCCCCTCAGGAGGACAGAAGGACATCTCTCTCTCACAATACAATGTCAAAATGCGCTCTCAGATGTGGATTCAGTGGCTCACAGGCCTCATAGCTCAGTCTGGTTCACATAAACACACTTCAAATGACTTCTTCTACTTTGTATGGTGGAATGGAACAAGTAATGCAAGATCCAACCCGAACCCTGAACACTGATGTTGATCTTTTCCATACTTTTACACCACAAAGTAAAGGTGTGGACCAGACCTCAGCTGATCACAGACACACTCAGAGCACGCAGATGCTCTGAGTGCTCTGGAATCACACCAAGTCTACATCTCTCCCTCGGTATTATAGAGGTTATGCACAATCTATTCGGAAAATGCCTCTGAACATTTGAACTGTGTGGTACTGAGAACCAACAGACTAATGCGTTTCTTTGGCCTTTATATAGAAATATATTTTTAAAAAACAGTTTCTTGCCCCAGTATAATTTTCAGAACACTTAGACTTAGAAACATGAGTGAGTGAAAGGTTCAGCTCAGCTGTCTGATGCCAAAGTCTGAATCAGTTCTAAATGTGAGTGAAACCTGCAGCTGTTGTTAACTGTGGCTAACGGTTGTAGAAAAGCAGTTGTCATTTTTAGTTTTCAGACTATAATAGTTCTGTCGCATTGTAGTCACGTGTTTTGAGCTCATACAGGAGAAAATACCATTGCCACACACAGAGTCCGAATGGTGTGAGGTCATTTGCATAACCGTCCTTCTCTATTCATCTAAACCACTGATAATCTCCTATCTGTACTGCTGCTCTGACACAGCCCATGGGAATGTGGTCAGGCCCAGCCCTGGCCAGAGGTTCACACCATTTCAAGTACGGCCAGTCGTTACGCAACTGACCTACTGTACATGGAAAAGCACTACTGCACTACTGCACATGTATTACAGTAAAAACCACAGACTGCACGGAGGAACCCAAACACCACACGGCCAGAACACACAGCTACACAAAGTCACATTTTTACACACAAACACGGCAAAAAGTCAATATCTAGCTTTGATTGAAATGATTTGAACTCAAAATATGAATCTGGATTTGAGTAGTTTGAGTAGATAACATTTACCTGTGTGTATGATGTTAGCCATTTTTTCCACGGATCTGAGCAAAAGTCTTGCCCCAGTACAGATATACTGTATAAGCAGAGCTTTAGGTCTAAATAAGTCACCTGCGTACCGTTTGTGTCAAATTGAACAATTATCAGAAAGTGCACGTTAGTATGCTAGTAGTTAAACTCCACTCTGATCTGATCTATGAGAGTTGTGGAAAGCCCTTATAAACTCTGTCAGTGAATAATTAGGATACTCAGAATGTATAAGGTAAGTGAGGACCAAACCGTTTAAGAAGTAAAGACAGTTTCAGGATATTTCTGATTTAAATAAAATCAAACAATTTTCTGATTCTTCTGGCAAATAATTCATCTTCAAATGTATTGAGGAAAGTCAAATCTGAAACGTCCCAAAACTAATCTAGGTCTGCAACAAGTCAGTCCTACTGAAATCAAGATTCATATGTAGAATTGATCATTTTAACTACAAGATATTGATTTTTGGCCGCTTAGACGACAGCAGACACACCCAGAAGATGGGGCCTTGGCGTAGGTAGCACTTTCTTCACTTGCTGGAGGATCTTGTGCTCTTAAGTATTCAAGTCCACCTCTCGGCACATGAAAGGTTCCACTAATGGACCTCGTGGCTTTAGTGGTAGTTTGTATACTGCAAAGTGTAAAGGCATGAGTGGACCAGGAGAGGGCAGCACCAGAAGAAGGCAGGTCAAAGAGGAGCAGGTGTTCAGCTTTGGTTCTCCTGGTGGGGGCGCTATGCCTTCTGCTCCAGGCATGCCCCGCCCGGACTCTGCGGGCTGCTTTGGCACTGTGGTTTCTGCTTCTCCCACTGGCTTATAGAGTTGGCGTAGCCCACGATGACCTTGTCCATCCAGGTAAGAGGCTCTGGGAAGAGCACGGCACCCTCGAAGAAGCCAAGATGGCCGCCATGTAGCGTCAGTGCGAAGATGACGTTGGGCTTCTTGGCTGGAGGAAACACAGGAGTGGGTTATCAGACTGAATACAAGGTCTATCAATTCTATTTTGATTCTAAGAAAAAGCCTTATATCACTGATACTTTGCAGCTAATGTCATCAACATTATGGAGGTATGATGCCAGCTAAGGAAGACCTCTGAAGTCTGAAGCTCTCTTACTCAAGTTTGAGTAAGAACTTTGATCTGAGCTTTCTGAAACAACCGTCTTTGCTGGAGCTACAACAGGCGAGCTGATTTGTGCTGTTCAACACGTCCCTCTCAGGGTCCTTCTTCCAAAGACCACTTGGTAGCGCTCTTCTGGAGTCTGCAGTGTCCTGCTCACAGCTCCTGGAGCGCAAGTGCAACAGGCTCCAGAGGGACCAGATCAAACACGATAAAACCCTGCTTTTTAATAAATATTAATGCTTCTACAAATATAAAAGGGTACAGAGGTGTTTTTATGTGTCACATGCATTAAAACATGTGAATAATAAAAGGCTGAGTGAATTATCTGTTATCGAACTGTTTAAGCTGATATTTGGTGAAACATTTTTAACTAAGAGATTTTGCTGCAATTGTCCTGGTTTGAACAGAGGCGGACTTACCATTAGGCAAACATAGGTATTCGCTTAGGGGCCCCACCAAACATGCCTGTTGAGAGGGGCCCCAACTGTCACCCCTGACACGGTACACGCACAAAAAAACTAAAATCTTAATTCAAACACACACGCGCACCCTTATTTTGTGTGCGCATGTGTGTTTGAAGAATGACTTTTGAGGGCCCCATGTCTATATTTCGCCTAGGGCCCCAAAATGTCTCGATCTGCCCCTGGGTTTGAATTAGTTTGATCTGATAAGAGAGCAACAATGTGGCTAAGAGAGCAAAATATTTACTTTTTTAAATTGTAGAGTCTTGTATGAGTCTTATTTCATCAAAATGCATTTTACTGCTTAAATAAAGTTTGTAATAAAAATGAACGTTGCAATGCATTGTGGGCAATTTGAAGTGCTCCAAGGTGGCCGTGCATCCTTGGTAAAAGAGTCAGAGGAGTTGAGCGCTTCAATGACACGGATCTCTGAAGTGGTTTAGAAGGATTCTGGCAACATCACAGTCACAAGTTGGCCAGCATTAGGCAAGACTTTTCAGTTAGTCACTCTCACCTTTTTATTGAAAATCAAACTAAAACAGCACCATGAACGCTGGTATTGATCACAGGCTCATGAAAATGAGTTGTTTAAATCAATTTTGTATTTTTTCTTTCTTTCTTTCCACTTTTCTTTCAGAGGATCTTCAAACTTTTTGGTAGTTATTGCTAATGTATGCCTTTTGGCATACAGTAACATGGTAACATGTGAACATTCCGCCACAGGCACACATGTAGTACCCCCCCAGCGTGATGTTATTGCAAAGTATCAACATATAATATACATTTGCAGTACTAGGATGGTGATAATAAAAATCGCATATAGGCCCTTTAGTTGCGTCATAGATAAAACTCCTGATTTGTGTGCAGTTTTTAAGCCCATAAACCATACCTGGACTTACAACAAACACTCTAGCACCTTAATATTTCATTGGAAATTGGAGGTATATAGTGGTCATAATTATTAGAATATTTTTTGTAGCAGTGTGAAGTACAGTACGAGACAGTTCAAAATAGCTTATCTAATATATATAGGCTTAACATCTAATAATAATAATAATAACTCACTGGCCACTTGCTTTCATTGCCCTTCTGGTTACATGTAAAACTGCATTTCACTGTAATGGGCTCACACATATGGAAATCTGCACCTTCATTCTAATCTAAAGTACAGAACTACAGCCACTAAATGGTGAAGTGGTTGAATGCACTCATAACACCACATTCACCGTCCACAACCATGTACACAGACCTCATTTCATGGAGAGTGATCCTAACCTTAAACTTAAACTATTTAACCCATATCTAAACTTTAACAAAGAATTATGTCATGGGGACCTGGTTTCTGTCCTCATAAGGGAAGTCATCACATTTTGTGTACACACCTACTCAAAGGCATTTCTCACACAAAATAAAACACGTGAGTGACTGGGTGAAGGTGAACATCAATGACCACACATGTCTTACATAAGAAGAGCCGCTCCCTGTCCTGTTTTGACACTCCACTACAGCTTTATTATTGTGCATGTAAAGAGTTTGTAAAGAGGGTGTGAAGAGCTATGGACAGAGCACACATTCTGCTGCCTGTTGTGTGAGAACAGTGCATTACTTTGGCTCCACCTGTAGCAGACTTCCTCATGAGGAACCATTGTTTGTATTTTTAACCCAAATTTATTTTCCACTTCAGAAATGAGAAAAGGTACATAAGAGTAGGCCTGTCATCATTGCACATTTTGAAGTGGAATATATCGTAATACTCAAATGATTTTATGTCACTGACACAAGAACCCTAAACCAGGATCAATAATTAATAGGAGTTACTTCAGTTCAAATCTTATTGTATTACAAAATGACAATACCTCGATGGTTACAAAGAAAATGTACCTATATCTATCATTTATAGAACTATAATTTAATTTAAGCCCTACCTGAGATTGGTTAAATCCACTTGGGTGGGGAAACAGACAGGTGTTTGAGTGCTATTGTGTTAAATGTAGAAGTATTGAACCTGCTCTGGCAGTGTACTAATGCCACATGCCCCATGTGCACTAATGCCCTGCTCTGTTACGTGCCCCATGTGCCCTGCCCTGTTACCTGCCAGAGTGCGGGGGATGTTGAGCAGAGAGTCGTGCACCAGAGGGTCGTCTGCAGCGTTCACCAGCAGCAGAGGCACATTCACCTGAGTCAGAGAGGACAGTCAGGGACATGCACAATGACAGGGACACGAGACAGGACAGTCAGGGACATGCACAATGACAGGGACACGAGACAGGACAGTCAGGGACATGCACAATGACAGGGACACGAGACAGGACAGTCAGGGACATAATCAGGGTTTTACAGAGGACAAGAGGAGGACGGCCAAATACATGGACAGAGGAGACGTGAGCAAGCTTACATTGTGGATAAAGTGCACGCAGCTCTCCTTCTCGTAATACTCTTTCAGAGAACGGTGACCATGGAACTTCCTGGTAAAAAAATAAGAACGTTAAAGATCCCATGACATGGTACTTCATGATGCTTTTATATGGCGCCTTAGTGGTTCCCTAATACTGTATGTGAAGCCTTCTTCTCCAAATCAAGCCTTGGTGCATGATAGAGCCTCTAGGAGACAGCCCTATGGAGAATGTGGCTTTAACGGTCCATTCTGGGCGTCGCTTGAATGCAAATGAGGAGGACAGAGACGGGCCAGTGTTGGGGTGTGGCCAAATACGGTCACTGTTCCCGTGTTTTTAACGCTTGTTTCCGTGTCTGTAGCGACGGAAAGTGGAGAAGCGATCGTAAAAGCTTTTCAGTACGGCCTGTGTTTGATCCCGAAGGTGAAGAAGTTGCAACTCAGCGGCTTCAGCAGGACGTCTCCGAATGGTTAGTTTGAAATGTTATGTCTGGAAACAATGCTTTCATTAGCTTGTTTATGTGTACTGTTATGGTTAGCATGTAGCCAGCATAGCCTCTGTTAGCTTTTCATGTTGCTCTGAAGAAAAACACCCGTCATGCTATTAAATACAGAATTCATCAACGCTGACGGGGTAATAACTTCCCAGAGCCTAATGACTTGACTATGTGACTATGTTTACATGCACTTAATATCCCGAATATAAGGGTTATCCCGGTTTTGATCAAACCATCCTGTTATTAGGAGCAGTGGGCAGCACATTACTGCGCCTGGGGACCATCTCCATGATCTTCTCTGATGGAGGAGGCTCTGTTATGTTCTGGGGCTGCTCTGCTGCATCTGGCACAGGGGGTCTTGAATCTGTGCAGGGCACAATGAAATCTCAAGACTATCAAGGGATTCTAGAGAGAAATGTGCTGCCGAGTGTCAGAAAGCTTGGTCTCAGTCACAGGACAATGACCCAAAACACACAGCTAAAAATACCCAAGAATGGCTAAGAGGAAAACATTGGACTATTCTAAAGTGTCCTTCTATGAGCCCTGACCTAAATCCTACTGAGCATCTTTGGAAGGAGCTGAAACATGCGTCTGGAAAAGGCTTCAAACCTGAGACAACTGGAGCAGTTTGCTCATGAGGAGTGGAACAAAATACCTGCTGAGAGGCGCAGGAGTCTCACTGACTTTTTGATTGCAGTGATTTCCTCAAAATTTTTGTTTTATAAACATGTCATTGTAATAATAATATGAGTAAATGTAGGATGATTGTTGAAATAAAGTGAAAATAAACGGGCTGGTCTGAGCCCAGATTTCCCTGCTTATGAATATGACAGGTCCAGTGCACATAACCAAGTGGAGTTAATATGACTGACTTAGATTCAGGAGCTGGACCACGCCTCAACCTCACCAGCTAACCACAGCTCATCTTGACCACACCTTCAATTAGCCACTTACAGCCTATGCCAACAACATCGTCCATGTCAGCTCTCTCGACCCAAATTTCATTTGCTCCATTTGTATGATAGCTCTGTGGAGCAGAGCAAACACTTCACTTACAATAAAATAAATAAAGTTAATTTATCTGAAAACAATTTAAATACACATATAAATACAATTTGGTGCGGCACATCCAAACGACACACTTCCTTTATTGGTCACATGATTTTTTCTTAAAAGTGATACACCAATACGGGGTTTCACTCTTGTGCACTCGGCACTGCTCACACACCAGTGTTGTTCGTCCCATCACTAGTTGTCCTTTCTCTCCTTAGTCAATCTCACCCGACTTTCACCTTCCAAGGACCGTCAGTCCACGCAACCTTGCACTCGTACCTCTCCCCCCGGGTCACATCCCACTCCTACACAATTTCCGACCAGTCCACTAAAGAGAATCCTTAGCCAGAATCTCCTCCTACTATTCCCACGATCCATGTCCAAGCTGCCTCTTCCGACTGGACAGCCGTTCCCAATCATTGCAACCCTGGACTGAAAGTCCTGTCATGTCCACTTTCTCATATGTTCCTCAGTCCTCTACCAACTCCTTAGCTCATTCCTCATTCACTCATCTTAATCCATCTTTTGGGGGTCCCAAATCAGGTGGGTGACCATTTTGGATTGGAGATAGAGCACCCACCCTGAGTCTCCTCCCAGCCATCACATCGACCCACCGTCAATAAATATCTTTATCATATTTCATTGTTGTGGCGTGGTCCTTGCTAGTGAATTTCATTTTAAAACGTGTACTAGTCTATGTGACTATATGACATCTTCCCAGTTATAACAGAAATGTGCAAACAATTACACAGAGTTGCACAGCTGACCCTCATGTGGACTTACACGTGCTTAAGGTTCACTTTTTCCATATAGGCACTTAATATTTAAGGCAGCACTGCAGATGATGATAAATTTAGCCTTTTACTATGCGGGTTACCTAGGTAGAGGAGGAGGATTATGGCAAACTTTACAAATGACTTGTGTATCTTTACGCAGACACATGCTCCACACTGGATAATCCCCATTTATGTAGTTATAGCACTTTCACCAGGACCGAGGAGGATCATCTTGTTTGGCTTCAACTTTACATAGACACTGCAGACTGTGACTTGGTGTGGATTTATTATTAGGTACAACAATTCGACTTTGAGACGCAGTAAAAGCCCCGCACTGGAGACTTGAAGCATTTTCAAGTGGATACAAGCTGAATCTCTGCATGCTTCATGCAGAGATTCAGCTTTACCACCAAGTTTTACCATCAAGACGATGTGTTTTGTTAGGGTACATGCAAGACTATGTTAAAAACTGAGTGTTGTATGTTCCCTCCATTTGTGCAGGGTGCAGTGGTAACTTGTATTGTGATAAGGAGAGGACACGTGTGTGTTGGAGGTGTAGTGGTTGTCGTGGGTCGTCTGTTGCCCAACTTTGTGGTCTGAGAACGAGATACCCCTGATATAGCACATACCTCATGATGCTGTCAATGCAGGTCATGCAGACCTAAGTGCATTCGCGAGTACTGTGCTCGTGTTGTGTAACTGCAGTACGAGTACTGTGGTCCTATGCAGTATGCAGTATGATTGCTTACCTCATGATGTTGTCATCGATCTGCATGAGGGAGGTAGCCGTGTACAGACGGCCCAGGTCTGCTTCTATGGACATAAGTGAGGCACCTCCGAACAGACTATGCCTGGGACACACAACAATGCAATACAAGTGTGTAACACACACTGAAACCATCAGTGCCACAGATATAATCTCCAACAGTATTTGGAAGAAAAACTGTTCCTGTACTGTCTAACAACACAGGGAGTACGTTATAATTCTACTGGAGTCTTTAAATCAACACAGTCTTACAATGTTTGGCCTCTCTACTCTGCTCACATTTTCTGTTTAATGCCCTATTATGGAATATTCCAGGCAAAGCAAACCATCTCATAGGTGACAAGCAGAGGGCATAGTCTCCACCAGATCAATAGTACACCTTTAATATGTAAAAACAAAAACTGTCCTACAGTTTCCCTGACTTAACCCATACCTGTGTGACAGGATGATCTTCTTCATGTTGTCGGCCATGAGGAAGTTGTAGAAGCGTCTGAAGTGGTCCCACTGCAGGAAAGTTTCCTGAGCCCTAAAGGAGCACAAAAAGTGACTGGTGAGCACAGTATAACCCAAAAGTCTACAGATCCACTAGTGACAGCACAGATGCAAAGGGCTTTCATCACCCAGCTCACACCTCACCAAAATAAAATGCACCAGTTTTATGTGATTGATGATGAGAAGGGCTGTGCTGCATGATATGACAGAAAGGTACATTAACATTATCAGTGGGATAATGTTAAGGGAAGGGAAAAAGGAGTGAAGTTAAACTAAGGTGATTCTCTGAGATTCCTTCCAGTGATGGCGTGCACTGAAGCAGAGGGTCTAAAGACGCATTGGTCACTAAATTATTTCTGGACAGGTAACGTCTGCTTTTCATTTGAAAAAGTACAATATAGTTACAGCAGCAACAGCAATTCTGAATGTGCACTGGCTATAAACAAGCAGCACAAGCGTAAGGAGGAGGCGGGAGGAGGTGTTTCTACTTAAGGAGCAGTAGGGGAGGGGGGGTTCTCGCACAACATTTGAAAAAGGACAAATAGTCCAAACAGAAGGATTTCTCCTTCCTCTGAAAATCCTCTATACAACCTTTAAAGCTAACCTTAAGAAGGGTTTCAAAAATGCCCAGGAGAGATCGCTAGATTACTCAAACATACACTGATGACATCTAAAACCTCTTATATAAAATGGTACAACGCTCCAAAAAGTTGATTTTGCAGAATACCCACTCTTTAACTGAATATCAGTTAGTCTGCTTATTACAAGGGGCAGAAATAATACAGTTTTGTGTGGTAATTGTTTGTCAAAAAACATATTTTTTTTTACATTTTATGTAACAAATTCAACAGTGAAATAACACTATGTTCCATGTCACTATTGCTTCCAGTTGACTCCATTTTGTTATTTGTATTTATTTCCAGACTTTTAGAGGCTCTGTAGCCGAAGAGCAGATGTGGACGTAAAGTGACAGTGGGGCCTACCTGAGGGCGCTGTAGCCTTGGCACACACTGACGCAGCACAGCACTCGCTCCTGATTGGTCTGGCTCTCTCCCAGGAACTTGCACACGATGTTCCCACCCAGACTGAAGCCCACTACAATGAGCTTGGTGTGAGGGTAGGCCCGCTTTATGTAGCCCACCATAGCAGAGAACTCCCAGGTGCACCCTGGGAAAAGGACAGAGCACAGCTCAATACATGCACCAAGTGATGACAATAACTCTACTGATGGGTTTGATGGAAATCCAGTGATACTTTGCAGCTGGTGTCATCAACATTTCCTGAGAGTGGGAAACTAACTGTAGGCAATGCTGCCTGATGTTCTGTGCCTTAAATCCATTTTAGTATTTTTTCTTGAGTTTAAGTGGTCTTAAAACCACAGGCTTACATGTAGAACACCCCCAGCGTGATGTCACTGTAAAGTATAATATCATATAGATATCGTTCACCACGACAGGTCAATGAATCCAGACAGTTTAAAGTTGCAGGTTTTCATGTTTTTCTAATTATGACTTGGTTTGGTGGGATAGTGCCCATGTCTCTTAAGTGGGAGCTTGTGGAAAAAGTACAAAAATAGAGGAAATAGCATTGAGTTCTAAACAGAAGCCTATGTCATTATTGACTGAAAGTACAGAGCGGAGACAGAGGTTTAGAAGAGGCTTTCCTGTTCTGTGTCCAGAGCTCACCAGGCTCCCCCTGGAGGCTGCTGTGATGCCCAGGGTTCAGGACATAGGTGACACTTTTGTCCTCGGGGCTCTTACCCTCCTCATAGTGCCCTGACATAATGACCCTACCTGTTGAACCCCAAGCCTTTTGTTTGAACTTTTCTATCATCATCATTGTATTTTACTGCTCATTGCGCTTAAATTCACCCTCAGGGACAAATAAAATGATATTGACTGATTGATATAGCAAAGACACAAATTCTATATTCTTTTTGCTAATGATGGGTCCCCAGACTCATTTACTCTTGTGGCTATTGTGATGTTACTGACATCATTGTTACACTATGTAAGAAACTGAAGTTATATCATGTTGACCTGACAAGGAAGCACTTAATCTTTGCACAGGTTTTGTTTGAGGATAAAACTCCATTATGGACAGATTAGACACAAAACCAGGCCAAGATTTCTGGGCTTTCTGCACTCCACCTTAAATGTCAACCATGACTGTCCTAGCTATGTTTACACTTCACAGGTTTCAGAGTGGTGCAATTACTGTTGCCATAACAATTCAAAGCAATACTACATCCTTTGAATTGTGGAGAGTCCTTAAATACTCACCTATAAACAGGAAGCTAAAGCCCGAATTAGAATTTAAAGAGGAATATAACTAGAATAGAAATGATCTACATCCTGTAAAATCTTGTGCAAATGGAAACTGGGCTTGTTGAAGCAGTCTTCCACAGTCGGTAAGCGTAGTCTGCCCACACGCTGTAAACCAAGTGGGCCCACCTCCTCTCTCAAGTGAATAGAAATTAGCATTCTGTTCTATTGGAGGCAAGTTGCTGTGTATTTATAGAGCTGTACTACATAGATGGGTGTGACCAGGGTTGAAATGTCAGCGTAGCTTGTGTTGTGACCTCCCATTCTTACCGTAGGTGAACATGCGCGGAGATGTGAGCTCAATATTGGGCAGCGCGCCTAGGTGGTTGAGCACAGCACAGCGGTAGCCCTCTTTCTGGGCGTGATCCACAAAGGTGCGGATGTAATGCTTCTCACTGTGATTTCCTATCCCAGGGCATATCACCATGGTGATGTCCTCTGGGAACAAAAAGCAAAAGGGAAATCACATCTCTGCAGCGGAGTTAGGACAAAGAGAAAACTACTGGTATAATGTTTATATAATTATAATAACACGGCACAGAAGCACAAGACTACTGAGTGACTGTGGCTGAGAAGTCATTTCATCATGTTTTAAAAAGGAAGGGGAAGGTAGTACAATCACCAGTGTCTAGACATTATTATCATTATTTAGACTACTAATTTTACCAAAACACAATTAAGGTCATTGGGGCCTCATTCATGAATATTTTCTTAAAAAAAATGTTTATGACCCCTTTAAACATAACTTACAATGTTAGAGGAATAATAGAGGAATTACAATTTTTTGTTGCATTATCAGAGTAATAATATTCTAAAATGGTAGAAGTTTTGTTCTTACGAGTGCTCCTGACTATAGGATTTGTTCTTCTAGATTCTAGAAGAACATTTTCAGTGAATAAAACTTTGTGATTGCCAAAAAATTTCATTAGAAGGCTTTAAGTACAAATTTGTTCATAAGAACATTTCATGAATGAGGCCCATTATATTTAAGATTTAACAGAAAATTTTACTTTTTTACTTTACATTTTTTCCCAGTTTTGCCAATCTGTAGGTTTTACATTTAACTTCATGCTAGGGAATACCATAAATGTTACCTAGCAACCATGATGTACACTTGGCCAAAACTCATCTAATGTACAAAAAAAATGTATTTGACAAATAAAAACACACCTTCATTTTGTTGAAATAATGTTCAAAGTATCAGAAAAAGAAGTTGAGAACGCCCTTCCTGTAATTTAACATATTTTTCAGTTTTTCTTTGCAATTTGTGTCTTGATTGATGAAAAACGATCATTTATACTGATTTACACTACAACAGGTATTATCCCAAGAAAAGTCAAGTCAAAATTAGAGAATCATAAAAAACAGCCATACACACTTTAAACAGCTCCAGGTTTTTTTAAACAAAGTTTGAAATTTGAAACTGCACAAAAACTGCCAATTTCCAAGAATAAATTACAAAATGAGGACTTCTAGGTCTAAACCTACAGATGTAGTAAAGACATAAGATGAGTTTTTACACAAAGTCATATCTGTGTTAGTGAAGTCTGGTCTTCCTCTAGTAGGATGCAGTTTTATGATTCCTGATTCGTCTTTAGTTCATCAAGCGGTTCAGACCTGTTGTTTCTATGACAACAGGACGTTCCTGTTTTATGGTTCTTATTATCTAGACAATTACCAGAACTGAAAAGGATCATTCAGTTCTTAAGCACCATAAAAATGCTGGTACCAAAAACAAGACATTTTTTTTGCCCTTCTCAGCCACTTGTGTATTCACAGTGAAGTTGTAGAATAAAAAACACATTTAAGCCAGTGGTGCTCTAAGCTTCTGATGACTTCTGAGGTCATCTGGACTAGATCACAAGGAGGATTTAAAGTTCAGGTGAGGCATGATAAGAGCAGCACACTTCTCCTTATCTATACAATGCTATCGGACAGTAGCAAGGCACAATCTGAGCAACAATATGTTCACAACAAGTGAGTAGAGTAGTTACTTCAAAATCATGCAAAAAAATTTAAATAGATAAATAAGAAGAAGTGACTTTATTAGATAAATAAGATAAAATAAATAAGATAAAGAGCAGTTTTATGTGCAACTGTCAGTAGTAAAACGGTGTGGTTGATATAGTGTGCAAACAGGAAGTGTAAACATTCTAGCAGGTACATGTCCAGCTGTAATCTGACAGATTATCTTAAAGGTCCCATGACATGGTACTTCTTGATGCTTTTACATGGCGCCTTAGTGGTTCCCTTCACTTCAAAATCAAGCCTCAGCGCATGAGATAGCCTCATGAAGACAGAGTCATAAATACGTCTCTGAAACGCTTTATTCTGGGCGTTGTTTCTTGAATGCAAATGAGGAGGACAGATACAGGCCAGTGCAGCAGGTGGGTTGTGACCAAATACGCTGCCGTTTCCTGGATTAGCGGTGTGCTGTGCGCTGTCACCCACTTCCGTGTTTTAAGAGCAGAGGAAGATATGAGATGCTTTCCATTAAAAAAAACAAAAACACATTTCCACAGAAAATAAATGCGTGAAGAGTCCCTTAGTCGTCCAGGTAGAATCCATGATAAAAGAAGAAATTCAATTTGTCAACTGGACAAAGTTTGTTTGGTCAAAAACGTTTCGCCGCTCATCCGAGAGGCTTCGTCAGTTCTGGTTCTAGTGCTGGTTAGACCCTGCTTATATCTCGCTGCAGGGAGGAGCTCACTACACTGAAATTGTCCTGAAACTATCACAACTAATTTGTTTCTTTTGTTTTTCGAATTTCTCTGGCGTCTAGTTTAGCATACCTATTCACTTGTCTCCCATTTATAGTTCCATTATCAAACCAAAGTCAAAACAGACAAAAGAAGGTCATTAGGGTTGAATAGTATGCTAAACTAGACGCCAGAGAAATTCGAAAAACAAAAGAAAGAAATTAGTTGTGATAGTTTCAGGACAATTTCAGGGTAGTGAGCTCCTCCCTGCAGCGAGATATAAACAGGGTCTAACCAGCACTAGAACCAGAACTGACGAAGCCTCTCGGATGAGCGGCGAAACGTTTTCGACCAAACAAACTTTGTCCAGTTGACAAATTGAATTTCTTCTTTTATCACAGAAAATAAAATTAAACCACTGCTGTTTCAGAGGTTCGGAGGCTCGGATAAAGGACATCCGAGCCTGGAAACACTCTCACGTGTCTCCAGGCAAAAAAAAACAACAACAAAAAAACGCATCTCGCATTTCGTACCTCGTTTGCAGTCCAAATTCTCTGGCCGTGATTTCCAGAGACGGGGGTGGACATCTAGACGGGGGGTGGAAACCTTTCCGCGAGTGTGACGTCAGAAAGTTCCCTTGTTCAGAATCTCCCATTTGGGCTGTCTTTTTTTCAAATGCAGAAAAGGATCGCAAATGCTCAGTTTACACATTTCGCAACTTTTAACAGGGTAGGGGAGCTCACATTAACGTTCAAAAACCTCAGAAAGTGAAAATTTCATGCCATGGGACCTTTAAGAGAAAGTAATGATCAAAACTAAAAACTTTTTTATTGTAACTTGAGAGTTATGAATAGAAAATATACAAGTGCACTAAGAAACAATTGCTTATGGTCAGCCCTTCTCCACTTCAGTAACAATGTTAATACGTTTAATTTTTTATTTTATTTTTTCAGATTTTATTTTCACCACCACATCAGTCCCTGCTGGGGTCTAAGCGCCAAACTTATCATCCCATTATAAATGCATAGCGCCTCTGGGTTGAACTAGTCTTAGCAGAGCAATTTGTCAGGTAAAAGGTAAGCGAGGACATGGACAGTAGACCACAGCAGCAGAGGACAAAATGAGAGTGGGGTGACTGCTAAAGCCTTACCTCCCGCCTGGTGGTCTCCGATGGGCTCAAACAGGTCAAAGGTGGCAGTGGCTCCGTCCTGCATGGGGAGGTACTTCCTGACTCCACATGGGTGAGGAGAGCTGACCCGGCCCAGCTTCCCGTAGAGCGCAGTCTGGAGGTGCCCACTCTTGCCCCACAGCAGAGGGGGAATGTACCTGGGGGGAACAAGGGGGCAGCATCAGTAACTGGAAGACTGTTAGATATAGGACTCTCAACTGATGCACTGTAGCTTTCCATGGGGTGTGATTCTAAGTACAGGCACTGCTTTGTCTGAGGACTTTTTAAGCTTTATTTTGACATATTCTGGCCATAAAGAAGAAGTCACAACAGGTGAGCTGATGTAATGTGTTGTTAAACAAGTCTCTCAGTTTAGCACTCTCACCTTTTGGTTGAAAATCAAATACCTAAACAAGACCATGAACGATTATATTGATCATAGGCTCCCAGGCTCAGAGTTTGAGTCCAGCCAACTGAAGCTCATTGAATCTTACAGTTACGGGGCAAATTTGGAGCCGAGTAGAATATTTTGTTTGCTATGGTAATACATCACTCTGAACCCATGGACTGTATTATTACATCATGCTTTAAATACTCAATACAATACTTCACTTTCATACAAGTATATTATTACAATAGCCTTTTATTACTATAGTCTAACGTTCAGAAAGTGTCCACGTCCTGAACAGTGTAGGCCACTGAGTTTTCCACACTGTTGAATCTAGAGCCAGACTCAATGGCTCAATACATTAGCACTCCATTCATTTGCAGTGACACAGGCTGAGGAGGTGGAACACTGTCTAAAATGGCCATTTCCAAAGAGCCTCATAAATATTTACACATGTCCAAATACAGTTAGCCTGCTGCTGTGAGCTGTTAAGAGTATACAGACGGCGCCTCAGTGTTGCCTGGGGAGCTGACATTACATCATCAGAGCAACAGAGGCAGAATTACTGAAAACAACCTCCTTCATTTTTATGACAGTATCAATTAACAAAATACTACTGTAATGTCCATCCATCCATTTTCTTCCACTTATCCGGGGCCATCTTATCTTTACTTATCCTTAAAAATTTTAAACAAATCAGGTCTTTTATAACACTTGGTGCTGCTAGAATGTTTCTTCACTCAATGATTTTATGCCATATTGAATATTGCATCACAGGTTGGTCTCTCACCACTGTTACCAATGTGAAAATAACTGAATCACTGCTTAAAAAATCTTTTAAAGTTTTTGACCAAAAACCTAATTCATTTCATGTATGTAATATTATATTAATATTATATATATAGGGCCTCCTCCAGAGGAGACTGAGGTCCCCACAGAAGAACCGCCTTTGGTCAGAACCCTCTCGCTGTGAGGACCACTAACATCTGGAACAGTCTTCCTCTGCACATACAGGAGAGCCCTACACTGATCACTTTTAAAACACAACTCAAACTATGGCTGAAAACCAACCAGTCATGTGACCACTAGACTTTTGTTTGTGCTGCTTGTTTTGTATGTTGTATTTTTATGTATTTGCTGCCGAGGGACTACGGATGAAAACTAGCTTTGTAAAATTCTGCATATTTACGTTTGTTTTATACTTATGTTCATTAATGTGCATTGTCCCTATCAAATAAATAAATAAATAAATTTGTGTAGGGATGAACTCCTAAATATATAGGGTTTGTGTGTTAAACGTGTGAATGACAACTCCAGTGATGTTTGTGATGAGGAAACTACATAACATAGATCAGAAAATAGTGCAATATAGGCCCTTTAAAAATAAACTGTTATTTATTATTTCTTGTATTTTAAGAATACTTGTTTAGACAGTGCTTCCTCATCGTTTTTAATCTGAAGAAGCTACATGGATGAGTATCAAATTGTATCGGCATTTTCAGTTGATATTATTTAATAATGATTTTTCATAAAAATGATGCTATTGGCTAACGACACATCCACATAGGTCCCAAAGCCAAAGTCAAGATTATGTTCAACAAACACATAGTAAATGCAAAGGTCCTGCTTATCTCCAGGGAACATCACACTGTACTTTGCTCTGTTGACGCTGGTGGAAAACACACTTCCTCTTTGCCAAAAGGAGAAATTCAATTTGTCAGCTGGACAAGTTTATATTTTACAGCTCATCCAAGCTGCTTCTTCAGTTCTGGTCAGATGCTGGTGGACACTGCCTATATCTGCCTGAAGGGAGGAGATAACTACAATGACATTACTCTTAGACTACCACACCACTACCAAACATACTCTAAATGCATGAGATTCTTGTTTTCATTTAGCAGTTCACAGTTCTGCCTGCTCCCCTGTAGTTCAGACGTGCCTGTGCTTTAACTATCTGTTTTTAAAGTGCAGTCATGGCATGAAACCAGAAAATACAAGCTGACCTAAAAGCAGTTTGTTTTCAGAATATAGTGGGACGAGGTCACACTGAGATGAAGGCAGTCTTGATAACTTTATAAATAGATTATATGTTATGAACAAAATATATAAATAACACCATTTCCTGTATTTTTGTACTTTCCTCTCAACTTTCTTCCACAAACTGCAATTTAACTGATATAAAACTATAATACATATTGACCATAGGAAATAAGGAAATAAGAAATACATAAAAACCTGTGATGTACTTTAGTCCATATTCCTGTATTTATTCAGTGACTAGTGTTTATATTAAAGAACACAGTGTGCTTATTGTCATACTGTGGAACCAAACCTGAAAACTGGCCTCGTTTCCATGGAGATCGGGCTGTGAACGAAGGACACATCTGAGTATCCTTCACGGTCTCCAATATCCCATCATGCACTGCGCAGCAGCAGTCAGATGTTTGAAAACACGGAGTGAAAACACAAACCAAAAATCCCGTCCGAAGAGTGGAGAAAACATGCGAGTACATACTTTTAACTTTAGGAAATCATCACTAAAAAACTGTAAACGTAAAATACGCTCATTAGCCACAAAACTATCAAATAAATTTGTTTTTAACTGTGTGAACCTCTGGGCTTTGAGCTAAAAGTTTGGCTAGTAATCTGCAGCTAACGCAATGAAATGATCAAACACTAAATGTTTTTACTGTTAGGGGAAAAGAAGCCCACGGAGGGATTAATGAAGCTACGAGGAGGACGTTTTCATGTAAACACATAACACTTCCCCTTCTTGAACGGCCACCTTAAAGTGGTGGAGGGGTTTGAGTGACAAAACTGAGGTTTTAGTCATTGGTCCTGAGGCTCAGAGAGACAAACTTATCAAAACTACAAGCACAGTCTTTTAACCCATCTCCTCAAGTTATTCTGAGCTGACTTTTATCCCACACATCAAGAGCATCACAAAAATAGGTTTCTATCATCTAAAAAACATCGCCAGAGTTCGCCCTATTCTCTCTCGGGCCAATACTCTGATGCTTTTGTCACCAGCCGTATAGACTACTGTAATGCCCTGCTCTCTGGTCTTCCCAAAAAGAGGATTTCAGGTTTGCAATTATTACAAAATTCAGCAGCACGTGTCCTGACTAGGACCAGAGGGCGGGATCACATTACACCGGCCTTAAAATCTCTGCATTGGCTCCTGTGAGTTTCAGGATAGATTTTAAAGTTCTTTTACTGGTTTTTAAATGTCTTAATGGTCTTGGGCCTTCTTATCTTTCAGAACTGCTTTCCCCTTACGAACCTTCACGGGCCCTGCGCTCCTCCGGCAGCTCCAGGTCATTCCCAAAGTCAGGACACACACTCACGGAGAGGCGTCTTTTCAGGACTACGGCCCTCGTCTACGGAACTGCCGGAGGACCTCAGGGCTGCAGAGAACGCTCATGTTCATGTTTTTAAGAGTGGGCTCAAGACAGGAATGTTTACATTTCCTGTTTGCACTATATGAACCATTTTTACACTTCCTGTTTGCACTTTATTAACCATGTTTACACTTCCTGTTTGCACCATATCAACAATATTTACACCCTGTTTTTTTTTTTTTACTACTGACAGCTGCACATAAAACCAATGTTGCACATTACCTCTAAATAAGTACATAGCACCTGTCATGGCTAACTTGCCTGACCTACTTTTGTCAGCGCCAGAACTGGGGCAGAACTTGGCTCACAGAACACTGTCAGGGATAAGTCAGTGTTGATGCACGACACTGCTGAAGGGGATGCCAAACAGATTCACATCACAAAACCCGAACTATCCCTTTAAGGTCCGCGGAGGCTAGTTTGAGGGCTGCAGCCTTCACAGCCTTCACAGCCTTCGGAGGACCAGGACTTTGCAGCCTTCGAATGAGCACACGGCTAATGTGTGGTGCCATCCAAACCCAGCACTGGCAGCAAAGCATTACCTTTACCAGAAGTCCAGATGGCACTGAAATCACCATGGTAACACCTACAATAGCAGAAGTCGTACTCACTCTTTGGTGAGCTGGGGGCAGGACTTGAGGAGGAAGCGATTGAGGGGCGTGTCCTGGAAGGCAAGGTCTGGTGGTGCGGTGGGGCTCTTCAGGTTGAGGCAGCGCACCATCACGTACAGCACCGTGGCAACCGCTGCAAGCTTCATGCCGTCAAACATGGCGGGCATCTCCGGGGAGAGGGTGTTCATGCTGGACTCATGGGCACTCATGCTGTAAAACTATTAGCAAAGACTTAGCTTCACAGGCATATCAACAATTCATTTCTACAAAAAGAAAAAAATAGCTATTACAATGACCATTTTTAGACATTAGAATGGAATTTTGAACGTACAATAACAGTAGGTTCCTTAAAAAAGAGCTGTTAATCACAAACAGACCTCGAGTTGTGTTTTGTTTCATTCACGCGTGTTAAACACAAACCCTTCTCTTCTCTCAAACTGAAAACACTCTCTTGCACATTATGATTTCATATGGTAATACAGGAAGTACTCCATTGTGTTTTTAAACTCCATACATCTTCTCTAGAATCATTTGGATGATTTCAGCTCTGGAGTTGCCAATCTCTGTTAAACAAAAGTTAAAAGGTAACGAGATGTTAACTTGAAAACTACCAGATCATGACATCACAAGGTGGAACAGAGCATTTTAGGCTTTGGGTACATAGACTGACTAATAATGCAGGATTATGCCGAATATGTGTAGATGAAGCAAAACACAACTCCATTTTTTAAACACTTAAAACTAAAACATAATAGTCAATTTTAAAGAATATAGGCTCTTAAAACTATGGGAAATTCTGACCTTATTGTGATTTTTTTTTTTTTTTTAAACGGTAATGTATAGTAAGGTACTCCGGGTTGTGTCCATGGTTTAGTCCCAGTTTTTATGTGGCATTTGTGCAAAGTGTGTGAATGCATCATAAGTATTGATGCATTCAAATCTAGTTTTGGTACTCATTTTTTTTCATATCTGGATATGCGTTTTTGACATCCCTAAAACACAATACCAGATTTAAACTTATCATCACAAATGTGCAATTATAGTGTTTATCATCTGCAAAGTACATATTCTTCATAAAGTCATATTATGTCATTGTTATTATGTAATGCGAAAATATGTTGACACCCAAATCGTTAGTCTTCTTCAAACATGCCCCCTGATGCTTTTAGAATGTGCATTGTAATCTGAACCTCCATTTAAAACATTATAAAAACAACAACAACAACAACTATCTAATCCCTATACTTGCCAGAGAATTTACAATGGAATCATAACCCGATCAAATCAATCAAATGTTTTTGGAGAAAATCTTTCAAATTTGTGTTAAAATGGCAACAACATCTATAACCACGCATTAGCCAAAACTACAAAAAATTAATCAAGTTCAGAATAATGTGAGTAATTAAGTCATGTTTGCACTACGGTTCTGATGCTGCTCCTCTGAACCCTGTTTTTTTTACTATATGATAGTTAATAATAATAATAATTAGTGTTTTATGTTCGCACCTTATCACCGAGACAAGTTCTTAGTCTGTGAATTGTGGTCACTTGACAATGGCAATAAAAGTCTGATTTCTAAATGCTCCAGTAGTTGGTGTACACAGTCACTTAACTTAAAACATGCTTTACTTTCATTACAGTTTAAATTAATGGTATGAATTACAGTGTAATCCTCCTCGGTACACAGGAAAAAGATAACCTTACTGAGATGAGCTAGTACATTCTAGGCTGTCCATCCAAGTTCCTCTTTATTTATTGTACTTACACGCCCAGCAGTGAATTACATAAGTGCTACCTAAAGGTCCTCTGTTATGCATTACTCAGCATGTATGGAATTCAGCCTTAATTTCTAAACAAAAGCTGGGCTCGTCTTCTACTGGTCTGGTCCTGAATAGAAAAACACTTCATAGAAACTAAAGTTGTCAAAAGTATTGAAACTAGATACTACTTTTGAGCAGGTATTGATACTAAAAAATGGTCCCATTCACAATACAGAAATGCACATTTCCTAAATAGTTTTAGAATGATCTTGAGCTGTACCAGAACAAGTATAAGAGCACATAGACTATTATACACCCAGGGACCACTATGGAACCTACAGGACCACTGAGGGAGTACAGAGCTATAAGGCCACTTGGTAATATAAAAGAAAGTACTACCATTTAAAGCTGAAAATCACATTGTATTATCTAAAGAAAGATAATCATTGTGATATCCCAATCAGTACTGAGTGATTCTTTAGTGTCAAAACTGAGAGCCATAAGAAAACTAATACAAACAGAGTCCAAGTTAAAGGAAAAGTAACGTTATTTTACAATCCGAGCCTTCTTTCGGTAATAAAACAAGTCGTTTGACTCACCCATAGCACGTTGGTGTCATTTGGAGCTGTTTGGTAAAAGTTATGTTGTAGCGTAACCGTTAGCGTGAGTACTCGGGGCAGTACTTTGCGGTCTCCAAATAACACAAACTTTAGCACCTTTCAAATCATAGAAGCCCGATGTCTTAATCTACGATTTCATTTGAAGCAAAAGTGGCCTGTAATCCAAGATTTAGCCATAGTTTCGAGTTGATGAGGACACCAGTGCGCATGTGTGGACTGTGCTCTCAGCTCCCGGGACCAAAACATGAAACGCAAAGCTGAAAACTATGGCTAAATCTCGGATTACAGGCCACTTTTGCTTCAAACGATGTCTTAATCGTAGATTAAGACATCGGGCTTCTATGATTTGAAAAGTGCTAAAGTTTGTGTTATTTGGAGACCGCAAAGTAATGCCCCGAGTACTCACGCTAACGGATACGCTACAACATAACTTTTACCAAACAGCTCCAAATGACACCAACGTGCTATGGGTGAGTCAAACGACTTGTTTTATTACCGAAAGAAGGCTCAGATTGTAAAATAACGTTACTTTTCCTTTAAATAGGTGAATAATAAATTAATAATCATTTGAAGCTAAAAAAAAAAAAAAAAAAAAGAGGAGCAGCAACAACAACAATAACAACACATGTGACTATGGTTTACCAGAACATTATGTACCATGACAAAATGCTTGGCTTGACGCTTGAGTCATAGTCCATATCAAAATAGGACTACACTGGGAATAAACCTGGACCCAAACCTGGACCAGACTAGTACTAAACCAAAACTAGAACAGGACCAAACTGAGTCTACACCAGGACTAAACAGATAAAGTCACAATGTCACAACTCCTACACTTCTCCAATCTGAGGTGTGTGACAACCTCCTTTACTGTAAACTCAAGTCTATGGCTGGACAAATAACACATATAATCAATTTGCTAATGGCCCCTTTTACTTATTTTACTCTCAAACCCAATGGTTTTGGATCAAATGGTCAAAAAAAAAAAACATATGGTGTTGGCTCTATTAATTGTATTCCTGTACAGTTAAGTTTTCATTTGGTGGGTTTTGGAATAAAGTTACTTTCCTAAAAACAAAGAAATACATTGCAATACATGATCACACAATTTGGGCTTCAAACTGCACATTGTTAGTGATGCGTGCATGTGTGATTTTTCCTTTTTCAATTATTGATAGACATACAAATGTAAAGCCATTTTAACTCTATGTTGCATTTTATACTATAATTAAAATGTAAAAGTATTCTAAGTATTGAATACAGTACTCCAATTGGAGTTACAAAATAGATTGAATACCTGAATAATGCAAGTATTCAGTATTCTGTAACCAAATATATTTTTAAAGTTTTCTTCCCAACACTGTATGATCCAAGTGTACACTCAGCTTTACCAAACAATGACCGATAGATTTGAAATGTACTTACATGATCTTCAAATGGAGCTCTATGAGAACTGGTGACAAATCTGCGGTCACAGTGATATGGTCAGACCTGAACAAAAGCAGAAATGTACTTAGTTCCCTTTTTAACGGCTATTTATATAAAGTTGCAGTTAAAATGCACTTCATGACCCGTTAGGTGGAAACGAATCATTGAGAAAAGAACAATTTCCCTTGTGTAGTTCTGTAGATCCGTGTGCTCCTAAATAAAGCGGTTTGGACTCATCGGGACTGAGAATAAGGTCAGTTCTAAGCCCAGGGAGGAGGCTGACGGTAAGGACTGAATCTGACTGTAGACTGGAGCTTAATGACAGCACTCCCGGATCTTTGTCACGACTGACAGACTGACAGCGAAGGCAGAGAAGGCGTTTGAGGACAGACAGGAGCCTACACGATGGATGTCACTCAATCAAACGAGAAAAAAACAAAGACTGAAATGTTAGATTACAGATGTTGTCCTGATGTTTAGTAAACCCAATGGCAGTATGACAGTAACCGTTTCTTCCTGCTCAGATCAGCTCGATTCCTATTTTTGAGACATTTAACTAGGTATACGATAATTATTAATAATAATAATAATAATAATAATAATAATAATAATAATAAGGAAACGGAGCTACAATAGGGTCCTACGCACCTTCAGTGCTCGGGCCCTAATAATAATAATAATAATAATTATACATAAAGCAAAAAGACAAACATAAAAACTAAACATATAATGGCCATGACAAACAGAAAATGCAGACATGTTGACGTTACGCACCTTGCTCGCTACAGACGCACTCAGCCCTTGTTGCTAACAGCAGCAGCAGCAGTCTCTCACACGGGGATGCGCTGTGGAAATAGCTCGGGTAAATGTGAGAACCGTGTCTGTATGGTTACTCCATGGCTGTGTGATGCCCCGAGCCCTGAGCTGCGCAGCTGTGCCTGTCTCCGTGTCCCCGGGTCGCTGCCTGTCTCCTCTAGTACACACCGTTAGCCGCAGTGTGCTAGCTGCAGTTAGCCGGATATGTATCTGCGCACCACTTCCGTGACGCTTCCGTCGTTTGCATACGGGGATTTGGATTGGCTGATGGTGCGATACGTCATCCTCTGAGTCCTGCCCACTGTCATGTTTATAAGAGCGAGTCTCCAGATCATTATTCCAACAAGAAAAACGTGCTATTTACTTTAGTGCAGTGTTGTATAAAGTAGTGGAAAATCAAACTCAAGTAAAAGTATAGGTACCCCTCCCAAAAGTGACTTTGGTAAAAGTCGAAGTCACTGACTGAAATGTTACTTGAGTAAAAGTCTTAAAGTATCTGGAACTTCTTGTACTTAAGTATGACAAGTAATGTAAAAATAAATGTACTCAAGTAATGTAATTAAAAGTACAAGTAAAAGTATCAAGCAAAGGCAGTCTGAATTTAATATTTTTTAATGTTCGCCCCCTTATGAAAATAAGGCATACATAACACCATTGAAGGAGTGTTTTTGGAGGAAGAGGGTTTTTTGCAATTGGGCCTTTAATTCTACTGTAAAACACCATGTTGGGCTCACCCATGGTAGTTTTGTGTCATATGGAGCACTGTCGAAGATATTGGGTTTGGTGATATCCATGAAACGCCGTCCTATGAGCAAGTAAATGCAGGCACAAAATACGTTATACGAATCCTTCATATCAGCGTAAGAGAACATTGTGTTTAAGTACGGCCAGGGATGCTCATCGTCAGGTCCCCCTTCATTTGTAGCCGACGTGGATGCTGTCTCCTCTTCCATCAGGGATGTTGATTGATTAAACTAGCTGCATGAAACCAACAGGTGTAGGCTGATTGTCATGCGCAAGTAGCGAACAAGCCCAGGCACGTCCCGACTTCCTTCAGTCAGTAGAGGGTTTTTTTTGTAATGAGTAACTAAACGGCACATTGAAAATGTATTGGAGTAAAAGTATGCAATTAAATTTGGAAATGTAGTGAAGTAAAAGTAAAAGTTATAATTTTTTTTTAAACTCAAGTAAAGTACAAAGTCTCCCAAAATGTACTTAAGTACAGTAGTGAAGTATTATTACTTCATTACTATACAACACTGCTTTAGTGCGTGAGAAACACCGTACAGTGTGATCTGGAGTCAGGCCTACATTTGTCTCCTGGTTAACCGAGACACAAAGGTGAGTAGAGTATCTAAAAAGTGTACACAAGTAAGAGTTACTGCAAGATAACTCTATGCTTATTATGCTTATTCCGTAAGCATAGCATTCGTTTTCATTGCTACGCGGATGACACCCAGCTCTACCTTTCCTCCAAACCCTCCTCATCACTCCCACCATTCTCCCTTACCCTCTGCCTACAGGAAATCAACTCTTGGTTCTCCTCTAACTTCCTAATGCTCAATAGTTCCAAAACAGAAGTCCTCCTAGTAGGCACTCCATCCACACTTTCCAAATCTAACAGTTTCTCCATTAACATTAATAACTCGACTGTCCATCCCTCTCCTCAGGTCAAGAGTCTGGGTGTCATCCTCGACAGCACACTTTCATTTCATTCACACATCAATAATGTCACCCGGTCTGCATACTTCCACTTACGCAACATCTCTCGTCTCCGCCCCTCCCTAACTCCTCACACCACTGCCGTCCTAGTCCACAGCCTTGTGACCTCTCTCATCGATTACTGTAACTCTCTTCTTTTTGGTCTCCCCAACAAATCCCTTCAGAAACTGCAGCTCCTACAGAACTCTGCAGCCCGGATCATCACTCGGACCCCCACTATCCATCACATCACCCCCGTACTACAACAACTCCACTGGCTCCCCATAAAACAGCGAATTCACTTCAAAATACTCATTACCACATTCAAAGCATTACACAACCTCGCCCCACCATACATATGTGACCTCATCCACATCACCACTCCATCCCGCACCCTCCACTCTTCCTCCTCTCTTCAGCTCTCTGTCCCCTCTGCCCGTCTCATCACCATGGGGAGCAGAGCCTTCAGCCGCTCTGCTCCTCAGCTCTGGAACTCCCTCCTGACCTCCGGAATATAGACTCTCTCCCTCTCTTTAAATCCAGACTCAAAACCTGTTCAGACTGTCCTACCTCTCATAGCCAATCACTCCACTCTGATTTTGTTTTTATCTTGTTTTATATGTTTTATTGTATTGTTTGTTTGTGCTTTTTATTCATTTTAACCTTGTGCAGTGTCCTTGGGTGTTCTAAAGGCGCTTTTAAATAAAATGCATTATTATTATTATTAGATAATATTAGAAGTACACACTACTGGTCCAAGAAATTACTCAAGTAAAAATTAAAAAAAGGTATTTGGGAAAACTACTTCTCAAGTAAGAGTAACTTACTGTCGAGATGTAACATCTGATAAATGTGCAAAACATTAATGCACAAAATCTGGTACAGTATTTTCAATACGGAATACAAGAAACGGCAATAAGTAAAAGGATACAAAAAAAGGAAACTGTATTCCACTACAGTTACGAGGACAGAAGACGTACTCAGATTACAGGTACATTTACTGAAAATTGGGATTATTTAGCAGGATTATTTGAAAGCATTTTATGTTATTTAATCTTTTAGAAGCTCAATGTCTTAGTCTACGATTTCGTTTGGTCAAAAGTGGCCTGTAATCCGAGATTTATCCATAGTTTCGAGTAGATGAGGATGCCAGTGCGCATGTGCGGACTGTGCTCTCAGCTCCCGGGACCCAAACATGGAACGCAAAGCTGTAAACTATGGATAAATCTCGGATTACAGGCCACTTTTGATTCAAACGCAATCGTAGACTAAGACATCGAGCTTCTATGATTTGAAAAGTGCTAAAGTTTGTGTTATTTGGAGACCGCACGGGGCATATTACATGCTCGGGGAATATATTATATGCCCCGAGCTATGGCTAGAAGTCGCGCTAGGCTAACGGCGTTAGCCTAACGCTAATCTAAAACATCTCCGGAAATGCTCCATATGACACCAAAGTGCTATGGGTGAGTAAAACAACTTGTTTTATTACCGAAATAATTGTAAAAAAAAGTTACTTTTCCTTTAACTTGTGTTGTCTCAAAGTTCAAAGTCAGTTTTATTGTCAAAAACCATATGTACAGGTTGCACACACAGGTTTTGAAATTGCAGCACCCTCTAGGCCCACAGTGAACATAAAACATGTGATAAACAAGACGATAAACACCATGACTAAAACATCACATATACCCGTAGCAAAAGTACAGCAGACTTGTGTATAATACAAATAAGTAAATAAGTAAAACTCACAATGTGTAGCGTACTAAAGCTCACATGGTCTCTTGCTGTCCCTTAGAGTTAAGGGTAGGACATTTGACACATCTCGTTCTGTTTTGGTCTCACAGGCGTCCTCTTGACCTATGACCTCCACAGTGGTTGGTTTAGGGTTATTTCTTGGGACAGTGCCGGTCTGAACCAGCAGAGGAAGCACCCTGGAGCGAGCAGCTGTTTGTCACTGTAGAAAGAGAGGGACAAGTTGTTCAAAGTGTTGGGACATGGAGGGACTCAGGACACCTAAAGGGCCTGTAACTGATTTTAAAATGTCCATATTAGGCTATTTTCTGATCTCTGTTCTAATGTTTCATACCTGGAGTTGTGTTTTGTTTCATTCACACATGTTTAACACACAAACCCTGCATACATAAGCTGAGTTGTTCCCTCAAACAGAAAACTCTGTTCCACTTGGTGATGTCATGTGGTAATACAGGAAGTGCTCCACTGTGTTTTTAGGCCCTGTCCACACGACAACATTTTTTGGTGGAAACGGAGAAGTTTGTACACCCTGCACCTTCTTTAGAATCTCTGGATAAATTCAGCCTGGGAATTTCCAGTCATTACTTAAAGGAAAAGTAATGTTTTTTTTTACAATCTGAGCCTTATTTCGGTAATAAAACAAGTTGTTTTACTCACCCATAGCACTTTGGTGTCATATGGAGCATTTCCAGAGATGTTTTAGATTTGCGATATCCATCATGTGAGTTCTCGGGACATGTTTGCGGTCTCCAAATAACACAAACTTTAGCACTTTTCAAATCATAGAAGCTCGATGTCTTAGTCTACGATTTCGTTTGGTCAAAAGTGGCCTGTAATCCGAGATTTATCCATAGTTTCGAGTAGATGAGGACGCCAGTGCGCATGTGCGGACTGTGCTCTCAGCTCCCGGGACCCAAACATGGAACGCAAAGCTGTAAACTATGGATAAATCTCGGATTACAGGCCACTTTTGACCAAACGAAATCGTAGACTAAGACATCGGGCTTCTATGATTTGAAAAGTACTAAAGTTTGTGTTATTTGGAGCCCGCACGGGGCATATTACATGCTTGGGGAATATATTATATGCCCCGAGCTATGGCTAGAAGTCGCGCTAGGCTAACGCTAATCTAAAACATCTCTGGAAGTGCTCCATATGACACCAAAGTGCTATGGGTGAGTAAAACAACACTTGTTTTATTACTGAAATAAGGCTCAAATGGTAAAAAATGTTACTTTTCCTTTAACTAAAAGTAAAAGGTCACTGTTAACTTGACAATTACCACTACATGACATCAAAAGGTTGGACAGAGCATTTTGAGATTTGAAGATGTAGAGAAAGAAATAGAGCAAGAGAAGGAGCAAGAGGAGATTAGGAAGAAGAGAGAGCATGGAGAGTCCAACACTGGGTTTATACAGGCAGTACAGCGGGATTAAACAGGTCATCATGACATAAATAATGAGGGCAGAAGTGAGGGGATGCACCTGAGAGAGGAATGCCAGTTTCTATGGAAAAGTACTGACTGAAACTGGGGGCAGATAATTATAACGGTAAATATTTTTAAGAATATGTTAAAATGTATTTTGGTTCTATAATAAAAGTTTAAAACAAACCAAAACTCAAAATAAGTTTTAAGGTATTTCTTAAATCTCACAGCCATTTATATGGTGTAATACAAGACCTTTAATCAGCCTGAATTTGCGGGAGCTTTTCCAAAAAGTTGCGATGAAAGTTGCGGTGCTTTTAAGGTTTTGTTGCGATTTTGTTGCGGGAGGAAGTGAAAGTTGCGATAAATAGTTGTGATTTTCCCTTTTTGTAATTAAAATTGAGTAATATTTTGAATACTGAGTTATTACTAACAAAGAATAATACAAAGACACAGAGATCACAGATATGGTCCTAAAACAACCTTACCAACATCGAAAATAAATTACTACTAGGAGGGGAACTGTTTCGGTCTTTTGCTGTTATTTTTGTGGGCAAATGGCGCCGCAGACATGTTTCTTTGCCATTAGAAGCCGTGTCCCAATTCCCAGAGTGCACAGTTTGGAGTGTGGTTTGAAGGGCATGTACGTCATTTCTTTTTTTATCCCATGCGCAGTTAACACACGTTTGCAGACCGCAGTCGTTTCCATGGAAATCGGGGCGTGGACCAAGCGCGTGAAAATGCACGCTTCACGCACTCATATATCCCAGCATGCACCGTGTGCTACTTCTACGGGAGAAAATGGAGTCGGCGGCTGCTTCCCGTAGTTGCGAGACCTGTCGCATTTCGCAGACGGCCATGTGGTCTGCAGAGTGCACTCAGGGCTGAGCAAGTGTGCACTGCCTTGACTGCAGTCTGAGCCCCCTTCAAACCACGCTCCGAACTGGGGACACGGTCACAGTTTCGTTTCGTCACACGGAAGTAAGGCAGAAGGAAGTTGGTCGACGTGAGTTCAATACGTCGCCGATGACTGGTCAAAATTGGTAAAAATTGCGGGAAAGTTGTTGCCTGGAAGAATCCATGACTCATCGCTGTACCAGCGGCGAGTCTGGTAATGCTTGGTCCAGAATGCGCTGCCGTTGCGCGTAGACAGACAGCTAAGTGAACCAATCAGAGAACAGTTAACGGACAGCGACGTAAACCAATCAAACAAAAGAAAAGAAAGAAAAGAAAGGCCTCTAGAGCTGTCAGCTGCTGTGGTTTTAAGGAATCGATGTGTTTTAGGTCATTTAAGACCAATTTTACAGCTGAATGGAAGGGACGTTCAGTTCTCCGATGCGCCTTCTTGATTCAAAACTGAGGAGGAACTTCCGCTGCCTAAGAGTGACGTTGCGGACAAAGGCGGGTGCACTGACGTCACCATCTTTGAACGAATCAGAATCGCGGAGTCCGTTGTTAACCGGGGGAGCGAGGGTGGAGCGAGGGTGTCCAAATGGTATCTCGCTGTATAGCAAATACAGAGAGATATCATTTGGCTGGCCAGGTAAGGAAAGTTGTGGTGATTGGTCAAAATTGCAACACCGCCCTGTATTCACGGGGATTGGCTGAAGTTGCGTTGAAGTTGCAAATCGCAACAACGCAAATTCCTGGAGGGTCTGTTTAATGTATTCTTGTCAAGATAAATGCTATTTACATCATGCAGTGTATGGGAGAGGCACAAGCATTTCCTTGGGTAATAAGTCTCATCGAGTATGTCAGTGTTGTTCCATCCCAGCTCTGGCCACTGCATACTGCCATTGTGTTCTTGAGGAAGACACTTCACCCACCTGCTGTTTGAGTGGCACACTTTGACAATGTTGGATGTAAATCGTGCTCTTATCTAAAGAGGACCAAGATTCAAAAGTTTCAAATTAACCAAAAGTTTATTTCCCTAACAAAAAGTCTAAAGCAGAGCTCTGGGTCAGCCTCTCCTAGAGCTTACAGTAGCAGCAAACCGACAACTAGCTCTTCCCTCACACACAGACAAAATACAATATGCAAATAATATGTTGATTCAGGATCCGCCTCCTGCTCTGGCCCACATTCTTCTGCTCATCATCCGCGCAGTCTTTCTTTTGCACCAGTCTTCCCCTCCTCCACAGAGTGCTCACCAGAACCAGATCCTTCCTGTCATTAATTCCACAGAACTCCCCAACCTCACTATGTCCCTTCCTGGCACACATTAACTCCCGAGGTCAAACAATACAATCCATATGTTATTTTCAGTGTTTCATATAAACATTAAGTAATATAAGTGATATTCAAGCAAGTCACTTGGTGTTTATATTATTGATATTCCTTCAGCAAATGTCTTTCAGTCAGCCCCAGGGCAGCTGTCGTACAGGAATAGCCTGTAACCATCATCAGTGGCTAAATGGGCTACATGCTACTGCCCATCTGAGACTGGACCAGGCATTCCTCCAGACAACACTCACCTTATTCACTTCAAACACTGATCATTTCACTAGAAATATTCAGTATATCTGCCAGTATATCTGATATTAACTGATACCAGTGTAGCGACTGAAAATGGCATTTTCTCCCTGTGTTACCTTTAAAGCAATTGTTCCTTTAATAAATAATTTCTTTAATTTCATGTTTAAAAAGAAATGGCTTGCCCTCTCCAGCTGGGTGGAGAGTCCTTGCCTCAAGTGGAGGAATTCAAATATCTCGGGGTCTTGTTCACGAGTGAGGGGAGGATGGAGCGTGAGATTGACAGGTGGATTGGTGCAGCGCCTGCAGTGATGTGGTTGCTGTACCGGACCGTTGTGGTGAAGAGGGAGCTGAGCCAAAAGCTCTCAATTTACCGGTCAATCTACGTTCCTACCCTCACCTATGGTCCTGAGCTCTGGGTAATGACCAAAAGGACGAGATCGCGGATACAAGCGGCCGAAATGAGTTTCCTCCACAGAGTGGCTGGGTGTACCCTTAGAGATAGAGTGAGGAGCTCAGTCATATGGGAGGAGCTCAGAGTAGAGCTGCTGCTTCTCCACGTCGAGAGGAGCCAGCTGAGGTGGCTCGGACATCTGTTCCGAACGCCTCCTGGATGCCTCCCTCGGGTGGAGTTCCGGGCATGTCCCACCGGGAGGAGGCCCCAGGGAAGACCCAGGACACACTGGAGGGACTATGTCTCCCGGCTGGCCTGGGAACGCCTTGGGGTCTCCCCATATGAGCTGGAGGAAGTGTCCGGGGTGAAAGAGGTCTGGGAGTCCCTACTTAGACTGTTGCCCCCACGACCCAGCCCCGGATAAGCGGAAGAAAATGGATGGATGGATGTCTTGGGAGTTTCAGACAGGTTCCATGGTGGTATGGAAGTGTTTGTCAGGGGTGTTTTATTGTATTTATGGTTTGCACTCGTAAGGGGTGGCGGAATATTGTCACTTCTGGTTTTGCCACTCCACTTCTGGTTCGCCGTTTCTGGTTGCGGTTGTGGCTAGGCGGACTGTCGGGATGGTTTTCTCTGTCACTGTCCACTTTGGAGTTCAATGCCTTTTCACCTTCTAGAAAGTCGAAATGGCTTCGACCAAATAAACAAATGACAAATTGAATTTCTCCTTTTACCATGGATTCTACCTGGACAACTGAGGTATTCTTCACATTACAGTAAAGTGCTTTGAATGTGAGAGTACAAGTCACAACACAGTCATGCATCCTGGACCTCCACCACAAACCAACAAGGCTCCTACCGCTGGTCAGGAGGATGGCGGGAGGGAGAAGGCTCTGACAGCATTGCGGTAACTACAAGCTGTACAGAGGTGTGCGGTTCAGGTCAGTGGGGTTGTTCATGTTCCAAAATATGTCTCACTAAGATGTACCCTAAGGTTGCAAAAACAGTGCTGTTAAAGCTTATGTCATCATTGATGATCAGAGCAACCGTTCCTTACCCAGGCCTGAGTTCTTCAAACTGTTCAATGTTAAAAACGAGCCTGTCTGCTACAATTTGAGAACCTGCTCTGGCTTTGTTGAAACATGGGGCAAAATGGCTGAAGGCTTTCATCAGGGCTCTCAAGTCTCACGCATTGAGAGTGTGACACACGCAATTCGACGTGTTCACACGCAACACATGGTATTTCTCACGCTGAAATTTAGTTATGCAATTCAGGCACCGCGCGGTTTCAGCGCCATTCGCCCCCCACCCTCCCACCCCCCGCTCCTTGCGGAAAAAAAATAGTCACTCGCAACCCCTCCCCCCGGAAATTACGCAGTCTCACGCACGACCCCGCTCAAAACTTGAGAGCCCTGCTTTCATATTTAGCCTTTAGATGGGTCAGTGGTAATCCCACTGCCTCCTCTTATTGAATATCAGGATATTCCTAATAATAGAAGTGAAATCCTAACTCCAAGTGCTGTACTGCACCAGCCACACCTCCGGTCTATAGCAAAGTACATTCCAGAGCTAGACCCAAACGCAGAAATACTCCTGCTACGAGGGAGAGACATTATGCATGGACACAAAGTCAGGGAACAAGTCAATGGCCCTCATCATGCACCCTTTGCCCAGCACCTAGATTTAGGGTGGGGCGTCGTTGGAGAGGTGTGTGTAGGTAACGTCCATAAACAAACAGTTAACTCATTCAAGACAGTAATTCTTGAAAATGGCCACCCCACAGTTTTTGGAAAATGTGAAAACTTTCTGCAACTCAAAGGAATGCCACATGCAAACAGGCCCAGCAAAGCCTCAGAGCGAACTCTTTAACCATACTGAAAATGACATTAAGCTAACTCCCTCCGCAGAGGACACTCTCTTCTTACAGATAATGGACAAGGGCATGTACAGAGACGATAACAATAGTTGGGTTGCCCCTCTTCCCTTTAAAGAGCCACGTCAGCAAATGCCAAACAACAGAGACCTAGCACTCAGTTGGTTTTCTTCCCTAAAACGAAACATACAGAAACCCCACATGCAGCAACAATATGTGGAGTTTATGAAGGATGTTTTCTCCAGTAGGCATGCCGAAGTAGCACCTGCAGTAAAGCAAGGAGAAGAGTGCTGGTATCTTCCAACATTCAGGGTTTACCATCCACAAAAGCCCAACAAGATCAGGGTAGTTTTCGATTCCAGTGCCCAGCACTCCGGTGTCGCACTCAAAAATGTGCTCCTTACCGGCCCTGATATGAATAACAGTCTTATTGGGGCGCTCCTTTGTTTCTGCAAAGAAACTTCCTATCATGGCCGACATACAGCATATGTTTCATTATTTCAAGGTGCACGAGGACCAGCGCAACTACTTCCATTTTTTGTGCCATAAGGACAATGATGTTGACAAGGAAGTCATTGATTATCAAATGAAAATCCACGTGTTTGGCAACTCACCATGAAGAAATTCGATTAGAGCAGGTCAGACACACACTCACTATGCTGGTGCTACTATCGGAGAGGTAATGATGCACTATTCAATATTATTGAAAACACCATTTGTTATGTCCTCTATGTGACACTGAGTTAAACCACTGAAGAAGAACCACGGGAGTAGGTTTTGTACTTTAATTTTCCTCTTCAGATGGTGAAAACTGTAACATACAACAACATCGCTCTTAGAATCTGAGCTGAATATGAAACAAAAACAAAATACTTTCATCTCATATAAAACTTTACATATTCACTTAGCGATAGAAAACTATAAATGTTTACAAACTTATAAATGCATCGAGAAACTCACGGCATTGCCTGATTTGAGCCCCAAGGTGGATAATGATTGATAAGACCATTCTATCAGATCACACGTGCTGTCTGGTAGTGGAGCGGCAAAACCGGAAGTGACAATATTCTTAATCCAAACCATAAATGCAATGAAATATCCCTGAAAATTACCTCTAAATCACCATAGAGCCTATCTAAGATTTTAACATATTTCTTTCTAAACATGAAATTAAAGAAATTATTTATTAAACAAACAATCGCCTTAAAGGAAACACACTATTCATTCAGTCTTCATACTCAATAGTAATAATAATAATAATAATAATAATAGATAGTACTTGTATAGTAGATTCACGCCCTCGCATAATAAGTTTGGTGTCTTGCCCAACAGCACCATGCAGTGGTCAGTGCTGACACTGAACCACCAACCAAATTTTAGGCATATAGACCCCTTTACAGTTAGTAAACAGATGTGACGTCAGCGGCATGTGCGCGCATCGTTGACCCAGAATCAACCATGGCGGACCATAGCGGAGTATCTGGACGATAGGGAGAGCTACATTCAAGAGCTCACGTTGCGCAACGGGGTTCAACTACCAGATCCTTATGCGATCACGGAGTGGCAGTACGACCGCAGAAAGTGGACAGATTTACAGTGGACAGATATCCACTGTTATTTAGTGGAGAAGCCCAGCGTGTATACAAGAGAGAAAGCGCGCGCATACAAATCCATGGATGCCTACCAGTTTGCCGTGTGTGGCCATGTACAGGAGGTAAAATACCACGATATCGATGGGGAGTTTTGCGTGTTGGCATCTGATGTTCTCCCCAGTCAAAGACAAGGCCACAAGACGACCATGTACAATGCTTGGGCTGTCATCAACAAGCGCGAGAACTATGTTCTGACCACCAACTGCACTTGGGTAAGTAACATACTACGACTTAATTCACAAGTCACAGATGTGATCTCAGTCATGTCAAATGCCATTTATGATGGTCATGCGAAAACTTATCATGCATTTTAACAAAGTTATTCGTGTTTGTTTACATGTGTCTGTCGTAGAGGTTACCCGGTTAATATGTCTGTGAGCTTTGCGGTGTCCTGTGCTTGCTAGTTAATCAGCATGATTAAACACCATTGAACACCTGGGCAAATGACCCTAAACAAGCAGCAGGTGTTCACTTGTGTGTATGTCAGTTGAATGATATGAACTATCATTTATTCCATCTGTTTCTCTTTATTTGAGTTCTTCTCTTCTATATCTTCGCTAGGGGTTTTATGGCAGCAGTGGCTTTGTTTTGAGTCAACACTGCGCGCGCATTCAGTGATGACGTAGCTTTGAAACTGGTCTATAGACGACCGCTATACAAACTGATGTTTTACAGATGGACATATATTTTCCACACTATCTTGGGTTGTCTTTGCCTTTAGGCTAACGGAGGACCAGGGGATACTCTGTTTTCTCTGAATGTGTTTTATTATTACGCTGTAATAACGTGTACTTGCATTGTAATCCACACGATGGCGCCAGATCTCACTGTTAACTCAAGACGGGTTTATTTCTGCTATAGGCCTATATATAGTCTGTTTATACAGTTTAATACAATACAATCTCTCTCCAGTAGATGGCCAAACACATCGATTAAAACAAAACACAATGTATGTCCCAGGAAATGTTCCATGAAGTAAGTAAACACACATAAAACAAAGCGTAAACACACGGGGTTGCTAAGATAGCCCGTGTCCTGCTCAGTGCGCTATAACACAGGACTACGGTACATAAAACTGATTTTTAGGAAGAAAATATAGTTTATTTTCTCAACTAATTGTCAAAGGAGCTGTTAACTTGAAAACTATAATGCTTCATCACATCATAAGGTGGAGTATACTATTTTGAGCTTGGGAAAAGTAAACAGACTAATGCAGAAACATGTGTGAATGAAACAATACACAACAAACATGTTTTTGAGGAGGAAACATCATTCTAACAGAGCTTAAAGCACAACATATATAAAAGGAAAGTCAAATTAAAGGTCCAGTGTGTAGGATTCGTGGTGCATAGGTGGTGTAGATACCATGCACTTCCTCTTTTGGCTACGGCAGACCTCGAGGGTCACCCGGGCGCGCCGTAACGCGGACAGCTCGCGAACCAGCGCACACCCGGCGCTGTGTGAGCTCTCGCCGACAACTACGGTATAAATAAAATGCGGTCCCGTTCACTGTTTTTTTTTTTCTTTTCGCATGAAAACACACATTCCCGATCATGTACCATGATCAAATCACATCAAATGAAACCTTACAGTCTCCTCTTTTTGACTATGCAATTCATTTCCCGGCACAACAATCACTCCCCGAGCACATGGGGCTTTTATACGGAAAAGCACAAAACAAGGTTTGTTACTTAGCTTACCTTTGAAGGCTCTGGACAGGTCAAACTCTGTATTTCACCATAAACTTGGTCTCAACAGGGCTCTCAAGTCTCACGCATTGAGAGTGTGACACACACAATTCGACGTGTTGACACGCTCACACATGGCATTTCTCAGGCTGATGTCTTTTTTTTTTTTTTTTTTTGTGCCCAGAAAATCGGTCTGTGTGGCTTAGTTTATGCAGGCTCCGCGCGTTTTCAGCGAAAAAAAAACTCCCCCTGCTCCGGGTGCACGGTCCGAGCGAGGCCGGAGCAGACGCGCTGTCCCCCGGGCACGTCCTGAGCCTCAGTCCCAGTGCCACGTCTCCTCTGAGACACACCGACTCCGGTCCCGGTGTCTCCGTCTGTGCGTAACGTGTGTCCCCCCCGACGGCTTACGCGCGGAATACGCGCGGCCCAGAGCCGAACTGCCCATGGTGAGCCGCGGTGAGACCCGGTGCATTAACCAGACTCTTACATGAATCCGTTAAAAATGTCCCGCTCCCCCCCGGCCCCGGTCCCTCCTCCCCGCCCCTCTCAGCGTGCACTGACAAAGTGCGGTGATGATAAAACAAACTGAGAACCATAAGGTAATAACTTCATTTATATAACTCTCATTAGTTGCTTTGTAGTTTAAGTTTGCTCTTTAGACAAACATGGCTCTCACACGGCATTTCTCACGGAATGTCCTTCTGCGGCTCTCGTATTCAAAATGGCTGCCTCTGCATGGGGAAGATCCCCCTTTTATGTGACTATATCTAAGTCCAAAAGAATACTTTGATTTCATGATGGAAGTGAAAAGGCTTGGAAAACAATGTATTTTTGAATGGGTATCTTCAATTTCGGTCATTAACGGGTAAAAATCTTACACACTGTCCCTTTAATGTAAACTGTTTTGGACTGAATGTTACCATGGAGATAAGCCCCGCCCACAGTGACGCCTGTCCTGCCCACGTGAGCCGCGGACTGGAGGACTCACCAGGGACACTTTACGGGACAAACTCCTCATCACAGCCCGGGCTTTCACCTCTCACGGGAATCTTCCATCACCTTTACTCTTTTTCCATCGCTCCTAACGCCGAGACAAGCTGATCAAACCCGGATCCGAATGATGAAACCGCTCGGGAATGTCATGCTAGTTTATCAAAGTGTATTGATTCTTGTGGCTGTGTGCTCAGTCAGAGGTAAGTCTGCCCTACACGAACAGATCTGCTTCTTGTCAATGATCCTGAAACACAGGAGGCTTTTTCTAGTGACGAAGTAGTGATTGAATAAATAAACTATGGCGAGTCCGGGTCTCATTCATTCATTTCAGTCCACCTCACACAATTATAGTAAGTAAGTACATTTTATTTATATAGCACATTTAAAAACAGTGAGAACTGGCCAAAGTGCTGTACAATGTCAAAAAGCTAAAAATAATAATAAATTAAAGCCGCAAGCGGCGTTGGTCGGGACCTCGCACCTGCGTTTGTTCGTCTTACTGAGACGCACAGCCATACCAAATTTCGTGTGCCTGGCACAATTATCTCACTTCCTGTTGGGCGTGGCCATGACATTGTAGATACCCTGTCAGAACAGACCCTGTCAGACCCTGTCAGACCCTGTCAGACTCTGTTAGACCCTGTCAGACCCTGCATGTGGCCTCCATGCTGAGGTGTCTCAGTGCAACACTTCCTGTTGGGCGTGGCCATGACATTGTAGATACCCTGTCAGAACAGACCCTGTCAAACCCTGTCAGACTGTGTTAGACCCTGTCAGACCCTGTCAGACCCTGCATGTGGCCTCCATGCTGAGGCCTACATGAACCTTCGATGCTTGTCCCCACATTGCTGCTTGCAGCTATATCAGATCAAAGGTACAAAGATCAAAGACCTTTGATCAGGGCGTTGCCTAGCAACAAATACCTCCCATTCATAACTCATCACTCCCATTCAATAAATACCTAATTTTATCGATCCGCCGTGTCGTCATATTACCGCCTATTTGAAAATCCTTCGCAATTTAACATCTCCAACGTCTTAAGATTATGTTCCCCAAAATTTAAGCCTATCTGAGGTACGGTGTAGGAGAAGTGTTTCAAATTCCATACCTAAATTTATCGATCCGCCGTATCGTCATATTACCGCCTATTTGAAAATCCTTCGCAATTTAACATCTCCAACGTCTTAAGATTATGCTTACCAAAATTTATGCCCATCTGAGGTACGGTCTAGGAGACCCCCCACTGGGGGTCCCCCAGTGGGGGGTCTCCCAGGGACCCCCAGGTCCCCCAGGGACGAGACTTTGTGTGGTCGTACTGGCAGCACTTTGTGATGCCCGTGCAAAGTTTCGTTTGTTTTGAAGCATGGGAACATGCTCAAAATTGCCCCAGCGTGTATGAACAAGAATAATAATAATAATACGGAAACAAAGCAACAACAATAGGGACCTTCGTCCCCCTTCGGGCTCGGTCCCTAATAAATCAACATTTGACATGGCACAAGTACACATAAGATGAAATAAAAGACAGGATAAAAGAGATAAAAAGAGCTAAGAGGCAAAGGCCACAGTGTACAAATGAGTTTTTAGTTTGGATTTAAAAGTGGCGATTGTTGGATGTGTGGGAAAGTGTGGAGAAAGGTCTTCACTCCCAAACTTTTGTGCAGTTTTGCTAAATAATAGTTTTTTAAGCTCTAAAACTGCCAAAGACCTGATTTAGTCCAACTTTATTTGTGGATGTTGACGGACTGGTTGTGCGATTCATGTAGGATATTGTTTGTGTCAGGTGCACTTGTGGGTCAGTTCATGTTCACTTATTAAACCAGGTGACGTAACCTAAATGATTTTGAGTAATTTAATAAGCGGAAATCAAAACAATCTCCAGCAGCAGGTAGAAAACCTGTGCGCTCCCGTACCTGGAGCAGCACATAAACATACTTTTAACATGACATTTGACCTGTTTTAATACAATACAACTTACCAATTGTACTTTAATACAGTTTAATCCTAAATTAAATTGTTTAACTTTTTAAAACTTTTTATTTAACCTTTATTTAACCAGGAAAGTCCCATTGAGATTAATACAGTGGTACCTCACCTTACGAAATTAATTCGTTCCAGAAGTGGTTTCATAACGTGAATTTTTCCTAAGTTGAGTCGCTATTTCAATGGAAAAAGCCTGATTTGTTCCAAGGCCCCGATCCAAGTTTTTTTTTATAGTGTAACTTTTTTTATAGTGTAACATTGTGTTCTGCGTAGAGACTGTAGACCCAGGACTAAACGTGGACTATACCAGGTCTAGACCAAGGTCTAAACCTGGACTAAACCAGGACTAGACCAGGACTAAACCAGGTGGATTAAAGCGCCGCGCGCGGGTCTATTTCCTGGTTTCGTTTCGAGTCACGGCTGAGGCGAGCAGCGAGGGGGACCGCACGCAGTCTGAGCGCATGAACGAGACCCGTGCTCAAACCGTGCCTCCTCTAGACCTGGTCTAGACCACCGCGGCTCTTGCATGCGTTCGTTCATGCGCTCAGACTGCGTGCGGTCCCCCTCGCTGCTCGCCTCAGCCGTGACTCGAAACGAAACCAGGAAATAGACCCGCACGCGGCGCTTTAATCCACCTGGTCTAGTCCTGGTTTAGTCCTGGTTTAGTCCTGGTTTAGTCCTGGTTTAGTCCAGGTCTAGACCTGCTGGCAGCCCCGCGCCGGGTCATGCTGCGCTATCACACGTGTCAGAGCGCAGTCTTCTCCCCCCTCCCCCTTCCCCCCACACTTCACTATTAATAATTTTGTTGAAAATCTATGAAAGTTTGAGTGTTTAAACGAGAGACAAATGTGAGAAAAGTTTAAATCCAGTCTGAGAAAAGTGTATAATGTGTGTGGCTGAGCGCGCATTATTTGAATTTTTGAGATTTCGCGTTTCGTAACTTGAATTTTCTTTCGTATCTAGAGACCAAAATTTAACGTGAAGGCGTTTCGTAACTTGAAATGTTTGTTTGTTGGGTCATTCGTAAGGTGAGGTACCACTGTAATCTCTTTTTCAAGGGAATCCTGGCCAAGACAGCGGCACAGATCAATACAATTACAAAACCATTTCAAAAACAATTCAAGCAATTACAAACAATAAAATGTTTCAGAATTAAAAACATTTACAAACCAATTCGAAACCTTTGAGCAAGAGTTTAAACTGTCCTATAGAGACCAGTTCCTTTAGTTTCCAGTCTTTTTGTAGCTTGTTCCAAGTTGTGGGAGCAGAATACTGGAACGCCTTTTACCAGCTTCTGTGCGAACACTTGGCACAGTCACAGCAGTGCTTCCTGAGAGCGTAAACAATAATGTCCATTTGCTCTTGGTTGAAGATATTCCCACAGATATGAGGGGAGCAGGCGCTGAATACCCTTATAAATGAACATATACCAGTGAGTGAGCCTGAGTGTCCAGTGCTGACCAGCCCACACGTGTGTAAAGTTCACAGAGGTGTGTGCGAGGGTTACAGTTTGTGATGAACCTCAGAGAGGCATGATACACACAATCTAACAGCTTCAGTATTTGAATTGGGGCATTCATGTAAATCAGGTCACCATAATCCAAAATGGGTAAAAATGTTGCTGCTACTAATTTCTACTAAATGCTTGTTTGACCATAATTACGTGAAATGAAATGCTTTAATCAAAAATAATCTCTATCTCCTCTCCTACTTGGACATGCAAGAGACTGACACTTGTGACAGGTGCCAAACCATTAGACCTACTGCTGCTGTAAACAAACTCTGTGTTGTTTTAACCCTAATCTCTCTTTTCTCAGGGTACACCATGTTTATTACTCTTCTAGTGTTGTTTATTACTGGAAAAGTTGATCATTTGTTCACTGATTGTGTTGATGATTGAATCTTTGTTCAAATTACAAAAAAGAGCAATGAGAATAGTCAATAAGGTCGGATATTATGAACCAACTAATGATTTGTTTATACTTAATAAAACATTAAAGTTAAAGAGATATTGTTGATAGTAAAGTATTAGAGATTCATTATAGAGTTAAGAATAATCTGATTCCAAAAAGTATTAGCGATTTCTTTAAATTAAAGGAAAAGTAACGTTTTTTTTTACAATCTGAGCCTTCTTTCGGCAATAAAACAAGTAGTTTTACTCACCCATAGCACTTTGGTGTCACTTGGAGCAGTTTTGAAGAAGTTATGTTGTAGCCGTTCTGTTCTACTAATGATCCCGTATCCGTTAGCGTGAGTGCTCGGGGCATTACTTTGCGGTGTCCAAATAACACAAACTTTAGCACTTTTCAAATCACAGAAGATCGCTGTGTCAGCGTAGACTTTTAGTAGATTCCAAAACGGCCTGAAACCCGATATCGCAACAGAAAAGTAAAGTTCAGAGCGGTGTTAGCTTCTTTCGGACTAGCGGTGTTTACAAAACAGCTGAGTTCACGCATGCGCACTGTCCTCTCTGATGACGTCATCAAATGAAACTATAGCTGCATATCGGGTTTCAGGCCGTTTTGGAATCCACTAAAAGTCTACGCTGACACAGCGATCTTCTGTGATTTGAAAAGTGCTAAAGTTTGTGTTATTTGGAGACCGCATGGGGCATATTACATGCTCAGGGAATGCCCCGAGCTATGGCTATAAGTCGCGCTAGGCTAACGGCGTTAGCCTAACGCTAATCTAAAACATCTACAAAACTGCTCCAATTGACACCAAAGTGCTATGGGTGAGTAAAACTACTTGTTTTATTGCCGAAAGAAGGTTAAGATTGTAAAAAAACGTTACTTTTCCTTTAATGATGAATGTAAATTTTGTTCTTCCTTGTTCACATTTAAAAAATGTCTCAAACAAAAAAAGATGAATGATTATCAAAACCATTTATGAAAACTGTATTGTACTTTTTTTTTGTTTCATATGTGAAACTAATGTAAAGCTGTATTAGTTTTTGTTTGTGTAAATAGAATCGGCGCCACATAAGCACCGCTTCAGCCTATTCCTTTTTTGGTTTAAAAATAATAATGAGTGCTGAATGTAAAAATGTAATTCTAAAATACATAAACCAAAATAAAATTATGAACTATGCTGCAAGCAATGTTTACATTCACTTATTGTATTGCTGTGTATTTGCCATGACCCTAGTCAGAAAACCAACCAAAATGTGTAGAAGGTGAATAATAACAGCAATCCTGCAACTCATTCATCAAACCTGCACCTTGGACTGCCTAATTTTGAATAATAAAAATCAGAATATAAATAATTATCTCAATTATTAACAACAATAAGTAAGAATTTATTTGTGTTGTTCAAAGATGCACTTGGGTCCGCCGACTACTTGTCATTATAGAGATGTTACTGCTTTGCAAAAAATCTAAAATAAAATAAAATCAGACTAGCAGGTGACGCCTCCTAGCCAAGTCTTAAAGGAAAAGTAATGTTTTTTACAATTTGAGCCTTATTTCGGTAATAAAACAAGTTGTTTTACTCAACCATAGCACTTTGGTGTCATATGGAGCACTTCCGGAGATGTTTTAGTTTAGCGATAGCCGTAGAGCGGTCTCCAAATAACACAAACTTTAGCACTTTTCAAATCATAGAAGCTCAATGTCTTAGTCTACGTCTTCGTTTGAGTCAAAAGTGGCCTGTAATCCGAGATTTATCCATAATTTGGAGTAGATGAGGAGGACAGTGCGCATGTGCGGAGTCACAGCTGATTTCGCTCTCAGCTCTCGGGACCCAAACATGAAAGGCAAAGTTGTAAATTATGGATAAATCTCGGATTACAGGCCACTTTTCACTCAAACGAAAGTGTAGACTAAGGCTACTTTTATACGGACGCAAAAGTGGCTCGTCTTCAATTTTTTATCTGCGTTTAGACGAGCGTTCTCAACAGGAAATGTTTGTTTATATGAAGACGCAAAAGTGAGCGAATTCGATTGAATATGCATGCCAGGCCGCTAATATAATGTCAGAGCGACCTTTTTCAGGACACCACAGGGGCTCTCCTCACGGTTGTTTCGCCCTCGATGTCGGGTCGGAGCTCTTCGCTTAATGCAACAAGAGTTTGTTTAGTCATTCTGAAGTTTTCCACCCAAGCACTGTCATCAACTAATCCATTCTCAAAATTGTCCCACCACTGACTGGTTCTGCCCGGTCTTGTCCAAACTCGCCTCTGTCGCCTGCGACGTATTGTTATAGTTTTTACCGGCTTGGCGCGTCAGGTCAGGTGTATGCAACGTGAACATGTTTTGCGCTTCTTGCCGTTTAGACGGAGACGCGACCCGGGCCGTCTTCAGAACTCCACACTCTGGAAGGAGTCTTCAGATTTTTGTGGTTTCAGAGCCCGACGGCGCCGCCGCCGTGTAAACGAAAGACACTTCCGATAGAATATTTTGTCGTTTTCAGTCGCAATCGTCCTCGTCTAAACGGCCCCTTAGAAGCTCGATAGAAGCTCGATAGCTTCTATGATTTGAAAAGTGCTAAAGTTTGTGTTATTTGGAGACCGCACGGGGCATATATTATATATTATATAGTGTTACTTACATTTGCAGTGAAAATAACTAACATTTGTCCCACAGGCCATAGGACACCCCTAATTTAAGAGCTTTATTGTTTTCTTTTTTATTTAATGGAACATAAGTTGTCAACATGATTACACAAAACCTCTGCACCACACTTTGAGAATTGTTCTAAATCAATCCAGCTGTCCACAGTGCCCGCTCTGCCCGCTCTGCCCACTCACCTGCCACTCCCGCCTGTTATTCTCTTCCTGATCACAGCACAGATACGTCAGTGTGTTTTTGTGTTGCTCCTGCTGTGTCCTGGGCCACTCGTGAGCTTGTGTAACTCTCTTTACCTGCTTAATCCTGCAAGCTCTTTATCCGCACACTCAGCCACAGTCTGCGCCCACAATAGCACACGCTCAGCTCCTCAAAACACTTTTGTTGTCAAGGAAGTTTGACCTTTAGCTGTGTTATAATATTATTGTCTTTACAAAGATGAATAGGTTTGATCAAAGTCTGTTCAGTGTTTAAAATACTAACAGTCTAGTTCTACTGGTTCAGTGAGATCAGGCAGGAAGGAACTGGAGAGTTAATGTTCTAATCCAGTATTTTTTCAAACTGTGGTACACAAGTTCCTTCATTTCCTTTGTTTAGAACTACAGTGGAAATGATATAGTCCACTTAGATATGGTTTAGTCCAAGATTAGATCTGGAATAGTCCTGTTATAGACCTGGTTTAGATTTGGTGGTAGTCGGAAAGCAAAATCTTTTCTTTCGAGGGACATAATGAGCTGTTATTCTAGGGCTCAGGGTTTTCAGAAGTGTGAGTGCAGCGAACCGCCTCACTAGCCTCGGCCTCGGTGTTTCTTGAAGTTTCTTTCCGACGCGACACGTAATGTAAATAAAGAGTCTTGAATCAAAAGGTTTGTCTTTTCTATCTTTACTAAAGTGAAGGTCATACAGAGTGGATAAAATTAAGGTGAATAAAGAGGGAAACGGAAAGATGAATTTCTGAGGCTTGTGGTTTTCCTATGTGTGTTGTGTTAGGCTCTGTATGTGTTGTGATGTCCTTCTTGGCGTCTTTGCGTGTCGTATAGTGGTGAGCTCCTGCCTGTCACTGGGAGACCGGGCTTCCTTGTACTTCGTGGCTCCCGACAGGACTCACCCTATGTTGTGTTGTTGACGATGCTATTCGACGTCCTTCCTTGCTGTCTGTATGTGCCTTGTAGCGGTGCATATCCCGTCTGTCACCCGGGAGACGTCCGATGCTACACTCTTACATGACTATTACACGGCCTAACGTCGTTCTTGACTTCTCTACGTGACGTCCTCACGTGACATTTACGTGACGTTTACCTGACGGTCAAAAGACTGTGTAGCTTCTGTGGCCCGTGGCGTCCTTATACCCCGCCAACTCTTGGCTCGAGGTAACCTCCTGGCCACCAGACCGTGGCTTCTATCCACACTACCTACGTAGCGTGGTCTCTTTCTTCTTGTGTGTGTGTATGTGTCTTGGTGTGGTGTGTCTTCTGTCTTCTGGTGTGTCTTCTTCGGTGTCTGTGTCCTCTATGAGTCAGTGTGGTTCCTACGTCTGTATTTATAGCAAGTAAGATCAAGGATAAAAGAACAAGGAATAAAGATCAAAGTGGACCAATCAAAATGCATTTCCTGAACCTGAAGGCGGGACAGGAAGTGCTGTTATAAAACAATATTCCAGAACACAGAATGTACGAAATGGCTCTTACAAGAACTATCACAAATCAGATCCCAATTGACACTAAAACTATAATTTGGAGGAGCCTGACATGTTTGGGCTGCACTCTGCTGCCTTCTCACAAGTGTTTTGTGATGTTGTGACGTACATGTCAACTCAGCTGATTTAAATATGCCTCTGTCTCTGTCTTACTTGAGAGTTGGTATGCCCCCTCATCCCACTTTACAGTCCGGTGGGCACTTTCTCAGATCTCGATGGCCTCACTATAATGAACGATTTTCCATCATATTACGAGTCTGTTCCTGTCTGCTGGAGATCTATGTTCATGATTGCTTCTCCTTGTTTGTTTTACTCGCTGGTAATAAGCACCACAGTTTGACTTTCGATGACAGGCCCCACATTCTTTTACTCATTTTCCTTATCAGAGCTGGTACGCCTAAATACACCCTTTATTACACTTACGTACATCATGACCCGTGTTGTTTTTACAGGCTGCAAAAGAACTGAAAGATTCAATTTGGAATCTCTTTTTGGAGTTGGAATGCCTGGAATCAGCTTGTTGGTTCTGTGTTGAATTTAGCACATAACAGCAGAGGTCAGGTGCACTGGCTCATGCATGTGCTGTGGACACACCCACCACCAGCTAATCTGAGTCAGCAGCTCAAACAGGAGTCATGGCCTGGAACCCAGACTGCTTCCATCTGTATCTTCTAAACAGTAACTCATCTGGGTCTCAGGCCAAACTCAGACAGTCGTCCAATCAGATTTATTTATTTCAATCAAATCAAATCAAATCAAACTATATTTATAAGGCGCTTTTCATACAAAATTGTAACACAAAGCGCCTTACAGTGGTCAAGGATTAGAAGATTGACCTTTATTGATCTCACACAGGAGAAGTTGTTTCTATATTTGACCCGGGGACCATCCCCATGATTTTGTTTTGTTATTTAGACTTGGTCGGGCCCTAAGCTGGAGGATTTTACCTATGGCGCATGTTTAAGCTGGTGGGGGAAACCGGAGTGCCCGGAGGAAACCCACCCAGACACGGGGAGAACATGCAAACTCCACACAGAAAGGCCCGGGCAACCGGAACCTTCTTGCTGTGAAGCATGAGTGCTAACCACTCAGCCACCGTGCTGCCAGGAGAAAAAAAAAAAAGACAAACAGATGGACAAACAAGCAGACGAACAAACAACAAACACTGACACATTGGGGAACAGAGGAGCTTATTGGTCATTTATCATTTTTAGAACAAAATCAGATTTCTCTAACATCAGATTACCAGAGTTTAGTGCAGTAGTGTCCAAACCTTTTTCACCAAGGGCTGCATATTGAAATATATTTGAAGTGGGTCCAGAGACTGCTGTTCAATACAAACAAATTCAGGTAGATTTAACAGAGCTTTCACAGAACCACCGTAATTTTACACTTGGAGTGGGGCTGCATCAAAATATAATGTTTGTTATTGAGCTTATAGTCATTGTAGAGTGCAGCTTATGATAATTCAGGCCAATTCATCTGCAGGTTTGCCTGGTTTATGGCTCCATTCACTGATGAGACAGAAGTATGGTGTGTTATCCAGTCCATGTGATATTGTGACAGAAAGTGGCTCTCCATATGTTTTGGAGGAGGGTACATTCTTGGACATGCTTCATGCTTCACAGATTTCTTCTCCCTACATTCTCTCTTCTCTTCATTAGTTCTGAATGCTCACATTGTTTTTAAATAGAACCTCGTGAAGCTACAGTTTCAGAAGGATGTCTGTCTGTGTTGTGTCTGTCTCAGGGGACTATTGTGAGGTGAACCAGTGTCTGAACGGAGGGACTTGTGTGACCGGAGTGGGAGAAGAGCCTTACATCTGCATCTGCGCAGATGGCTTCGCAGGAGACACCTGCAATCTCACAGAGACGGGTATGTCCAGAGACCAGTATGTCCAGAGTGCTCAGACTGGTATGATTAGACTGTATGTTCACACTGTATGTCCAGACTGTGTTTCCCAGGAGAGCCCTGACCTGTCAGGCTGTAGGGCAGTGGTGTTCAGGGGCAACATGTGTGCCCCAGAATATAACCTCTGGCACCATAAGGGATTATAAGAAATTTAAACATGCATAACAAAGATGTATTAAGATTTATTATAACTATATCTAAAATATTAGAGATCTCCTTAAAAGTTCTCTGCTCACAGCAGGTTCAAGGCAGGAACATTCCAAGTTTGAACTAGGCCAAGTCTAAAACAAAAAGGCAATAATTGCTACACTACTAAACAATGACTAAAGCAAAGGAGGACAGATGTACAGAAATGACTCTAAAATGTGTGCACTGCAGAGGGCTCAGTGCAACTGAAGTGCAGGTCATGTAGGAACAAAGTGCTTCTGTGACGTTAAAAAAAATCCCTGTATAGAAAAATAATTTAACTGTAAAATAAAGGAAGAAATGATACATGTTGTCTCATTTTTATTCAAAAACTCAACTTAAGCTCATCTTTGCATTAACACTCTTAACCACAGGATAACCATGAGCTCCTTTAGCAGAGGAAGCTCCTTATTTTCCTTATTTTAATAGAGCCATGTTCCTTATTTTAATAGATCCATGTTCCTTATTTTAATAGATCCATGTTCCTTATTTTAATAGATCCATGTTCCTTATTTTAATAGATCCATGTTCCTTATTTTAATAGATCCATGTTCATCACCGTGATGTTTCCCACTGCGCAGATCAAACCAAACTTTCCAAATATGATTGTACAAGTTTTACACTGCAGCAGATTAATTTAAAATCTTCTGCATAAATAAACTTTACATTACTAAACTTTACAACATATAAACCATAACTACTATAGAGCCACTTCAGCCCGTCTGAGATTATAATGTGTTTAATGAGATTATCATGTGTTTAATGAGATTATCATGTGTTTAATGTCGCTTTGCGCACATTTGTTTTTGTGTTTTATAGAAACGAAACTTAACACCAAATGGCTCATTTGCATAAACTATAAACGCTGAAAAAACCCCCAGCTCTCTCCTTGTGCCGCTGATGCGGTCAGCTCCTGAGAAAAAACAAAAAAAAAACAAAAAAAAAGCGCCTTAAACCGAAAGTATGGAGCGAGTTATCCTTTTTTTTTTTTTTTTTTTTTGAGAGGAGTTCTGTATCCTCAGGGATGTTGTGGTGCCGCCCGTGAGGTTGAGGGCGAGCGGGAGTGTGCACAGCACAGAGAAGGCAAACAAGTGAAGAGGCGAAATCAGAATTAAATATAAACATTATATCGATATAGACGATATGTCAAAATCCATATGGAGTTTAACAAATATCTCGATATATTTTGAATATCGCGATATCGCCCACCCTTACTTTGAACCAGTGACTTAAAGGCAAATTAACGTTTTTTTACAATCCTTCTTTCGGCAATAAAACAAGTAGTTTTACTCACCCATAGCATTTTTCTGTCAATTGGAGCAGTATCGCAGAACTTATGTTGAGCCGTTCTGTTCTAGTAATGATCCCGTATCCGTTAACATGGTGCTGTATCATTTGCTCGGGGCATTACTTTGCGGTGTCCAAATAACACAATAACACAAACTTTAGCACTTTTCAAATCATAGAAGCCCGATGTCTTAATGAAAGATTTCGTTTGAAGCAAAAGTGGCCTGTAATCCGAGATTTAGCCATAGTTTCGGGTAGATGAGGAGGACAGTGCGCATGTGCGGACTGTGCTCTCAGCTCCCGGGACCCAAACATGAAACGCAAAGCTGAAAACTATGGATAAATCTCGGATTACAGGCCACTTTTGCTTCAAACGAAATCTTTCATTAAGACATCGGGCTTCTATGATTTGAAAAGTGCTAAAGTTTGTGTTATTTGGAGACCGCAAAGTAATGCCCCGAATACAAATGCTAACGGATACGCTACAACATAACTTTCTTCAAACAGCTCCAAATGACACGAACGTGATATGGGTGAGTCAAACGACTTGTTTTATTACCGAAAGAAGGCTCAGATTGTAAAATAACGTTACTTTTCCTTTAACAGGCCCACCAACAACACAACACTGGTATGTTGAATAAGGCACTCGCACACACTTGTACTTAAAGTAAAGCAAGTTAGAATTTTCGGCACAATTTGTAATTCATTCAAAATATCTAGTTGATGTGATTTATTTATTTTTTTTGTGACAAGAGTATATCAATTATCAATTTCAAGTAACAATTTCAGAACATGTTTATTATAAGTACACTTAATACAGTACATAATAATAATTTGCCCTGTCAAGGGGCATTTTTCTCTCCTTTTCAAACCCTCCTGCAGCGTGAGCTGACTCGTCTTTGGGTGTTTGTTTTTGAGGTGCCGTATCGGTTTGTTGTGGTAAATGTCGCCCTTTCCTTTCCACCCGTCACAATCCCAAGTTTACATATCCCACAGTTTGATATGTCAATGTTGTTGTCATCAACTTTATAATATTTCCAGACCGCAGACATACTCGCCAAACATTATATCATTCTTATAGCGCTCATTATAGCGCTCTTCTTCTCCTCTCTGTACTCGCACTTTGTGAAGTGCAGGCAGCTCGATGCTTCCGTGTGTTTAACCAATAACGTGTCCTGCCGCACGCGTTGATGTTTCTGTGTGAAGTCTCACTCTGAGACTCACCGCATAACCATAGATCTCACCTAGGATATGTTAAAAAATAATAAGAATATATAATAATATATTGTGATTGTGATATTGTGATTTTATATAATAATATATAAAATCACAAGATTAAACCAGGACCAGACCAGGACTAAACCAGGACCAGACCAGGACTAAACCAGGACCAGACCAGGACTAAACCAGGACCAGACCAGGACTAAACCAAACATTTATTATTTAATTAATTGCACAAACCAAAATGTAATAGATGTTTTTGTGTCTGACCCATATGGGCCTGTGCCCCCTCCCAGGCCCCTGCAGCCCTAACCCCTGCCAGAACGATGGGACCTGCGAGGTGCTGACTCCCACCAGACGAGGGGATGTTTTTAATGAGTACCTGTGCCGCTGCCAGCCGGGCTTCGAAGGAGCGCACTGCCAGATCAGTGAGTGTGACCACAACACCTCAGTCAGTCCCTGTTGAAGCAGACCTATTCCGCAAAATCTACTTTTCAGAGCTTTTAACCATGTTATAGTTGTTTTCTCATTTATGCTCTCAAAGTTGTTTATTGTGATTCATACGTGCAGCAGGCAGAGCTTTGTTGTGATTTACAGCGACGTCAGCTCCCACTGGAAGTCATCTGACATGTTTCTTTTATTAAGCTGTATAAAATCAATATTTAAAATGTCCAAATTACAGCATAATGGTCTATAGGTGTCATAGTTTATAACTTTATAGCTGACACAAGTATAATAGATATTCTTTAAGGACAAAAATAATCATTACCAGTGGAATATCCAACGGAGGCAAGTATGAATCACTTAGTAATATCATTTCAATATTTCCATCCTGTCACAGCTTGAGTGGAGAGGGAGCATTCAGCCTGCTCCAATGAAAAGACTCTTTCTGTGGCTCTGCTCTCGTTTCTTTGGCTAATTAACAGAGGCCACTCCAAGTCTCTTAGCATGCAGCAGCCCTCCTCACAGACCCACATCTTTTCTGTGCTCTTCCTTCATTAGGCTTCTCCAAATGTGTTGAAGAATCCATTATGAGCCTGTATTTGCATGTGAGAAGCAATGCTGAGAATGCAAGGCCTTGGAAAATATTTCTTCTCTTAGTATTCCAAAGTACACTACTACTACGCCTACAGCCTGACCACCAAGTCGTGTTTTTGCAGCCTGCAAAGTCAACTCCCAGCGAATTCTAGATGACGCATGGGCTTCATTTATAGTTACAAGCAGAAATGTACCATTAGCTAATGTGGGGGATGTGCAGGTTACTCATTTATTTTGGTTCTAGACTACTCAGTATGTACAGTACCACTACAGTATGGGCTGGAGAGGGAACTTTTGAACTGATGCTCAAAGTCTGGCTTTAAAATTAGATAGGTGTACAAAATTGATTTCAAAAATTAAAACTGTTTGTATCAAAACTTAAGAATTGGGGTATCCATTCTTGTTCCAGACTGGGCTAGTGGGCCGAATGTCTGTAATCAAAGTGGTGTGATTAAATTGGGTGAGGAGGTATCTCGGGGTCTTATTCAGAAGTGAAGCTCTCCATTTCCAGAGGAGGATCTGGGGAAAACCCAGAACACACTGGAGGGCCTGTGTCTCTCAGCTGGCCTGGGAACACCTTGGGGTCTCACCGGAAGAGCTGGAGGAAGTGTCTGGGGGTGAATCAGGGAGTCCGTGCTTAGATTTCTGCCCCCATGACCCGGCCCCAGATACGAGGAAGAAAATGAATAATGGATATATTTAGATTAGACTGCGATTTGTCCTAATGGATACTGACCAAAACCCGTGTCCTTAATGTCTCACTCTCTGAGCCATTCTGGGACATACAGACTTTACACTAGAGCTGAGGTCTCCTCCAACCGGCAGCTCGCTCACCAGAGGATTCAGGAAATCGACATAAACCAGTTTGATTTTCAAACCATATTGATGTATTACCAATCAATATAAGATTCCCTGGTTAATCACAAAGTGTAGCTTTTAGAAAGTTTGAGTGTAATTCTATTTGTTCAGACAGATATGGTACAGGTATATGGATGTGTGGGAAAGATAAAAGGAGAAGTTCAATTTGTCAACTGGACAAAGTTTGTTTGGTTGAAAACGTTTCGCCGCTCATCCGAGAGGCTTCGTCAGCTCTGGTTATCGTGCTGGTTAGACACTGCTTATATCTAGCTGCCGGGCGGCGCTCCCTACACTGAAAAAGCTCTGAAAACGATCCCCCTAATCTGTCTCCTTGTTTTTCAAATTACTCTAGCGACTAGTTTCGTCCCCGTATTCAACGTCTAATGACCCTCTCCACCCCTCTGCCCTGGCTCGTCTGCCCTAATGTTTCTTTGTCTGTTTTTGACTTGGTTTGAGAATGGAATTATAAATGGGAGACAAGTTATGTCTAACTCCCCCATTTCTGTTTAACGACGGATTCTCTTTTTTGACAAAAATCGCCTCTTTAACTCCCCTCTCAAACCAGTTCTTTTCCCTGGCTAAGATCTGAACCTCACTGTCCTCAAAAGAATGGCCCGTGGCTTCTAGGTGAAGATGTACGGCAGATGACGGTCCACTCTGGCACGCCCGTCTGTGTTGGTACATCCTCTTGTGAAGTGGCTGTTTTGTTTCTCCAGTGTAGCGCTCACTGCAGTCTTTACTACACTGAATGGAGTAGACAACATTGCTTTGTTTGTGGCTCGGTGTTCTGTCCTTTGGGTGGATCAGTTTTTGTCTTAAAGTGTTTGTGGGTTTGAAATAAACTGGAATTTCATATTGTCTGAAAATCCTCTGTAGTTTTTCCGAAACACCGGCCAGGTACGGAATCGCTACCCCTTTCCTCCTGGGTTCTGATTCTCTGTTGTCTTGTTTATTGTCCTTGTCTCTCTTGGTTTTGTTAACAGCCCATTTAGGATCTCCACAAACAGAGAGGGCTTCCTGCACATGTTGTTCTTCTTTCTCCTTACCCTCTGTGCTTGTGGGAACCACTTGGGCCCTGTGTTGTAATGTCCGAATAACACCCAGTTTGTGCTGCAGTGGGTGGTGTGAATCAAAAAGCAGGTATTGGTCTGTGTGTGTGGGCTTCCTGAAGACTTCTACTTGGAGTCCCCGGTCTCCTCCTATCAGTGTAGTGAAGACTGCAGTGAGCGCTACACTGGAGAAACAAAACAGCCACTTCACAAGAGGATGTACCAACACAGGCGGGCGGGCCAGAGTGGACCGTCATCTGCCGTACATCTTCACCTAGAAGCCACGGGCCATTCTTTTGAGGACAGTGAGGTTCAGATCTTAGCCAGGGAAAAGAACTGGTTTGAGAGGGGAGTTAAAGAGGCTATTTTTGTCAAAAAAGAGAATCTGTCGTTAAACAGAAATGGGGGAGTTAGACATAACTTGTCTCCCATTTATAATTCGATTCTTAAACCAAGTCAAAACAGACAAAGAAACATTAGGGCAGACAAGCCAGGGCAGAGGGGTGGAGAGGGTCGTTAGACGTTGAATAGGGGGACGAAACTAGTCGCCAGAGTAATTTGAAAAACAAAGAGACAGATTAGGGGGATCGTTTCCAGAGCTTTTTCAGTGTAGGGAGCGCCGCCCGGCAGCGAGATATAAACAGTGTCTAACCAGTACAATAACCAGAGCTGACGAAGCCTCTCGGATGAGCGGCGAAACGTTTTCAACCAAACAAACTTTGTCCAGTTGACAAATTGAACTTCTCCTTTTATCATGGATTCTACCTGGACGACTGAGGGACTCTTCACGTGATGTGTGGGAAAGTGTGGAGAAATGTCTTCACCCCCAAACTTTTGTGCAGTTTTGCTAAATAATAGTTTTTTAAGTTCTAAAACTGCCAAAGACCTGATTTAGTCCAACTTTATTTGTGGATGTTGACGGACTGGTCCTGCGATTCATGTAGGATATTTGTGTGATGTTTGAACTGTCAGGTGCACTTGTGGGTCAGTTCTGTTAATTAATTAATCAATCATTGCGTTTATATAGCGCCTTTTCAAGACACACAAAGCGTTTTATAGTTCATTGTTCATTCACTCCACACTCAGTGGTGGCAAGTTACTATTGTAGCCACAGCTGCCCTGGGGCAGTCTGACTGAAGCGACCACCACCATCACTCATGCACATTGTGTCCATAGGCAAGACGCTTTAACAGTTTTGCAACTGGTACCCCACTGTGGCACCTGGAATTCCCAGTCGTCTCCCATCCAAGTACTGCATGGGCCTGGCCTTCCTTATCTTCTGAGATCTGACCAGATCAGGCGGCTTTGACAAGCTGGTATGGCCACCGCCAGTTGTATTGGATCTGTTGTGTGTCAATTGTGTGTCAGGTGTGCTGGCTGCTCGGTCAGTCCTGTTGGGTCATTTGTGTTGGGTCACTTGTTTGTCAGCTCTAGACAGAGGCCAATCCTCTTAGAGCTTGTGGGAACAGGAGGAATAACACAGTAACAGGCCTGTGTATTGGTGTTATGTCACACTGTCATCTGTCAGCCCGGTGATGTCTGCTCCATCAGGTCAGACCTGGTCAGGTCTGCTCCATCAGGTCAGACCTGGTCAGGTCTGCACCATCAGGTCAGCTGGTGCTTTTTGAGTATTCCTCAGGAAAATAGGGTTCAAACTCAGTTTTGATACTACGGAATGGAATCAGTACTTGAAGGTTGTATGGAGGATTTTTTTTTTTGTTTCAAATTGTCAATAATAGTATTATAGAGGTGCAGCAGCCTTGTAATTATGATGACCAAAAAAAAACAACATGGTGGACATGGTGGGGCAAGACAAACATTAGGCAATAGATAACGAGGCTACTTTGTTATCTATTATTATTAACAACATTTGGAAAACATATTCTTAAATAGAATATCCTATAGTCTATTTAAACTGTGATTATAAAGCACAGTCCCGTATTACATACAGCACTGACAATAGGCTAAGAATAGGTTTATATATAGGCTATAATAGGAGAGCCATGAACATTCCTGAAACTATTTGGCCATGAGCCTTCGTGCAAGTGTTAAACTGATTATAGCCTAATAATAATAATAATAATAATAAAACTCAGTACCAGCATGTCTAAATTAATCAAAATACAGGTAAACGAAAACAACTGTTGCTTAGGTTATCGGGTTCTTTAAACAACCATGAAGGAAAAGTAAGTTGTTCACTGTTGAGGGCTTCAGCATACGGATCCATCCAGTTTGAATTTCAAATAGTCCTTATCTCAGAATGTAAAGACTGCAGGTCAGCACCCGTAACACCTACATCCTCCCATTCTTCAAAATCACCAAAAGTTTACCTTTTTAGGTGGAGGTGGCTCCAAATTTCCCCAGTTTGGACATCAAACCCCAACTCCTCAGTCAGCTCTTTCACACATATTGCCTTTCGCACCAGTTTTGGAGTCAGGAAAGTGTCAACTTTATAGAACATGGTAATTCCATTTGGGAAAAGGCTATTAGGTGACAACAGTTTGTCTAGGCGTTGCGCACAAGCAGATGCGATGACATTGAGTAGGGGTTCTATTTTGACATATTTTCATACTGCTGTGAGACAGAATCCTGCATATCCACAGTCCAATTCCATCTTGTCTCCACTGACTGTTTGAGGGACTTCGTCAGCTTGACTTGCAGGCCAGAATGTTTAAAATAGCTGAGCAGTGTCATCGCACTGGTGATAAGCTGGGCCGCTTCAGGGACTTGGCCCATCACAGCAGATGTGAGAGAACTGAATTCAGTATACGGACACTAGAGTTTAGACTTGTGAATCAACGTAAGGAGGCCACCATGTTCGCTCCTCTATCCGTGACAAACACTATTTTTTCCCCAAAAGTCAACAATCAATTCCAATTCAATTCATTTCCAAAGACTTAAAGGAAAAGTAACGTTTTTTACAATTTGAGCCTTATTTCGGTAATAAAACAAGTTGTTTTACTCACCCATAGCACTTTGGTGTCATATGGAGCATTTCCGGAGATGTTTTAGATTAGCGTTAAGCTAACGCCGTTAGCCTAGCGCAATTTATAGCCATAGCTCGGGGCATTCCCCGAGCATGTAATATGCCCCGTGCGGTCTCCAAATAACACAAACTTTAGCACTTTTCAAATCATAGAAGCTCGATGTCTTAGTCTACGATTTCGTTTGGTCAAAAGTGGCCTGTAATCCGAGATTTAGCCATAGTTTCAAGTAGATGAGGACGCCAGTGCGCATGTGCGGACTGTGCTCTCAGCTCCCGGGACCCAAACATGAAACGCAAAGCTGTAAACTATGGATAAATCTCGGATTACAGGCCACTTTTGACCAAACGAAATCGTAGACTAAGACATCGAGCTTCTATGATTTGAAAAGTGCTAAAGTTTGTGTTATTTGGAGACCGCACGGGGCATATTACATGCTCGGGGAATGCCCCGAGCTATGGCTATAAGTCGCGCTAGGCTAACGGCGTTAGCCTAGCGCTAATCTAAAACATCTCTGAAAGTGCTCCATATGACACCAAAGTGCCCTGGGTGAGTAAAACAACTTGTTTTATTACAGAAATAAGGCTCAAATTGTAAAAAACGTTACTTTTCCTTTAAATTCTGAAATAATAAGCCCGGATATTTTCATCTGTCTCGGAGGTTCCTTCACCAAATGGAGCAAAAAAAAAAAAGCTCTCTAGGCAGTAATTTGTAGTCCGAATTGATGTAATGTGTGGTGGCTGACAGGAAAGAGGTTTTGCGATATGTTTCAGTCCAAATATCCATTATCACAGCACATCCATTTTCCCCACTTGTCTTGCTTATGTCGTCTACATCAGCCCTTCTAAATTAAGTGCCCTATCATCTACATGATGTGACACAGTTGTTGGATGGGGCAAAATCTTTCTCATATCGAATTTGCCTATTGTGGCTGCTGTGTCAACTAAGTGTTGGGCCATTTGAATGAATCCCCGACCAGCGATGCTTTCATATGGATGGAGGTCGGCAGCAGCAAAATCAACACATTTCTCCACGGTCTTTGCCTTTAGAGCATCTTCCACGTTCGTGCTGTTTCCTCTGAACTCCAGCACTTGTTATTCTTCCAAGACAGTACATGCATGGTGATTCAGGCCTGATGTGCCTGATTTATGGCTGTTGTATGTCCTTTTGGCACTTATCACAACATGCAAAGGCCAGCTGATTTCCCTCTGCGCCGTACACAAGTGAAAAAGACTTCCATTTTTTTGACAATAAACCTACCTAAACATGCCTGTCTTTAAAGAAGAACTTCCTTCTGAAGCACTGTGAGATGCTCTGTTCTTCTGCCATGTCTTCAAAGCTCTATCAAACACTGAGAAGCAGAAAGGAATTGTCTTAAATGTTTGCGAGATTAGAGCACATCCGCAGGTTTAGGCTGCTTAAAATGTTTTTATTAATGCCAAATAAAATATCAAGCACACATTATATATGATAGGCATACATTAATCATTAGTATATTTTGCTTTACACTCATGTTTAGTTTGCAGGACTGCAGTTTATCATCCCACCTGCCCGATCCCGCATTGTGCAGTCTGAACATCAGTTTTTAAAGGTCCCATGACATGGTACTTCTTGATGCTTTTATATGGCTCCTTAATGGTTCCCTAATACTGTAAATGAATCCTTCTTCAAAATCAACACTCAGTGCATGAGAAACAGAGATAAGAAAGAGTAATTTTTCTCTCTCTGAACAGGCCATTATGGGCGTTGTTGCTTGAATGCAAATGAGGAGGACAGAGATGGCCTATAGTAGAGGGTGGGGGCGTGGCCAAACTCTCAGCTCTCAGCTGTCCCCTCTGATCCATTTCCGCGTTTTTGCGTGGAGAAGAGATGAGAAGCGTTCCATTGAAAAATAAACACATTTCCACAGAAAATAAAATTAAACCACTGCTGTTCAAAGGTCCAGAGGCTCAGATAAAGGACTTCCGAGCCTAGAAACACTCGGACGTGCCTCCAGGCAAATAAAAAAAATGCATTTCGCATTGCCTAGCGCATTCGCAGTCCAAACTCTCTGGGCGTGAGACGCTGAGTACAGACAGACGGGGGTGGAACTGCATTTGCATTTCTTTTTTTGATCTGACGTCAATAAGTTTCCTTGTTCAGAATCGCCCGTTTGAGCTCTGATTTTTTGTAACGCAGAAAAGGATCGCAAATGCTCAGTTTAGACATTTCACAACTTTTAACCATGGGGGGGGCTAAACATTAACGTTCAAAAACCTCAAAGTGAAAATTTCATGCCATGGGACCTTTAAAAACAGTTTGAATACAAAGAAACAGCATATTGTAAGCTAAAGCTAAAGCTAAAGAGTTAATATGTGAACCTAACTACAGCTTAACTTCAGACTTACTATGTTTTTTGTTCTTTAATAAAATATGGATATCGACGTTGGCTTTATCAGGTATTGGCCACATGAGCAATGCAAATATCAGATATTGTTATTGGAAAAATGAGACCATCTAGGGACGGCCCAAAATGTTTTCAGGTTTTCAATAATTATTGCACTAAGACTTATTCTGAACCCTGTGATGAATGAGTATTGAATACTATGTTAGTGTAGTGACAACACTACAGTCTATTTTAGCACAGTCAAGAAGTCTCATTTAGCATTGAATGAATGACCTCAGTGTGTGGTTTCAGAGCTGTTCATGTGCTGTCTCTTATTATTGGCACATCCCAGAGTAAAACAGCACAGTGTAGAGGAAAGTCATGTCTTTTCAAGAATGTGCTCTGGGAATGTCATTCTAATAATGTTGCATTACTTCAGCTTGTTCTAGGAGCTCTACTGACACCTGCTGGTCATTTAGGAACACGGCTCAATATTTTGTGTCGTTCTTTTCATCCCTTAACTGTGGTCAAACTGGTCAATCCCGCCCTCTTGTGGACATTAACCGCAAATACAAGAGTCGCTTTCTTTGTAGCGCCATTTGTCATAGTTATACAGTCATGGCCAAAAGTTTTGAGAATGACACAAATATTACATTTTCACAAAGTCTGCTGCTTCAGAGTTTTTATATGTTTTTGTCAGATGTTTCTATGTTATAATGAAATACAATTAAAAGCATTTCATAAGTATCAAACGCTTTTATTGAGAATTACACAGAATTCATGCAATCGGTCAATATTTGGAGTGTTGACCCTTCTTTTTCAAGACCTCTGCAGTTCTCCCTGGCATGCTGTCAATCAACTTCTGGACCAAATCCTGACTGACGGCAGTCCATTCTTGCATAATCAATGCTTGGAGTTTGTCAGAATTTGTGGGTTTTTGATTGTCCACCCGCCTCTTGAGGATTGACCACAAGTTCTCAATGGGATTAAGATCTGGGGAGTTTCCTGGCCAAAATCTTAACGTTTTGTTCCCCGAGCCATTTTGTTATGACTTTTGCTTTATGGCAAGGTGCTCCATCATGCTGGAAAAGGCATTTCATTATAACAAAGAATCATCTGACAAAAACGTATAAAAACTCTGAAGCAGCAGACTTTGTGAAAATGTAATATTTGTGTCATTCTCAAAACTTTTGGCCATGACTGTACATGTACATGAAGAGGTTGGCATTTACTTGAGTAACCTTTTTAAGAAATTTTACTTTTCAGAGTACTTTGTAGCAGCATTTCTTATACATTTACTCCTACTTGAATAATATTTCATTTGAACTAACGGTACTGTTGCTTGAGTAATCGTTTTGGTTATTCTTCCCACTGTAAGTCTACAAATGACAAAAGCTTTATGTTGACAGTGACAATGGGAAATGATTTGAACATTTGTGTTTCTTTTGGCCAAGAATGTTCCAGAGTGTAGTGTTGTCACAAAACTAAAATCTATTTCTTTAGACAATAGAATGTGATTTTGGACATTAAATCGTAGTACTTTTCTTTCTTTTCCCCTGTGGCCTTATATGTGTAATGTGGAATCCCTCAGAAGTCCTGTAGGTTCATAGTGCTCCATGGACATATACTAGTCTGTGTGTTCTTACACTTGTTTGAATACAGCTCAAGATCGGTCATATTCATAAGACAGAAATGAACCTTGAATGATGAATGATCTTTATTAGTATCTGATTTAGTATCTGATTTCCAATTTTGACAAACCCATATGGCGATAAACTGATGCCATCCATCCATCTTCTTCTGCTTATCCGGGGCCAGATCACAGGGGGGAACAGCCTAAACAGGGACTCCCAGACTTCCCTCACCCCGGACACTTCCTCCAGCTCCTCCGGGGGGACCCCAAGGCGTTCCCAGGCCAGCCAGGAGACATAGTCCCTCCAGCGTGTCCTGGGTCTTCCCCGGGGCCTCCTCCCGGTGGGACGTGCCCAGAACACCTCCCGAGGGAGGCATCCAGGAGGCATCCGGAAGAGATGCCCGAGACAGACCAGCTGCTCCTCTCAACGTGGAGAAGCAGCGGCTCTACTCCGAGCTCCCCTCGTGTGACTGAGCTCCTCACCCTATCTCTAAGGGTACACCCAGCCACTCTGCGGAGGAAACTCATTTCGGCCGCTTGTATCCGCAATCTCGTCCTTTCGGTCATTACCCAGAGCTCATGACCATAGGTGAGGGGAGGAACGTAGATTGACCGGTAAATTGAGAGCGTCGCCTTTTGGCTCAGCTCCCTCTTCACCACAACGGTCCGGTACAACGACCGCATTACTGCCGACGCTGCACTGATCCGCCTGTCAATCTCACGCTCCATCCTCCCCTCACTCGAAAACAAGACCCCGAGATACTTGAACTCCTCGACCTGAGGCAAGGACTGATGCATTCAGCTTTTTAGAATGGCAGGTGTTTTATTACTATTAAAGTTTGTCAACCCCTCAGACTGAATGTAACCTGCTCGTCATCAGTGTAATGAGACCAACATGGACAGTGCAGTATATGAAGTGAGTGTTCACAGTAAAAGTGATCAACTGTTCACCTAAATGTGTTGTGTGTTCTTTTCAGATGTGAATGATTGTGCCACCCAGCCATGTAAGAATGGGGGGCGCTGCCGGGACCTGGATGGAGACTACACATGCGAGTGCTTCTCTCCTTATGTGGGCAAGCAGTGCCAGCTACGTACGTCTGCACCACACCTGCCAGAAACTACACACTGTTCTAGCCTATTTTTTATTTATAGTTTGAAGCATTTCAGAGTGCATTACACATGCAAATATACATACGGTTTTGGGTTGTTACAATAACAACATTTCACACTAGATTCTAGATTACTACTACACCTTTATTTTTGGGCCACTGTCCTCAATCGCATTGTATTATTTTGCATGGGGCTGCCGCTCTTTTCTGCAGATGCGTTCTATACAGACTACAAAGCTTCTTCAAAGCAGTGTGACTTGCTGATCATGAACATTTTACAAACAATCAACCTGCTTTATATCAGATTTTAGTGGCAAAACCTTTCTAAATTCTCAGTTCATTTAAATGAATAGAGCCTGACTGGTATGGATTCTTTGGATCTGGTATGATACCGATAAAAGGGGCTTTGGATGTGCTGATAGCCAATATAACAGCAAGTAAAGGAAATCTGCAGGACCTGACGGTATCTGCCCCAGGCTGCTGAGAACCTGTGCAGACCAGCTCTGTGAGGTTCTCTGCTACATGTTCAACCTGAGCCTCAGCCTGGAGAAGGTCCCCGTCCTGTGGAAGACCTCCTGTGTGGTCCCGGTTCCCAAAACAACAAGCGCCAGGGAACCGGCCCACTACAGACCAGTCGCCTTGACCTCCCACCTCATGAAGACCATGGAGAGGGTGATCCTCAGCCACCTCCGCTCTGTGGTGAGCCCCACCCTGGACCCGCTGCAGTTTGCCTACAAGCCAAACGTAGGAGTAGAGGACGCCGTCATCTACTTGCTGCAGCGGGCGCTCACCCACGTAGAGACGGCCGGGAGTGCTGTGAGAGTCATGTTCTTTGACTTCTCCAGCGCCTTCAACACCATCAGGCCGGCGTTGCTGCAGGGAAAGCTGGAGGGCGCGGAAGTTGATGGGCATCTCGCTGCCTGGACCATGAACTACCTCACTGACCGTCCACAGTACATGCGGCTGCGCGGCTGTGAGTCAGAGGTGGTAGTCTGCAGCACTGAGGCTCCCCAAGGAACTGTCCTGTCACCCTTCCTCTTCACCATCTACACCTCGGACTTCACATACAACACGGACAGCTGCCATCTCCAGAAGTTTTCTGATGACTCGACCATTGTGGGCTGTGTGTCTGAGGGGAACGAGCTGGAGTACCGCTCGGTCATCAGTGACTTTGTGAACTGGTGTGGGCGCAACCACCTGAGCCTTAACATATTTTTTTTCCAGGTGAAAGAAGAGAGTCTACACTTTATTTTGATGTGTGCCATGTTTATATAGTCAAAGAACTCAGAATTCTTTGAGTCTTGTAAAATCAGTGAAAATGCTGTAAAAGCTCTGGCACTCTGGGGGTTTGTATTCTGAAAACAGGCCTAATGGCATTTTTGTAAACAAATTAAGTAAACTACCACTTAGTTTTTAGTGGTTAGCCTAATGTGTGTACACCGCAGTAATTAATATCTGTAAATGACCAGTCACACCATTTACATACCAATGCATGTATATAGCCACTATAGTCACTTTACAGTAGGCCAGTGTAAGAGAAAACTGGCTGTTTAGGTGTGGTAGCTTACATCAGCTAACCAATGAGAAAGAATGAAAAGTTACTCCAAAACCTACACATTTACACCACCACCGCTCATACAAGCACCTCTCAGATCACAAGTCTTCACAAATAAGTGTCCCTTTAGTCTTGACTCAAAACGATCATGTGTGTGAATATAATCCAGCATGTTGACAGCAGCTGTGCGTGTCCTCTGTCTATGGAACAGTCCCCTCTGCTCTGCTCTCTCACAATCACTAGTTTTGTCACTGGCTGTGACGCGGGGTCTATTCTACTGTAATTACGATGGCGTAGTCAGAAGGATGTTTTGATTATTTAATTAAGGAAGTTCCCAAAAGAAAGTTTGACGAGTGCTATATACACCAGACAGTGAAATAAAAAAAAAAGATATTTACAATATATACACACACAACCGCAGAGATCTGCTCCATAAATCATAAGCTCTGCTGTTACCTTCTCTGTACAGCTCCAAGTCCAGACTGACTGAGGTAGGGAGAGTGGCCCCCTTTTATCCACCAAGGCTCCTCCCCCCAACCAATTAACACAAAAATACTAGGTTTTCCCCATTAAAACCCATTTAACAATAATAACAAAAATATAGCAAATGCATTGAAATACAGTGTGCAACATGGCCATGTCCCTGCACCTGTATCAGCACCAGTAATAGTAACAGTAACATTATTTCTCATGATGTCACTGTGACGTCAGATGCCATTATCCCGCGCATGACGAAATAAAACGGAAGTACGATCGGCGCTCGGTTTGACAGTGAGCGTTGTGAATGGGAGATGGATACTTGTTTGGAGTTTGGTGGAAAACAAAGTTATGGACGTGAAGGATTCAACAGCGGACTTGTGTGCACCCAAGACTACTGCGGTGGTGAACGGACCGTAAATATATAGCAGCAAACAGCGTGGACAGATGGAAAGTGGGACACGGAGCGCAAAACAGCGAAATGAATGAAACCGGGTGAGCGGCGAGCGCGGCCTGTTTGGAGGTACTTAACTGAGCGCGGTCTTTGATGGAGCTACTCCGTCACACTGGCCTAAACTGCTATTTACTTATAGTCAATAGTTTAGATCAGACACAAGAGCATTTAAAGCCAGTGTCTCAGTGCTGCCTCAGAGCGATGCTGAGAGCAAACTGCCAGACAAGAGCACAGACAATTAAAGCCTCTGATAAATGCTGATGCAGTGCCGCATATTAGGACATTCATCTGTCTGTAAATAGGAATAAACAGACGTAATATAGAGTCTTAGCTTTATAACAAGGTAAGATATGCCCATTTGGCCTTTCGGCCCATAACGGCTAAATTTAGGCTGATAAACGTCTCCAAGTGCTCATATCCGATATATTGGTTGGGCCCTAGAAATGAATAGGATTTTTGGTTAAAGGTCCAGTGTGTAGGATTCGTGGCGCATAGGTGGATTGTTGCTATTGCACTTCCTGTTTTAGCTACGGCAGACCTCGAGGGTCACCCGGGCGCGCCGTAACGTGGACAGCTCGCGTACCGGCGCACGAACCGCGCGCCACTACTGTATAAATAAAACGCGGTCCCGTTCACTGTTTTTTTTTTTCTTTTCCCATGAAAACACACATTCCCGATCATGTACCATGACACTCTACACATCAAATGAAACCTTACAGTCTCCTCTTTTTGACTATGCAATTCATTTCCCGGCACAACAATCACTCCCCGAGCACATGGGGCTTTTATACGGAAAAGCACAAAACTTACCTTTGAAGGCTCTGGACAGGTCAAACTCTGTATTTCACCATAAACTTGGTCTCAATTTGTCCGTAAGGATCCAGCGAATAAAATCCAGTAAAACAATTTAGTCCAAAACACGTGTTAGATCCATTACGACGTGTGATCCGGCAACATGCTTGTCGTTGTTTATCCAAACGCGTACTATCTCGTTGTGTGAAAACCACGAGCCTTGCCGAAGGCGAAGGCAGAGCCCAAATGCGGCGCTCGTAATCAAAATGGCTGCCTCTGCATGGGGACGATCCCCCTTTTATGTGACTATATCTAAGTCCAAAAGAATACTTTGATTTCATGATGGAAGTGAAAAGGTTTTGAAAACAATGTATTTTTGAATGGGTATCTTCAATTTCGGTAATTAACAGGTAAAAATCTTACACACTGTCCCTTTAACCGGAAGTACCACCACAAAGAAAGTTTAGAGGCATTTGGAGGCAAAAGTAGGTGGGGCAGAATAATGTCAGTAGGGTTTTTTTTTCTTATATTTTTTTCTTATATGCACGTCTCATACAGTTTACCTGTACATACACATACACATGTTATTATTTTGACATCTTCAGTTGCAAATGACATTATTAAATATATTAAACGTTGTTGTATTTGTCTGTGCAGATGGGTCTAGTCTTTAGCAGAAGGGATCATTAAATCAACAGTGTGTAAGTAGGTATGTATTTTTGGTGATTGAACATGGGAGTATCTGTGTGCAGGCTGCATTTCCTTGCTGGGCATGGAGGGCGGCGCTATCGTGGAGTCCCAGATCTCCGCCTCCTCGGTGCACTACGGCATCATGGGACTTCAGCGCTGGGGCCCAGAGTTAGCTCGACTTAACAACCAGGGCATCGTCAACGCCTGGACCTCAGCTGCTCATGACCGCAACCCCTGGATCCAAGTCAGTGTCCAGACTGTACCGCTGTGGTCATTTGTCCACTTAAAGGGTTCATATTACACTATATTTTCAAGTTGTGTTTTGTTTCATTCACACATGTTTAACAAACAAACCGTCCATATTTAGGGTGAGTTATTAGAGTTATTATCCCAAAGAAAACACTCAGTACCATTTACAAGAATTTTCATGATTTCTTTCTTGGAATTTCTAATCTCTACTGAACTAAAGGTAAAAGTTAACTTGAAAACTACCGCTTAATGACATCACAAGGTGGAACAGAGCTTTGCAGATGTAAACAGACTGATAATAAAGTGTTACTCAAACATGTGTGAATGAAACAAAACACAACTCCAGGTCTGTTTTTGTTGAGGACCTAAAGCTCACATGAGTCATTTTTGTGTAATATCTGTGTAATCCGTCACTTGTCCAGGTATGATCTAACCTGGGAAATCTCAGGCTGCTTTCGTTCGTTCCAATCTGAAAGACAGCCTGGCGACTATGGCAAGCGAGCACTCCTGATTCTGGGAGCCAATCAGAGAGCGGGGAGTGACGCGTACTACGTGACAAACGGAAACTTGTAGTTTGAACTGACAACTGACATGATTGGCTATGGGCTACGTATACGCCAAATGATAGACATTCATAACGCCCAATAAACGGCCGTTGGCGATCGTAAACCACACCTCCACTACGAGATATTCAGTAGGTGCTCCCAGACCATATCTCACTGTGATATGGTCTGGTGGAAACCAGGCAAGGTGTGACCCATATTAAGAGAAAATGTCAGTTCTGTCAGCTGAACACTACACTGAAACTAACACAACTATTTGTTTACACTTTCTGTCAGTTTACTGAACTACACGTAAGTCTGAACTTTGCCTGAGTCATACTCTGCATAATTGTTCAGGCCCCTAATGAAGGTTAGAACTGACAAAGCCGCTTGGATAAGAGGAGAAACTTTTGTGCTGTTGACAGAATTGAATTTCTCTTTTGCTTTCATGTAGATACAGAGACTAGACTCTAGTTCTACTTTTAAATCCCAGAGCCACAAGCCAGATGAACATGTCTGTACATGTCCCTTGAAGTAATGACATATCATTTATAATGATTAAAATAAAAATGAGAACTTTGATCAGATAATAAAAGATCATAAAAAAACAAACATAACTGAATGAAAGGAGTGTGTAGAGACGAGATCCAAGTTCCACTATTCAGTCCCAGAACCACAAACCAGACCAGCATGTTTGTCCATGTCTCTGAAACAATGGCATATCATTTATGATGATTCAAATGAAAAGTATTCTTCAACTGTCATGGATTTAGTCCACTAAATTAACATGACACTTTCATGAAATAAAACTAAAAAGAATTTTGGCATTCATCATCTTCTGCTTTTTCCATTTTTCTGGGTCGTGGGGGCAGCAGTTCAGCAGTGTTCTACTGCCCAGAACACAATGCACCAGCCCCCATGAATCCTCCCGCGGGTGGTGGGTCCACAGGAGGACGGCTCACCACATAATTCATGTTTTTTTTTTTTTCATTCTATCTACACCATCACCGTGACAGTAAATGTGCACTTTACCCTACGCCCATAACATGACTTGAATGTCTGTTAATATTCAGGAAATTAATATGGAAAGACATTTTTATTACTTTCAAATAAGACCAAAATAAAGCATATGAGACATCAAGAGTCATCATTACAAGAAGAAAAAAAAAATCATAATAATTTCTTTTGTGGGAGCTTTTACTAGCCATCCAGTCTATCCCAGATCTGTCTGTGTGGCTGTAGTGGTGCAGCCCACCCGGCTTGTTTTCTTATAGTTTATTTTTTGCTTATAATCTGGACCATGCTCATTTTGTGTATTACTTCTAGTCTGTACCATGCTTACTGTGTGACAGATCGACATGCAGAAGACCATGAGGCTCACGGGGATCATCACTCAGGGAGCCAGCCGCTTGGGCGCAGCAGAGTTTATCAAAGCCTATAAGATTGAGTTCAGTTTGGACGGTCAGAGCTACAGCACGTACAAAGCAGAAGGCCAGAGGAGGGACAAGGTGAGACAAAAAGGTTTAAACCAACTACATTTCATCACTGAAACTGGCAAACCAAATGAGAGTCCTATTGTAGGCCTTAAATAGTACCGAATTAGAGCTGGTGGTACTCTGAAAGTCAAGTGATACAAAGGTGTACTTTGCTTGATTACCATGGCTATACATCATTTAAATAATATTCTGAACACAAACTATACAATCATAGTACAGTACTAATATGCAATATGTGCTTTTTATTTATACTTGTAAAAATACATACAGTTGAGCTGTACAGCTATATATAGTATATACTGTAGTTGAGCTAAAGGATATGCCAGAATGCTCTGGAACAAAGCCATAACAAATTTGGATCAGTGTTTTTGGATTTTCAGTTGAGTTATTTCTTTAAAAACACTAAATCACCCACAAGTCCCTCTTCACCATCTGAAATGATTATATTGTATCATTCAATTCACTTTAATTTTGTTGAGGCCCAAACCACAGCAGCAGCAGCAGAAGCATTTCACCAAATATCTGATTTATGCTTTGTTATAGTTCTGTTCTGTCTGGAACAGCAGAGCCTGAGGCCTGTACTCATGCTGGTTCTTTTCAGGTTTTTGTGGGGAATGTGGACAATGAGAGCACCAAGACCAACCTGTTGGACCCCCCCATCGTGGCCCAGTACATCCGCATCATCCCGGTGGTGTGCCGGCGAGCCTGCACCCTGCGCATGGAGCTCGTGGGCTGTGAGCTCAATGGTAAAACTGGACCAATGCAAACAGGAAAAACAACAAAACTGTTCCATAGATTAGGTTCACTTTGGCATAACAACTTCAGGTTCTGAGTATATCGCAGTTTAAAAATGTGCAGGAGGACAGGTGACAATTCTATGATGGAACAAATGTTCTGTCTAAATGACCTCTTTATGTTTAACATCTTGGGTTCTTTTGTAAAGACAATACAGTAACGTGGATTTACCTTGTTTTGGCTGCTGTCACCCGCCTAAAATCCGCAATATCAGACCACTGTAAAAGAAATATCCACATTATGGATCGGGACGGGGCACGGGTCTTTGGATCGGAAAACAACAAGTTTAAACGCTGATCAGGGAGGCCACTGAAATCAGGAAACGAGGCCTGGACAGCATTAACTGTGATGACGGAGCGTTCCTCCTTTCACACACCTGGGACAGCCTCTTCCGGAGGGTGACAGGAGGCGTGGTCAGTTTGAGTGACTTGCCAGGTCAATCAGGCTGACCACGCCTACAGGAATAACAACAGCTGATATACGATACGTCACCAAGAAGCTGACAGTTCTGAAGATGGCACATCTGAAACATGTCAACAAGGTAAATACACATTACTGTATTGTCTTTAAAAAGAACCCAAGAAGTTATATGCGGGAAAAGTCCCTCAGTCATCCAGGTAGAATCCATGATAAAAGGAGAAGTTCAATTTGTCAACTGGACAAAGTTTGTTTGGTTGAAAACGTTTCGCCGCTCATCCGAGAGGCTTCATCAGCTCTGGTTCTAGTGCTGGTTAGTCCCTGTTTATATCTAGCTGCAGGGAGGAGCTCACTACACTGAAATCGTTCTGAAACTATCTCAACTAATCTGTATCTTTTGTTTCTCTGGTGTCTCGTTTAGCATCTCTATTCAGCCCTAGGAGGAGCTCACTGCACTGAAATATCTCTGAAACTATCTCAACTCATTTGTTCCTTTTTGTTATTCGAATTTATCTGGCGAATTTCAGTATAAACAGGGTCTTACCAGCACTAGAACCAGAGCTGACGAAGCCTCTCGGATGAGCGGCGAAACGTTTTCGACCAAACAAACTTTGTCCAGTTGACAAATTGAACTTTTACCAAGAAGTTATAGTACAAAAGAAGACAAAATGAACATCTTTGGTTTACCTGTCTATGGTTATGGAAGCATTATTCATTCAAAATTATATTTTTGGAGCTTTCTACCATGTTATAACATTGTTTCCCCTTTGAAAACATGCCCAAAATGATTTTATATTATCCATGTACAGGGCTCTCAAGTCTCACGCATTGAGAGTGTGACACACGCAATTCGACGTGTTCACACACTCACATGCCACACATGGCATTTCTCACGCTGATTTCTTTTTATTTATTTTTTTATTTTTTTGTGCCCAGAAAATCGGTCTGTGTGGCTTAGTTTATGCAGGCTCCGCGCGTTTTCAGCGAAAAAAACTCCCCCTGCTCCGGGCGCACGGTCCGAGCGAGGCCGGAGGAGACGCGCCGTCCCCCGGGCACGTCCTGAGCCTCAGTGCCGGTGCCACGTCTCCTCTGAGACACACCGACTCCGGTCCCGGTGTCTCCGTCTGTGCGTAACGTGTCCCCCCCGACGGCTTACGCGCGGAATACGCGCGGCCCAGAGCCGAACTGCCCATGGTGAGACGCGGTGAGACGCGGAGAGACGCGGGCCCGGTGCATTAACCAGACTCTTACATGAATCCGTTAAAAATGTCCCGCTCCCCCCGCCCCGCTCCCTCCTCCCCGCCCCTCTCAGCACGCACTGACAAAGTGCAGTGATGATAAAACAAACTGAGAACCATCAGGTAATAACTTCATTTATATAACTCTCATTAGTTGCTTTGTAGTTAAAGTTTGCAGGGCTCTCAACACGCAATTCGACGTTCACACGCTCACACAGCATTTCTCAAGCAATTCAAGCCCCCCCCCCTCGGAAATTACAGTCTCACGCACGACCCCGCTCAAAACTTGAGAGCCCTGCATGTATATTAATGTAATCTTGTGATCTTTTCCTGGGCCCTATTTCATTATCATTATGGTCCTAGGTCATGCATGCTCCAGCACAGCCATTTTTCATAACTATACAAGAGCAGCTTACAAAACACTATTGCTTCACAAACCTGATGTGATGTGCAATGGTTTTATTAGAGGAATGCTGAGGGTTGTGATGGAGCTTTGAGGGGGAGTGACTTGGCAGGGAGAGCAAAACGAATAAAAAAAAAAAGAATAACTCAAAAGTGTGAACCTCCTATACAGTTACATAGGCCCCTTTGCTCCATACCAAACTATGACATCAAATTCTAAAATGTGGTGAACGCCCAATAATACAGACAGATAAGCGCACGTCTGCTTTGGCACTGCCGTATATGAAGCGCCCAGAGCGAAAGCAGAGCACAGAACACCACAGGCAGAGGGTCCGTCCTGTCACCGCTGTCATTAGGTGGTCCGTGGCATGTGTGAAATGACATGTTAGCGTGAAGCATTCCTTTGTTTTATGGTCTTGTTTTCAGGGCTGTGGTCACATGCTCTCACACCACAGAGACAATCTGCTGCTCATTAGAAAAACAAACTGTAAAGATTGGGCTCATACTTACACAACACAGCGCTAATGATGCACAGACTCTTTTTATTGTGTTGTTTAAACAGAGTCGTGTGGGTTTAATTCTCACAAATCATCAGACTGTGGCGAAATGAATATAGACACTTGGATAACTCTGTGTTTTAGAGCTGTATGGGAGCTGAAACTCTGTAATGTTATTTTTAAAGGTCCCATATTACACAAAAAATGCGAGTGAGCTTTAAATCATAATCATAATGCTGTTACCTCCTCAAATACATACCTGGAGTTGTTTCAGTCACACATGTTTGAGTAATCCTGCATTATTAGGCTGTCTACATCAATTCTAAAAGCTCTGTTCCACCGTGTGATGTCATCAAGTGGTAGTTTTAAAGTTAATAGCTTACTCTAGAATGCACTACAATAGCTTTTTTTTTTGCCTCAGAAAGTCCACGATAGTCTGGTGCACCGAGGAGTGAAACAGTTTAAACAAGATTTCGCTTCAGAATATGTCAGTTCCAGGGCTGACATTATCCAAATGATTCTCGTGAAGGTGTATGTAAAAATAATAATCTTGTATCACCACTCAGTGACATCACACGGTTGAGCAGAGAAGAACACAGCCTAAAAATGATTGAAACAAAACAACTCTAGGTATGTTTGTGATGAGGATACAGCATTACTATAACAACGTTTGATTACAAACCCTCTGTCTCTGTTGGTGCCCGGTGTGAGTGCCCAGTGTGAGCGCCCGGTGTGAGCGCCCGGTGTGAGCGCTTGGTGTGAGCGCCCGGTGTGAGCGCCCGGTGTGAATGCCCGGTGTGAGTGCCCGGTGTGAGCGCCCGGTGTGAGCGCCCGGTGTGAGTGCTTGGTGTGAGCGCCCGGTGTGAGCGCCCGGTGTGAGCGCCCGGTGTGAGCGCTTGGTGTGAGTGCCCGGTGTGAGCGCTTGGTGTGAGTGCCCGGTGTGAGTGCCCGGTGTGAGCGCCCGGTGTGAGTGCCCGGTGTGAGCGCCCGGTGTGAGCGCCCGGTGTGAGCGCCCGGTGTGAGCGCTTGGTGTGAGTGCCCGGTGTGAGTGCCCGGTGTGAGCGCCCGGTGTGAGCGCCCGGTGTGAGCGCTTGGTGTGAGTGCCCGGTGTGAGTGCCCGGTGTGAGTGCCCGGTGTGAGCGCCCGGTGTGAGCGCTTGGTGTGAGCGCCCGGTGTGAGCGCCCGGTGTGAGCGCCCGGTGTGAGCGCTTGGTGTGAGCGCCCGGTGTGAGCGCCCGGTGTGAGCGCCCGGTGTGAGCGCCCGGTGTGAGCGCCCGGTGTGAGTGCCCGGTGTGAGCGCCCGGTGTGAGCGCCCGGTGTGAGCGCCCGGTGTGAGCGCCCGGTGTGAGCGCCCGGTGTGAGCGCCCGGTGTGAGCGCCCGGTGTGAGTGCCCGGTGTGAGCGCCCGGTGTGAGTGCCCGGTGTGAGCGCCCGGTGTGAGCGCCCGGTGTGAGCGCCCGGTGTGAGCGCCCGGTGTGAGCGCCCGGTGTGAGCGCCCGGTGTGAGCGCCCGGTGTGAGCGCTTGGTGTGAGTGCCCGGTGTGAGCGCCCGGTGTGAGCGCTTGGTGTGAGCGCCCGGTGTGAGCGCCCGGTGTGAGTGCCTGGTGTGAGTGCTTGGGCCTTTCACTTGAAGCTTTGGTGTAGAGCTGCACCATATCTCATGAAAATATTGTATCTGATTGTTTGATTTTGCCATAAGGACTTTGTAATAATTGTTATTCATAACTAAAACAAAATATAATACAGTGGTCCCTCGCTCTATCGCGGTTCACTGTTCGCGGCCTCGCTGTTTTGCAGATTTTTTAAAATTTATTTTTTTATAGTGTTACATTGTGTTCTGCGTCCTGATTGGCTAAGAGACTAGACCAGGACTAAACCTGGACTAAACCAGGTCTAAACCTGGACTGGACCTGGACTAAACCGGGACTAGACCAGGTCTAAACCAGGATTAAATTACTCCGTGCGTCACTATTAATACATTTTGTTGAAAATCTATGAAAGTTTGAGTGTTTAAACGAGAGAGAAATGTGAGAAAATGTTAATTCCAGTCTGAGAAAAGTGTATAATGTGTGTGGTGAGGCGTTTACAGCCTTAAAACATGTAGAATAATTGTAAAATATAAAGTTGTCCTACTTTGCGGATTTCTCTTATTGCGGGTTATTTCTGGAACCTAACCCCCGTGATAAACCAGGGATTACTGTATTGACAAACACTAAACCCAGACTACATTTGGACTAAATAAAGACTTCAAAATATTTAACTTCAAATATTTAGCTTAACACAAAAAAAAAGGATGATTTTGAGATGTGTTGTGCAGCTCTAGCTTTGTTCCTGCTTTGCTTTGGGAGTCTCACTGGCTGTTTCTCTCCCTCTGCCCCTGCTTCACTCATCCCCTCTGCTCCACCCTGTCTCTCTTCCTCTTTCTCTCTCCCCTCCCCTCTTCTGCTCCTCTCTCGCTCTCTCCATCTCTTTTTTCCCTCTCCTGCACTGCTCCCCTTCTCTCTTCATTCTCTTGCTCCACTCTGCTTCTCTCTCTCTCTCTCTCTCTCTCTCTCTCTCTCTCTCTCTCCATCTCTTTCTTCCTTCTCCTGCCCTGCTCCTCTCTCTCTCTCTCTGTCCCCCTTCTCTCTTCATTCTCTTGCTCCACTCTGCTCCTCTCTCTTTCTTTCTGTCTGTCTGTCTCTCCCCTCTCTCATGCTCACTCCTCTCTTCCTCTCTCCTGTCCTCTGCTCCTCCCTCTCTTTTGCATTGACAGTGTATTGGAACACGGCAGGTTGCTCTGAGCCACTGGGGATGAAGTCTCGTCTGATCTCGGATAACCAGCTGTCTGCGTCGAGTGCGCACCGCACCTGGGGCATCGACACGTTCACCTGGCACCCGCAGTACGCCCGCCTCGACAAGCAGGGCAAGACCAACGCATGGTCACCCGCCAGCAACAACCACTCCGAGTGGCTGCAGGTCAGAGCCATGTCAGGAAGTACGGAGACATATCAGGAAGTACGGAGGCATATCAGGAAGTACAGAGCCATATCAGGAAGTACAGAGCCATATAAGGAAGTACAGAGCCATATAAGGAAGTACAGAGCCATATCAGGAAGTACAGAGCCATATCAGGAAGTACAGAGGCATATAAGGAAGTACAGAGCCATATCAGGAAGCACAGAGACATGTCAGGAAGTACAGAGGCATATAAGGAAGTACAGAGCCATATCAGGAAGTACAGAGCCATATCAGGAAGTACAGAGGCATATAAGGAAGTACAGAGCCATATCAGGAAGCACAGAGACATGTCAGGAAGTACAGAGCCATATCAGGAAGCACAGAGACATGTCAGGAAGTACAGAGACATGTCAGGAAGTACAGAGCCATATCAGGAAGTACAGAGGCATATCAGGAAGTACGGAGGCATATCAGGAAGTACAGAGGCATATCAGGAAGTACGGAGGCATATCAGGAAGTACAGAGCCATATCAGGAAGTACGGAGGCATATCAGGAAGTACAGAGCCATATCAGGAAGTACAGAGCCATATTTAGTTAGTTTAGTCTTTATTTGAAGGGACAATGTACAGAGCCATTATGTACAAAGAGAGATGTTCTGCACCAGAGTATAGCTACAAAGCTAATTTCCATCCGCAGTCCCTGAGCCATATCAGGAAGTACAGAGGCATATCAGGAAGTACAGAGGCATATCAGGAAGTACAGAGGCATATCAGGAAGTACGGAGACATATCAGGAAGTACAGAGCCATATCAGGAAGTACGGAGACATATCAGGAAGTACGGAGGCATATCAGGAAGTACGGAGGCATATCAGGAAGTACAGAGCCATGTCAGGAAGTACAGAGGCATATCAGGAAGTACAGAGCCATATCAGGAAGTACAGAGGCATATAAGGAAGTACAGAGCCATATCAGGAAGTACAGAGCCATATCAGGAAGTACAGAGGCATATAAGGAAGTACAGAGCCATATCAGGAAGTACAGAGCCATATCAGGAAGTACATAGCCATATCAGGAAGCACAGAGGCATATGAGGAAGTGTGATGGTGCTTCCTTTTCCTTCCCACAGATTTTTCATACCTTATTTTAACTCCAAATGGCAAATAACCAAACCTAATGTTGTTCCCTCATCAAAAACATGCCTGAAGCGATTTGCCATTCATGCACGTTTCAGTAATTTAGCGATCTCTCCCAGTCACTATTCAAGATTCAAGATAATTTATTTGTCGTATGCAGGATCAACACTGCAAAGTCAACAATGCAGTGAAATGCTTAGGATCAGAAGCAGCAATAATAGCACATGGTAAAAAAAATGTTGCAAAAAGTGCAGGGGAAAAAGTAAACAATATAATAAAAAAATATGTAATAAAATATAATAAAATACAAAGGTACAGGTAGGATTAAATAAGGTGTAAGTAGAGTATTTCAGATTGCCTATAATATAGTGTATTATAAGTATTGCACGTGGATTTCATATTGCACATAGTATAGAATATCGAACCATCCTTGTGGTTAAGGTTTTGTCCAAAGCTTCGCCCATAAGCCACACAACAGTTTTTCATAAATATACAAATGCATGATGCAAAACAGTACACTACAGCCTCACAGAGCTTCAGTGATGTGTAGTAATGTGTTGTGATAGCGCTCTGAAGGGGGACGACGTAACAGAGAACAAAGCAAGGGGAGACTGAGAGGGTCAAGAACAAAACCGAAACTAATAACATATTTTAATTAGGGCTGGGAATATTAACGCGTTAATCGCGATTAATCGCGATTAGAGTTATGATCGCGAACAATTTTTTTAATCGCGATCAGAGTTTGCCAGCATTTTCCGCAATTCTACCATCCATATGCAGCTCATTTGGTTGTATTAATTAAACTCATTGTCGGTTAAACGCGCTATTTTGAGTTTGCTCGTATTTTGTTCCTTCTACGCATCCGTAGGCAGCTCGAGCGGGCTTCAATCATTTATTTACAATTTCTCAAAGTAAGCACTATTACTGGTTCATTGTTACTTTTTCCTTTCTCTGCACTTTTTTGAAATAAAAAAAATGGTGAGAAATACTTTGCATTGTGAGTTTAACTTTAGATTCGAACGGTCTTACTGCAAGATATCAATTTTAAACATGCAAAATAAATCACGATTAATCGCGATTAACTATGAAATTTCTGAGATTAGTTGCGATCAAGAAAATTAATTGTTTGACAGCCCTAATTTTAATACATTGTTTTTGGTGACTATAGCAAAACAATAAAAAAATTAGCATAGTGATCTAAATATGCCATGTGTTAGCAATAGCAATAGAGCTCCTGCACATACGTGACTAAATCTGACAGGGACACCATGTTGGCAGTGGGGGATTATGGGTAATGAACGGCACCGATTCCACTTTTGGCATTAAATGAAATCAAAGACAGTGATTTATTCAGATCAAACATGAGTGACCCTTACCTGGTGCGGATATGACTTAAAGGAAAAGTAACGTTTTTTACCATTTGAGCCTTATTTCGGTAATAAAACAAGTTGTTTTACTCACCCATAGCACTTTGGTGTCATATGGAGCATTTCCAGAGATGTTTTAGATTTGCGGTTAGCCTAGCGCGACTTCTAGCCATAGCTCGGGGCATATAATATATTCCCCGAGCATGTAATATGCCCCGTGCGGGCTCTAAATAACACAAACTTTAGCACTTTTCAAATCATAGAAGCTCGATGTCTTAGTCTACGATTTAGTTTGGTCAAAAGTGGCCTGTAATCCGAGATTTATCCATAGTTTACAGCTTTGCGTTTCATGTTTGGGTCCCGGGAGCTGAGAGCACAGTCCGCACATGCGCACTGGCGTCCTCATCTCGGATTACAGGCCACTTTTGACCACACGAAATCGTAGACTAAGACATCGGGCTTCTATGATTTGAAAAGTGCTAAAGTTTGTGTTATTTGGAGACCGCAAACATGTGCCCCAAGAACTCACGTTACGGAGATCGCAAATCTAAAACATCTCTGGAAATGCTCCATATGACACCAAAGTGCTATGGGTGAGTAAAACAACTTGTTTTATTACTGAAATAAGGCTCAAATTGTAAAAAACGTTACTTTTCCTTTAAGAGAGAGAGAATGGATTACATAGATTTCGCCTTAACTCTGCAATATCTGGACATCTGGATTTCCTTATATCATTAAAAATGGTCCTTGGAGATGTATGCGGAAAATATAATAAATGATAAAGCACTGTAGATATATAACGTTTACTGATACTGACAGTTCAAAAGATGTGAAATCGATGACATAGAGAAAATGTGCTCTGTTTAATGTGCAGATGAATCGCTCATGTAAATGTAATGTATACAAATCAACAGTATTTAGCAAAAAGCAAGTGGGATTGTTACTCTTCATTCTACTCTCTCTTTCTGTCGCATTAACAGACTATTTAATGCTAATTGACCTTTTGAATTGTTATGAGACAATGGTTGACTCGTTCAGCTAAAGCCAAATAAAAAAATATATGGATGTAAAATGAATTCATAGCTGATTTAATGCATAGCTTGATTAGCTGCTTTCCAGCTTTCTTTTATCTTTGATAATGTTACATCACAATGCAACAAAAATCCACAATCTCAGATAAAGTTTGTTCATTGCAGTCAAGGCTGTTAGTTTCTATGGGAATTCTTAGTGCCAGTGTAATGAAACATAGATGAACGCCAAATATACAAACCTCCTCCTCAACCTGTGGCAGCAACAAGTGTCTGTTTGGTTAGAGCTGGAGCTAGATGCGTGTTATGTCATACACTGTGCTATACATTTGTCCTCAGAGTGAGTGTAATCCTGCTTTGTTGTTGTTTTTTTGGAAGAGGGAAATGCTGGGTGTGTATTATAATGTTGATTATTATTAAGTATGACTATGATGCAGGTGGATCTTGAGAAGACGAAGCGCATCTCAGGCATCATCACACAGGGAGCCAAGGACTTTGGAGTGGTGCAGTTTGTGTCGGTGTTCAAAGTGTCCTACAGCAACGACGGACAGAGCTGGAGAGTTTTGAAGGACGAGAGGACTGGAGAGGACAAGGTGAGACATGGGCTCTCAGTGGTGCTGTCACCATACGAAAACTGGTAATAGTGTTGTCACAATGCTCAAATTTAAAACTCGATTTTGATACTAAGAGATCGACTCGATACTCAGTACTGATTCCAGTACCACGGTGATAATAAACATAATTCACTTTCTTTAGACAGTACAACAGAATGTGATTTTCAACGTTAAATAATATTACTTTCTTTTATATTCCATGTGGCCTATACCTGTGTAACCCCTGGTGGTCCGGCTAGGTTCCATTGGCTTAGTCTATGTGCTCTTATACCTACTTTATTAATGAATGAATGAATTAATCATTGCCTTTATACAGTGGTACCTCACCTTATGAAAGACCCAACAAACGAAAATATCAAGTTACGAAACGCCTTCACATAAAATTTTGGTCTCTAGATACGAAAGAAAATTCAAGTTACGAAACGCGAAATCTCAAAAATTCAAATAATGCGCTCAGCCACACACATTATACGCTTTTCTCAGACTGGATTTAAACTTTTCTCACATTTGTCTCTCGTTTAAACACTCAAACTTTCATAGATTTTCAACAAAATGTATTAAAGGAAAAGTAACGTTATTTTACAATCTGAGCCTTCTTTCGGTAATAAAACAAGTCGTTTGACTCACCCATATCACGTTCGTGTCATTTGGAGCTGTTTGAAGAAAGTTATGTTGTAGCGTATCCGTTAGCATTTGTATTCGGGGCATTACTTTGCGGTCTCCAAATAACACAAACTTTAGCACTTTTCAAATCATAGAAGCCCGATGTCTTAATGTAAGATTTCGTTTGAGTCAAAAGTGGCCTGTAATCCGAGATTTATCCATAGTTTACAGCTTTGCGTTTCATGTTTGGGTCCCGGGAGCTGAGAGCACAGTCCGCGCATGCGCACTGGCCTCCTCATCTACTCGAAACTATGGCTAAATCTCGGATTACACGCCACTTTTCCTTCAAACAAAATCTTACATTAAGACATCGGGCTTCTATGATTTGAAAAGTGCTAAAGTTTGTGTTATTGTGTTATTTGGACACCGCAAAGTAATGCCCCGAGCAAATGATACAGCCCCATGTTAACGGATACGGGATCATTACTAGAACAGAACGGCTCAACATAAGTTCTGCGATACTGCTCCAATTGACAGAAAAAATGCTATGGGTGAGTAAAACTACTTGTTTTATTGCCGAAAGAAGGCTCAGATTGTAAAAAAACGTTAATTTGCCTTTAATAGTGAAGCGTGGGGGGAAGGGGGAGGGCGGTGTGTGTCCGCGGGGACACGTGTGCGCCCCACGCCACGACCCGGCGTGGGGCGCGAGCACGAGACCCGTGCTCAAACCGTGTCAGGTCTAAACCAGGTCTAAACCAGGTCTGAACCAGGTCTAAACCAGGATTAGACCACCGCGGCTCTTGCATGCGTTCGTTCATGCGCTCAGACTGCGTGCGGTCCCCCTCGCTGCTCGCCTCAGCCGTGACTCGAAACGAAACCAGGAAATAGACCCGCGCACGGCGCTTTAATCCACCTGGTCTAGTCCTGGTTTAGTCCTGGTTTAGTCCTGGTCCAGTCCAGGTTTAGACCTTGGTCTAGACCTGGTATAGTCCAGGTTTAGTCCTGGGTCTACAGTCTCTACGCAGGACACAGTGTTACACTATAAAAAAAATGTTACACTATTAAAAAAAACAAACTTGGAACGAATCAGGCCTTTTCCATTGAAATAGCTACTCAACTTACGAAAAATTCACGTTACGAAACCACTTCTGGAACGAATTAATTTCGTAAGGTGAGGTACCACTGTATAGCACCTTTCATGACACCCAAAGCACTTTACAGTTCATTGTTCATTCACTCCACACTCGTGGTGGTAATCTACTATTGTAGCCACAGCTGCCCTGGGGCAGATTGACGGAGGTGAGGCTGCCAATCTGCGCCATCTGCCCCTCTGGCCACCTCCAACACCCACGCACACTTCACTTTCATACTACAGTGCCGTGAAAAAGTATTTGCCCCCTTCCTGATTTCTGTGTTTTTTGCATATTTATCACTCAAAACATTGTCAGATCATCAAACCAATTTTAATATCACACAGAAACAACCCAAGGAAAGACAAAATTCAGTTTTTGAATGATGATTCCATTTATTAGTGCACAAAAAAAATCTAAACCTATCTGGCCCTATGTGAAAAAGTAATTGCCCCCTTAATCTAATAGCCAGTTGAGCCTCCTTTGACAGCAATAACTGTAACCAAACGTTTGCGATAATTGGTGATGAGTCTTTCACACCGCTGGGGAGGGATTTTGGCCCACTCTTCTATGCAGAATTGTTTCAATTCTGCCATATTGGAGGGTTTTCTTGTATGAACTGCCCGTTTAAGGTCACACCACAGCATCTCAATCGGATTTAAATCCGGACTTTGACTTGGCCACTCCAAAACCTTAATTTTGTTTTCTTTGAGCCATTCAGAGGTGGACTTGCTGGTGTGTTTTGGATCATTGTCCTGTTGCATGATCCAAGAGCGCTTGAGTTTGAGGGCACGAACTGATGGCCGGACATTCTCCTTCAGGATCTTCTGGTAAACAGCAGAATTCATTTTTCCGTCAATCACAGCAAGTTGTCCTGGTCCTGAGGCAGCAAAGCAGGCCCAGACCATCACACTGCCACCACCATGCTTTACTGTGGGCACCATGTTCTTTTTATCAAATGCTGTGCCATTTTTACGCCAGATGAAACGGGCTGCAGACCTTCCAAAAAGTTCAATTTTAGACTCATCGGTCCACAAAATGTTTCTCCAAAAGTCTTGAGGGTCATCAAGGTGCTTTTTGGCAAAGGTGAGACGAGCCTTTGTGTTCTTTTGTGAAAGCAGTGGTTTTCTCCTGGGAACTCTTCCATGGATGCCATTTTTGGCCAGTGTTTTTCTAATGGTGGAGTCATGAACACTGACCTTAACTGAGGCCAACGAGGCCTGTAGTTCTTTCGATGTGCGTCTAGGTTCTTTTGTGACTTCCTGAATGAGCCGTCGTCGCACTCTTGGAGTAATCTTAGTTGGTCGACCACTCCTGGGAAGGGTTGCAACTGTTCCCAGTTTCCTCCATTTTTGAATAATGGCTCTGACAGTGGTTCGCTGGAGCCCCAGAGCTTTGGGAATGGCTTTGTAACCTTTTCCTGAATTATAGACTTCTATCACTTTTTTTCTCATTTGTTCTTGAATTTCTTTGGATCGTGGCATGATGTGTTTGTTCTTGAGATGTTGTAGCCAACTTCACTTTGTTTGACAGGAACTATTTAAGTGATTTCTTGATTCAACACAGGTGGTGACAATCAGGTGTGGGTGTGGCATGTAGAACTGAACTAAGTTTTCTCAAAACTGTGGTTAGTCACAGTTAGTTTGTGATTTAACAAGGGGGGGCAATTACTTTTTCACATAGGGCCAGATAGGTTTAGATTTTTTTTGTGCACTAATAAATGGAATCATCATTCAAAAACTGAATTTTGTCTTTCCTTGGGTTGTTTCTGTGTGATATTAAAATTGGTTTGATGATCTGACAATGTTTTGAGTGATAAATATGCAAAAAACACAGAAATCAGGAAGGGGGCAAATACTTTTTCACGGCACTGTAGGCAATGTGGGTGAAGTGTCTTGCCTAAGGACACAACAACAGTTTTTGAGACTGGCGCCCCCCTGTGGCACCTGGAATTCCCAGTGTCTCCCATCCAAGTACGAACCAGGCCCGGCTGAGCTTCTGAGATCTGACGGGATCAGGCTTTGACCAGCTGGTGTGGCCTCCATTATCACAGTTTTGCCGTTTACATGTTTATCCCCAGTCCAGCTCCATTTCTTAGCCTGATCCAGTCCATCTTTTGCTTCCTCCCTGTTTTTCCTGCAGCTGTCACTCATTCCCCAATCATCCCAGGGTCGTCTATATAAACTCCCTCTGCCCAGTCAGTTCTTCCTAGATTGTCGACCAGTCAAGAGACTCTCAGGCTCTGAATCTGAAACTGTGAATCTGAAACTGTGAATCTGAAACTCTGAATCTGATATCTGCTGTTTGCAATTTGTACAATTCTACATTACTCTCTGTTTGAAGACTGTTCTGTTTCTAACTGGAGAATTTCACAGTTTTGGAGGGTGTTTTGGCTCACATAATATAATCATATCTTCCTTTGCTGTTTATCCGCCTGATTTGTCATATTAAGCTTTACCCATTGAAGGACTCTTTCTGTTGTACTGACCCAAAGCCTTTGCATTTGACTGCATTCTTTTGTGTTGCGTTTGAGTCCAAGTTGTCTGTGTGATAATGATGGCTACTTGTTCTGATACAGCTCAAGATCATTCTAAAGCTATTCAGGAAAGATTAATTTAGGTTTTGAAACTAGTTTTAGTATTAATTAGTATCTGGGTATTAATACTATGTCATCTAACTGGTGTAGTGAATAATGTTCTATGTACTCTAAGTTGAAGTGACCTCTTGGAAAATAGTGATTTACACTGTCACAGGCTGAAAAGCATGCCACTGAAAAGTGTTAGAATGTGTAATGACATGTCATGTCATGACGTCTCATGGTCTTTCGGCACTGCAATCATGATTTTAGGAGCACTATCATTTCCTCCAGAAAATCTCCTGTCGAACCGTGTAGTGTAGATCTGTACAAACATGTTCTGAAATGTGATTCTTGTAATTAGTTTATGTTTCAGTTTTTTTGGCAGTTCCAATCCAACTTTATTTCTATAGCACATTTTATATACAGAAACAGTTTCCAAAGTGCTGCACATAAAATCAATAAAACTTAATAAAAATGTTACTAAAATAGCAATAAATAAAGTGATAATAATAAAATAACTAAAAACAAAAGCAATTATAAAAACACAGAGGAGCACACAGCTCACGCGGTATTAAAAGCCCGAGAATAAAAGTGGGTCTTAAGACGAGACTTAAAACTCTCCAGTGTGGGGGCAGTTTGGACATGAGGGGGCAGAGCAGGGGCCCACAGAGAAAGCCCTGGGCCCCCGAGTTTTAAAGGAAAATTAACGTTTTTTTACAATCTGAGCCTTCTTTCGGCAATAAAACAAGTAGTTTTACTCACCCATAGCAGTTTGGTGTCAATTGGAGCAGTTTCGTAGAACTTATGTTGAGCCGTTCTGTTCTACTAATGATCCCGTATCCGTTAGCGTGAGTGCTCGGGGCATTACTTTGCGGTGTATAATAACACAAACTTTAGCACTTTTCAAATCACAGAAGATCGCTGTGTCAGCGTAGACTTTTAGTGGATTCCAAAACGGCCTGAAATCCGATATGCAGCTATAGTTTCATTTGATGACGTCATCAGAGAGGACAGTGCGCATGCGTGAACTCAGCTGTTTTGTAAACACCGCTAGTCCGAAAGAAGCTAACACCGCTCTGAACTTTACTTTTCTGTTGCGATATCGGGTTTCAGGCCGTTTTGGAATCCACTAAAAGTCTACGCTGACACAGCGATCTTCTGTGATTTGAAAAGTGCTAAAGTTTGTGTTATTTGGAGACCGCAAAGTAATGCCCCGAGCACTCACGCTAACGGATACGGGATCATTAGTAGAACAGAACGGCTACAACATAACTTCTGCGATACTGCTCCAAATGACACCAAAGTGCTATGGGTGAGTAAAACTACTTGTTTTATTGCCGAAAGAAGGCTCAGATTGTAAAAAAACGTTACTTTTCCTTTAAGTCTAGTCTTTGGGCCCACGAGCTGGAGCTGGCCCTCTTTCATCCCTGTTTGGTACAAGCTCCGGCTCTCCCTCCGTCGCCGCCATGCTCGCTTGTATGTTTGTACCCGTGTAAAACGTGGCGGCACATTAGTTCCGTTCGCATTTAAAAAATTATTTTAAAAATCGATTTTCATTAAAACACATTAATCGGTTTAATCAATAAATCGCGCACGTCTAGACTGATTTAAAAAAAAAACACTTTGAATACTAAGGCTGTCAGAAGAATCGAAAGTAGATACTCATTTGAGCAGGTATCGATACTAACAAAATAGGGGTGTGCAAAATAATCGTCATGACAATGCATCGCGATACTTTCACAATATACTGCATCGATTCTTGATGCCAAAAATCGATTTTTATTAATTAATAATTTTATATTTTATATTTTAAAGATCCCATGACATGGTACTTCTTGATGCTTTTATATGGCTCCTTAATGGTTCCCTAATACTGTAAATGAATCCTTCTTCAAAATCAACACTCAGTGCATGAGAAACAGAGATAAGATGAGAAAGAGTAATTTTTCTCTCTCTGGAACACTCCATAATGGGCGTTGTTGCTTGAATGCAAATGAGGAGAAAAGAGATGGCCTATAGTAGAGGGTGGGGGCGTGGCCAAACTCTCCGCTCTCCGCTGATCCATTTCCGTGTTTTGGCATGGGGGGAGAGATTTGAAGCGTTCCATTGAAAAATAAACACATTTCCACAGAAAATAAAATTAAACCACTGCTGTTCAAAGGTCCACAGGCTCAGATAAAGGACTTCCGAGCCTAGAAACACTCGGACATGCCTCCAGGCAAATAAAAAAACGCATTTCGCATTGCCTAGCGCATTCACAGTCCAAACTCTCTGGGCGTGATTTACAGAGACGCTGAGTACAGACAGACGGGGGTGGAACTGCATTTGCATTTCTTTTTTCGAGCTGACGTCAATAAGTTTCCTTGTTCAAAATCGCCCGTTTGAGCTCTGATTTTTTGTAACGCAGAAAAGGATCACAAATGCTCAGTTTAGACATTTCGCAACTTTTAACCATGGGGGGGGCTAAACAGGGTAGGGGAGCTCACATTAACGTTCAAAAACCTCAGAAAGTGAAAATTTCATGCCATGGGACTTTAAACATTTAATATTAATAAATAAATAAATAAATTATTAGTTTTTTGTTTTTTTTAATAAATCCTCTGCACTTTTTTCTTTGTGAAAGGGTACTGTTTGTTATGATGGGAGCTACCTCCAAAATGCCAAATGTTTGAACATCATTTTTTGTTTTAGAAAAAATCCTATGCACTTTTTTTGTTATTGGTTTGGTTTATTTGTTTTTGTTATTCAATAAATTCAGTTCTGAATTGAGTTGCTCAGAGTTCTGTATCAGTTGAAGACACTACCCAGATACACAGACACTGATATTTAAGTTATCCTCTTTTTTTTGGTACATTTTCACTGAAGTATGTCGAATATATTGCAATGCATCGCAATAATTCAAGTATCGTGATGCATCGTGATAGTATCGCATCGTGGCATATGAATCGTGATTCGAATTGAATCGTGACTTCTTTGCAAATACCCAGCCCTATAACAAAGTCACATTCAGAGGACAGAAATGAATCTTTCCTGAATATCTTTAGAATGATCTTGAGCCCATATGAAGCACTGTGGAACGTGCCTGGACCACTGAGGGGTTACACACATATATAAGTACACATGGGAATAGAAAAGAAAGTACATGTACTATGATTTATTGTTGAAAATCACATATTGTCTAGTGTTTTATTACCATTATGGTATTAGAATCAGTAATGAGTATGGAATCTATTCCTTAGTATCAAAATTGACTTTGTATTTTGACAAAAAATAACTGAAAAATATCTGAAAAAATATATTTGTTTTGCTTTATTTTCCATATTTTACACAAGTCCTTGCTGCGTTTGTTTATCGGCATGTGCCTTGTGGGCTTCCATAGAAGTTGGCTTATGCCAGTCCGGCTCAGGCCCAGTGCTCAACCTGGGCATGGGCCAATATGGATTATTTGAATCAATACTGATCCAAATCCAAATCCACTTTATTTCTATAGCACATTTCATAAACATAAACAGTTTCCAAAGTGCTGCACAGACAGAAAAACTACAGCGAGCGACACAACAAACATCAGGTACTGTAAATGATTCACTAGTCCCAAAACAATAAAACCAGTAAAACCAAATCAGAACCATGGAGTAAGTCAAAACAAAATAAAGTAAAATAAAATAAATAAATTAAATAATAAAGTAAAATAAATAAATAAAATAAAAACACAGAGGAGCACACAACTCATGATTAAAAGCCAGAGAATAAAAGTGGGTCTTAAGACGAGACTTAAAACACTCCACAGTGGGAGCTGTTTTGATGTGAGGAGGCAGAGCGTTCCACAGCTTTGGTCCAGCCACAGAAAAGGCTCTGTCTCCTCTGGTTTTAAGTCTCGTCTTAGGAACCACGAGTTGGAGCTGGCCCTCGGACCTCAGAGCGAGGGCGGGGGTGTAAATCTGGATGAGGTCCGAGATGTAATCCGGGGCCAGTCCATTCAAAGCTTTAAAAACAAACAATAACATTTTAAAATCAACTCTAAAACGAACAGGGAGCCAGTGCAAAGATGCTCAAATCGGAGTTATGTGCTCTCGTTTTTTGGTACCGGTTAAAAGGCGCGCAGCGGAGTTTTGGACTAGCTGTAGACGAGAAAGTGCATGTGGCTAATGCCAGAGAAAAGTGCATTACAGTAGTCTAAACGAGAAGAGATAAAAGCGTGCACGACTTGTTCGAAAGATTTAAAAGATAAAAAGGATTTCACTTTGGATAAAAGCCTTAAATGATAAAAGCCAGATTTGACGACCGCATTCACGTGCTTATCAAGCTTAAAATCATTGTCAATAGTGACGCCAAGGTTGGTAACAGAAGATTTAACTGATATCATTATTTGGCCTGCAGCTGTGGCTGATTACCAATCTTTTTTATACCAAATATTTAGCTTTTAAAATCCATAGCAAGGCCCGCAAATGTAATTTCAGTTAATTTGTGATTGTTACTTGAACTTTTCACTATTGTAAAAAATAATAATCTATTTAACTGGCATATAAAATAATGTTACATGTTTTAACAAATTTCCACTTTGACCATGCTGCTGTCATTTTACACATGATCGTGGTGTTTTTATTTTGCTATTTTGTCTGTAAATCAAGAAATGAACATTGATACCAGACAAATCAGGCAATTTCTTTCACTCAGTCCTAATTTGCTCCTATAACTGCCAGTTTCAGTGAGCTTCATTTGACTGGAGGGTGGGTGACATCACTTGTTCATACAGTAATTTAAAAAATGTTATTTTAAACTTTTATTTTTAAAGAGCACACAGAGAATGGGGCAGCACAAAATATCAGTGTTGAAGAATCAGTCAAGATATTGCCCGATACCAACACTGGAACCGATATATGGCCTATCCCTTTGCGTCCTGCCTGTGCGCAGTCTCTGCTTGTTCTGCTTTTTGATGAAATGTCAAATGTAACCAGAAACGCCTGTGGTGTGCTCTTCACCTAATCCTCGGTTCGTCTCATAAACAGAACTTGAGCTTTGAACTTTTACTGAGCCTAAAATGCTGACTTAATGAAGCCGCCCAGGGCTTTGTCTGGGCCTTGTGGGTGGAGCAGGTACAAATCACTCCTAAATACCTCGAGTGAGGCTGTCAGCGTTAGACAACTCAGTGATCTCTACATGGTTTTACAGGCCCATATTACAATATTTTCTGATCTGATATAAAACTGTAAATGTTATTCTATATATGTTATTCTTTTCACTCACTCTTTCTGTTGGGTGTCTGTCTGCAGCTGTTCCGAGGCAATGTGGACAATAACACTCACAAGAAGAATGTGTTTGAGCCACCGTTTTATGCCCGCTACGTGCGTATCCTGCCCTGGGAGTGGCACGAGCGCATCACCCTGCGCATGGAGCTCCTGGGCTGTGATGACTAGGCCTCAGGCCCCCTCCATCTCCCTCAAGCCCTGTCAATCTCACTGCAGCCTCCCCCAGCCCCCCTGAGGTCTTCAGCCCCCTCAAGCCTCCTCAGACAACTTCAGCTCATCTCCGGCCCCCACAAGCCCTCCCACGTCCCCGTCAAGCTCGTCTTAAGCCTCCTCAGCCTCTCTCCAGCCCCTCACCCCTCCCAGGTCCCTTCACAGGCCACTTCAAGCCCCTCTCAGGCCTCCTCGCCCCCCCTCAGGCCACACGGCACTACTCCTGTGGTTCTAACCCTTTTGGATAAGTAGTGGGACTGTAACACCTGTAGCACTTTCTTGTTTTATCATTACATTGATATTGCACTCTGCATTAACAATGAAGTATTAGTACAGTTCGTTTCTTACAAAGGAAAGTGGTTGAATATTTGTCCTTTTGTACACTGATCCAGGTATTTTCTTCATGTTTTTAATATAAGAGTTGTAAGTTTAATTGACACTAACGACACATATCTGTAGCGTAGGGAAATAGTGTTAACAGCTTGATCTGCACTGCACATACCTTATAACAGTTTACAACAAGTGTTCCAGTGTCCCGGTTATGAGCCTCAGCCTTATAATATTCTTGACATGACATTTACATGCCCCAAAGAAACAGGATACTGTCCCTGTGTACATGAGGAGTCAGAGAATCCTGAATATTTAGAGTGGTAACTATGGCAACTATGGCACAGATATGGTAAGGAGCTAAACATAACTAAGGCTTTTTAGCATGCTTCTAACAAACAAAGAAGATACAGTGGTACCTCGCCTTACGAAAGACCCTACATACGAAAAATCCAAGTTACGAAACGCCTTCACGTCAAATTTTGGTCTCTAGATACGAAAGAAAATTCAAGTTACGAAACGCGAAATCTCAAAAATTCAATTAATGCGCGCTCAGATGCACGCCCCGAAACATAAATACACTTTATCAACACACACGGGGTTAGGTTCCAGAGGTGCCCGCGGTGGGAGAGGTCCACGAGGTAGGACAACTTTGTATTTTGCAATTGTTCTACATGTTTTAGGGCTGTAAATGCCTCACCACACACATTCTACACTTTTCTCAGACTGGAGTTGGGCTTTTCTCGCATTTCTCTCTCGTTTGAACACTCGAACTTTCATAGATTTTCAACAGAATGTGTTGATAGTGAAGCGTGGGGGGGACACGGCTCAATATAGCGCTGAACGTGCAAGGGGAGACACAACAACACATCATCAGTGTGGTAAAACTCACCTGTCTCATGACGGTCTAAACCCCGCTCACGTTCCCTTAGTGAGTGAACAATCCAGCACTTGGTGAATTCTGCTTCACAATGACAGGAAGAGCCCAAGGATCAAAAAGCGACGTCGACACGGCGCGGGATGGAGTCGCGGCGCCCAGGCCGTGCCTCCCCCTCGGGGCCGAGCATGGGGTGATTTAATCCTGGTCTGGTCCCGGTTTGGTCCGGGTCTGGACCTAATCCGGTCCTGGTTTAGACCTGGTCTAGACCTGGTTTAGTTCTGGTCTAGACCTGGAAGTCACATAGAAGCAGAGCCCGCCCCGAGCGAGACCCCGCGGTCTTTCCCGCCGATAGAGCACCTTTCTCGGCCTGTTAGCTCACAGTGTCAGCCCCCCGACTCTGGAGGTCAGATAGAACCAGAGCTCCGCCCCGCCCCGCTCTTATTCCCGCTGAAAGAGCGTCTTTCTCGGCCTCTTAGCTCTAACGCGGAACGCACAAGGAGCGCGGAGACACGAGCAACGCGCTCCTCCAACAGCACTGCCATGTCCCGGGATAATCCTGGTTTAGTCCAGGTCCAGTCCAGGTTTAGACCTGGTTTAGTTCTGGTCTAGACCTGGTTTAGTTCTGGTCTAGACCTGGTTTATTCCAATCAGGACGCAGAACACAAATGTTACACTATAAAAAAAAGTTACACTATAAAAAAAACACCTTGGAACGGATCAGGCTTTTTCCATTAAAATAGCTACTCAACTTACGAATTTTTCACATTACGAAACCACTTCTTGAACGAATTAATTTCGTAAGGTGAGGTACCACTGTACTAAGATTAGTCCTGGTAGAAGTATGAGCAACTGTTCACTGCCATATTTGTTACTTGCCCATGCTCAGTACTGCAGTTTTGAGTACTCAGGATACTGCATTTACATAGCACATTCTCCTGGATACTACCTGAATATCCCAGTGAGATACGGACACATCCAGGATACTGCATAACCGGGATACTCAAGCACATGTACATACTCAGTGACTGGGATTGGGACAACAATATTGCTGAAAATATTTTAATATACTTTAGTCAAACTTTTCAAAAATCAAAATGGTGGATTAACTATTAAAGTCTGAAGAAGAAACGGAAACTCCGATCCTAATTTGTATTTCTGTATAACATTTTGTTTCTTAGGATACTGATTATTTGGCATAATTTTTGTAATTTTCTAGTAAAAATATTTGACACAGTTTTGTCTGAATTGTGCAGAGGTGTTCCATTTTGCTCTAAAATCTGTTCAGGATTGTTTACAGTAAATGTGAAGTATCAGAAGTGGTTTAAATGTTTTTATATCTTTGTGGATCTGGAACTGAGGTCAAATAAACAGTTTTAAAGGTCGCCCTGTCATTGTCTGGGCTGTTGTGTTTTGCTGTGAGGCGGTGCTTAGATCCATGGGTGGTGCTTACAGACATGAAGGCGGCCGAATGAGGCCACGAACAAAGCAGGAGCAGGGGAACCATCACAAAGGGCTATTGTTCAGAGGGAAGGAGAGGAGCAGCACACACAGCAAGGAGGAAAGCCACACCTTGGCCGTTTCCCAATTCCCCGACGGCACGCTTGTTAGCGTCCTTGGAACGGGATATGCGACATATCCGGCGCGACTAGCGCCGTTCCATTCGTTTTTTCCCCCCTGCACCGTCAAGACGAGCTCTGAACGGCGCCGTCGTTTCCATGGAAATCGGGGCGTGGACCAAGTGTGCAAACATGCACGCTCCGCACACTTAAAAGCCCCAGCATGCACAGCGCGGGACTACAAAGACCGACTCGCCAGCGACATCCACAAGTGAGAGTTGCGACGTCACTATAAAATATACGTACTGGTTCTCCTAACCTACAACTATGCTACATGAAACTCTTCATAAACTACGCTAAACATGTGTGACAGTAGCCGTAACGGCATAGTTCACGGCACCTGTATTACCGTTCACATGCTTTTCCCCTTACACTTCTATATTTCCTTTGCTGTTGTAATGCTGGATATTCTACAGTGTCGCCATGTCCAGCGTTTACTCTAAGCTGCGCACTGTTCGCACATTCTCAGCGCACAAGAAAACTTGTGCAGCGCACTGTAAATCAGGGATGAAAGAGCTTTTTATTCAGCCGCGGGGGCATTTTTTTTATATCTGCAAAGTGCGAGCCGCGCGGGGGGGGGGGTTCATTTCGGATGTGGAGTTAGTGTGTTTTTGCTCAGACACATTAAAAATTAGGGGGAACATTGGCCATGTCCCAATTCCAAGTATTACTAGTCGCAATAGTATAATATTTTTGTCTTTAGGGAACAAGGAGCAGACCACCCGGCTCATTGAGCTGAGGCGGGACCTGTTCAATTTCGCAGGCGGCCATGTGAGAAACGTAGTGCACTAAGGACAGAGCGAGTGTGCGCCGTCTCAACGACAGACCGACGGCACACTCACAAGCGTGCCGTCACTGAATTGGGAAACGGCCCTTATCTCTCCACCAACCACACTTCACCGTGGTGACAAGGCAATCAAATTAGATTATGCACATACCCATTGTAGCACCTCACAGTTACCAGACTTAGAGCTAAGTGGCTGCCACACCATGTAGCATGTAAAAAATGAGGTTTCCCACCAGATCTAAATTAGGTCTATACAGGCCTGGACTGGTAATTGGGCACACCGGGCATTTTCCCGGTGGCCGACAGTCCTAGGGGCCGATGCCCTTTTTTTTTTTTTTTCACTTAGAGATCCCATAATTTAGGACTGAACCAGGACTAAACCAGGACTACATCAGGTCTGAACCAGGACTAAATCAGGACTAAATCAGGATTGAACCAGGACTAAACCAGGACTAATTACATCTAAATCAGGACTAAATCAGGTCTGAACCAGGACTAATCAGGATTGAACCAGGACTAAACCAGGACTAATTATGAGGGGCCGGTCTAAGCCAAAAATGCCAGGGTCATTTTTTTTGTCCCAGTCCAGACCTGGGTCTATAATACTGTACTGGGGCTAAACCAGACTGAAATGATTATACTGGGGCTGCATTGACATGTAGTCTGCTATAGATGTAATCTGTATCACCCATGGATCATTATATTATCATTTACATATTTTAAATCGCAATATTCATCTAAGGTAATTCAATAAACAAGTCCATTGTCTTCCATGTTAGAAAACTGCCCAATAGGAGCTGACGTTGGCCTAAATGTCACAACAAAGACTCGGCGTCTCTCAGGTCTGGACTGGGACAAAAAAACGGCCCTGGCATTTTTGGCTTAGACCGGCCCCTCATAATTAGTCCTGGTTTAGTCCTGGTTCAACCCTGATTTAGTCCTGGTTTAGTCCTGATTAGTCCTGGTTTAGACCTGATTAGTCCTGGTTTAGTCCTGGTTCAATCCTGATTTAGTCCTGGTTTAGTCCGGTTTCAAATCCTGATTTAGTCCTGGTTCAGACCTGATTTAGTCCTGGTTTAAACCTGATTAGTCCTGGTTTAGTCCTGGTTCAATCCTGATTTAGTCCTGGTTCAGACCTGATTTAGTCCTGGTTTAAACCTGATTAGTCCTCATTTAGTCCTGGTTCAATCCTGATTTAGTCCTGGTTCAAATCCTGATTTAGTCCTGGTTTAGTCCTGGTTCAATCCTGATTTAGTCCTGGTTTAGTCCTGGTTCAGACCTGATTTAGTCCTGGTTTAAACCTGATTAGTCCTGGTTTAGTCCTGGTTCAAATCCTGATTTAGTCCTGTTCAATCCTGATTTCGTCCTGTTTCAATCCTGGTTTAATCCTGGTTTAGTCCTGGTTTAGTCCTGGTTCAGACCTGATTTAGTCCTGGTTTAAACCTGATTAGTCCTGGTTTAGTCCTGGTTCAAATCCTGATTTAGTCCTGTTCAATCCTGATTTAGTCCTGGTTCAATCCTGGTTTAGTCCTGGTTTAGTCCTGGTTCAATCCTGATTTAGTCCTGGTTCAGACCTGATTTAGTCCTGGTTTAAACCTGATTAGTCCTGGTTTAGTCCTGGTTCAAATCCTGATTTAGTCCTGGTTCAAACCTGATTTAGTCCTGGTTTAGTCCTGGTTTAGTCCTGGTTCAGTTCTAAATTGTGGGCCTGTCTCTAAGAAGAAAAAAAAAGAAGGGCATCAACCCCTAGGACTGTTGGCCCACCGGGAAAATGCCCGGTATGCCCGATTACCAGTCCAGGCCTGGCGTCTCTACAGATCACATTAGTGAGCAACAGATTTTTTTTTTTTTTACATCTTTTCATACCAAAATTAGTACGCAACACTGTTGAATCCTACACATATCACAGATTAACACAATAAAATTGGAGACTGAAGTAAATGGTCGTGTAGCAGTGAAAAGTGGGATTGATGGGCATGGCGTCTTGTTGAGAGGAAACAACTATGACATGGTTAAAAGATATAAAGTCCATTTTGTGGAATAGGTCTGCTTTAACCAAATAACAAATGATACAACAGAACTGTACTGATACTAGACTTAGACTTAGACAAACTTTATTGATCCACAAGTGAAATTGTTTTGGGTACGGTAACTCACTCATCAAATATAATATATGATATACAACAGAGGGTAAAAGAACAAGAAGAATTAAAGCTGCAAGCGGCGTTTGTCGGGCCCTCGCACCTGCGGCCTATGGGGGTGGGGGGGCTTGCTCCATGCCAGCAATACAAAGTATTTTCAGCCGCACAAGATGTCATGTCAATCTAAAGCACAGTAGCAGTTTCAGTGCATTCCAATGGTGGGTGGGGGGTATTCTCCACGCCTGCATACAAAGTATTTTCAGCTGCACAAAATGTCATGTTAATAGAAAGCGTGATAGCAGCTTCCATGCATATTTTACAGTTCCCTTGTCTACCACATGGTGGCACTATGACATACGAGCAATTAATTTGCATAAAAATGTTTCCTCTCAGCATATGCAAACCTACCCCAAACTTCGTGCGGCCGGCTAAAGCGGTGTGAACCTGAACCAATTTCCGGTTAGGGGGCTCATTTGCTGTACATTTCTTACAGTTCACCTGCCTAACACAAGATGGTGTGTGCTGAAAAGATAGAAATAAAGAGGAGGCAGTGGATTGTGAAAAGAAAGTGTATTTATTCCAAAAATTGTTGTGCACACGCTGTCAATTGCCTAGCAACGCACCTAGCAACCTTTGATCTGTCTTTGTGTCCGTCAGAAAAATAGATGGAAAAGCAACCAAAGAGCAACAGACATGTGTCAGATGAGACACAATTCTATACATAAGATCATGGTAATAAATATATCTGTACAATCAGATTTAAATAGAAAAGCAGAAATACAAAATACAGTATCAAATATGATGTTCAGTACCAGCTGAATGTCTTTGCACTGCGGGAAACCTTTTATTGTTCAGTAGGATTTGAGCTGAAAGTTACTTGTTTGACTCAAATACTAAAAGGTGCATTTTGTAACTTGGAGCTGTCACATCTCCTGCATGATTAAAAAAAAAAAAGTTCCATATTGTGGCTTTAAAGGTCACTATTTAAATGTGTCATTGTCATCTTTATTTGCAGTTCATGTTTTATTTACCAGATGGTTTATTGAGAAAAAGGTTCAGTTATTCTCCTGCTGTAGGGATATTGTGTCAGTAATGACTTCCAACTGAGTTAGTGGGGCAACAGCAGCTTAGTTGGTAGAGTGTTTGTCCACTGATCTGAAGGTTGGCGGTTCAATTCCAGCTCCCATATACTTACCCCACCTCACCCCGAGTGTCTGCGTACACTGGTGTATGAACGTGTATGTGAGTGGGTGAGTCATTCCTTCATGTAAAGTGCTTGAGTGTCTTGAAGGAGGGAAAGATGTTTTTCTGAAGCAGTCTATTGCACACATGGTGAAAGTAAAGCGGTGCGCACCGGAACGCAGCACCGGTATAACATTCACAGTCGGTACGCAGCACCGCTAAGAGAATATGGTTAATGGTGGCCAAAACCCACATTTGAAAAAAAAAGTGAGGTGCGCTATTTAAGTAGAAAACACAAACAACCACACTATGCCATTGGAGAATATCTGAAAGCTCCCCGAAACTCTCGTGCAGAGATATCTGCAGTCTGTTAAGCAAGGATTGTTAAAACTTATCTGACTGTAGCCGTGAAAGTCGCCTAAACCATTGCGAGGCGGTGCTGCGCACTGGTAGAAGATTTAAAGGTCCCATGGCATGAAATGTTCACTTTCTGAGGTTTTTGAACGTTAATGTGAGCTCCCCTACCCTGTTTAGGGTAGGGGAAAATGGTTAAAAGTTGCGAAATGTCTAAACTGAGCATTTGCTATCCTTTTCTGCATTAGAAAAAATCAGAGCTCAAACGGGCGATTTTGAACAAGGAAACTTACTGACATCAGCTCGAAAAAAGAAATGCAAATGCAGTTCCACCCCCGTCTGTCTGTACTCAGCGTCTCTGTAAATCACGCCCAGAGAGTTTGGACTGCGGAGGAGCTACACAATGCGAAATGCGTTTTTTTATTTGCCTGGAGGAACTTGCGAGTGTTTCTAGGCTCGGAAGTCCTTTATCTGAGCCTGTGGATATCTGAAACAGCAGTGGTTTCATTTTATTTTCTGTGGAAAAGTGTTTATTTTTCAATGGAACGCTTCTCATCTCTCCCTCCGTGCAAAAACACAGAAGTGGGTCAGAGCGCACAGGCACAGCTGAGAGCGGAGAGTTTGGCCACGCCCCCACCCGCTACTATAGGCCATCTCTGTCCTCCTCATTTGCATTCAAGCAACAACGCCCAGAATGTGTTCCAGAGTGACATTTATGACTCTTTCTCATCTTATCTCTGTTTCTCATGCACTGAGTGTTGATTTTGAAGAAGGATTCATTTACAGTATTAGGGAACCATTAAGGAGCCATATAAAAGCATCAAGAAGTACCATGTCATGGGACCTTTAAGGCCAGCGTGCTGCACCTGTAAGAGAGGGTTTATGCTGACTAAAAACACTTAGTAAATTAGTCATTTTCGCTGTTTAATAAGAAAACATATCTATGCACAATATGTCATTTTTAACCAGCTCTGATGAAGACAACAGCATGTTTAAAGTCGTCATAGAATCTGTGACATGCGTCAGCAGCCGCTTCATTTACAGAGCTGTGCATTGACCGAAGCTTTCATAGGCCCACACAAATATGAAATAATTAAGTATATTAAAAAAGTTATTTATCTATGAAAAAGGTGTAAAACGTAAAAAAAAAAAAAAAAAAAACCTGGGTAAAACGAGTGTTTAAAAACAAAAAAAACAGTAAAATGATGCACTGAGCATTATAGCACCTGTAAGAAATGAAAACTACTTTCACCACTGATTGCACATCACACTTTGTTCATCAATACTGAACCTTGCATGCCAGTGTCATTATTTGATTAAGTATTATTTGATTAAGGGCATCTATTAGGTTTTTAAACTCCGTACACCTTCACTTTAGAATCATTTGCATAATTACAACCCTGGAATTGCAAATCTCTATTGAACTAGAGGTGAAAGGAGCTGTTATCTTATTGCTTCATGACATCACAAGGTGGAACAGAGCATTCTGAACTTTGGAGACGTAGACAGACTAATAAAGAGTTACTCAAACATGTGAATAAAGCAAAAACACGACTCCAGGATCAGTCCACTGACGATAACCATGAAATACAAATATACTAACATAAAATGCAGTAAATACACAGCAAAATGAAACGCTTTAGTGGAGTCTATAATGAGTCATTGAAGTTATTTATTCCACCATCTACAGCCCAATATAGTAATGCCTTAACATTGTTGTAACAGGTTAGTTGGATGGAACTATTTTTGGGCTGTATTAATACTGTTCTGACAGGTCATGCACATATACTGTAGACATTTTTAACTGGCTGTTAAAAATAAAAGTTCTGTCCTTCTCAAGCTGATTCTTCTTGCACCCACAACCTCCTAACTTTAAGTAACACCGTGTTACTGTGTTAGTGTTATAGAAATGAACTCTCAAGCTGAATGTTAAGTCAGTATAGTCATTATCCTGACAAGTTTCTATCCAAATAAATGAAATCTGTTTTGTTTAGGCCTCCTTGACTTATTCTTAGAGGCTGAGTTTGTAGACAGTGTGACAAGATGATGGAATGAGTCCAGAGTGAATGTGGAGTGTTCCCGGCAGAGAGGGGAGGGGGCCAGAGGGGGCCAGAGGAGAAGGGGCCAGAGTGGAGCGTGTAGGTACATGCTGCTTCTCCTGTCCCCAGCTCCGAGCTCACAGTCTTGGCATGTGCGGCCCTTGGCGACTGCTTTCATCTGGAACTGCTCAACAGGCGAGGCCCCCGGAAGTCCCTCACATCCATCATCTCTGTCCATGCGTATGTAAACACTCATTTCACGTGTCTGTCCAAACACCTTCATACATGGGCTTCCAGGTACACAGCTGCTCCATCAGCCCCCGATGAAGACATCTGCTGTCAGAGACGTGGGGAGAAAAAAGGGGCTTCTTTGGGGCCCTGTGATTATGTGCTCCTGCTGTCCCCATGGTCTGGGTGTTAGTGTGACAAGTGAGCCCATCACCTCCAGCCCTGGGCTCCTGAACAACCAGACCCACCGGCCCTGGGCTCCTGAACAACCAGACCCACCAGCCCTGGGCTCCAGGACAACCAGACCCACCGACCCTGGGCTCCAGGACAACCAGACCCACCGGCCCTGGGCTCCAGGACAACCATACCCACCGGCCCTGGGCTCCTGAACAACCAGACCCACCGGCCCTGGGCTCCAGGACAACCAGACCCACCGACCCTGGGCTCCAGAACAACCAGACCCACCGATCCTGGGCTCCAGGACAACCAGACCCACCGACACTGGGCTCCAGGACAACCAGACCCACCAGCCCTGGGCTCCAGGACAACCAGACCCACCAGCCCTGGGCTCCAGGACAACCAGACCCACCGGCCCTGGGCTCCAGGACAACCAGACCCACCGACCCTGGGCTCCAGGACAACCAGACCCACCGGCCCTGGGCTCCAGGACAACCAGACCCACCGGCCCTGGGCTCCTGAACAACCAGACCCACCGGCCCTGGGCTCCAGGACAACCAGACCCACCGGCCCTGGGCTCCAGGACAACCAGACCCACCGACCCTGGGCTCCAGGACAACCAGACCCACCGGCCCTGGGCTCCTGGACAACCAGACCCACCGGCCCTGGGCTCCAGGACAACCAGACCCACCGACACTGGGCTCCAGGACAACTGGACACATCATCACCACCACAGTGGCACATTGGCTGAGTGGCTAGCATTCTTGCCTCATAGCGAGAAGGTTCCAAGTTCAATCTCTGAGACACCTAGGCTGTTTGTGTAGAGTTTGCATGTTCTCCCTGTGTTTTTGGTGGGTTTCCTCCAGAATTCCAGTTTCTCTCATCAACCCAAAAAATGCACCAGGTCAAATCCAGGCCTGACCAATACTAGCAACAAGATTATGGCTCCCCAAGCACTGCAGCGCTCACTGCTCCTGAAGAGCTTCCCCAAGGACGTGTCAAAGAGGACAAACTTTCCTACAGGGACACTAGTGGACCTTAACCAAAGTCCCTGTGCTCCAGGACTTGGTCTGAGTGTGTGATCACTGACTCCATCGTCACTGGCCCTGGGCTCCAGAACTATCGGGCACCAGGCCTGTGCTCAGATTACAGAATACTTTCCTTTCATTTGAGCTTCATTAGTCCAAACACAGTGCTCTGAGTGTGACTTTGAACATCCATCCATCCATCCATTTTCTTCCGCTTATCCGGGGCCGGGTCGCGGGGGCAACAGTCTAAGCAGGGACCTCCAGACTTCCTTCACCCCGGACACTTCCTCCAGCTCCTCCGGGGGTACCCCAAGGCGTTCCCAGGCCAGCCGGGACACATAGTCCCTCCAGCGTGTCCTGGGTCTTCCCCGGGGCCTCCTCCCGGTGGGACATGCCCGGAACACCTCCCGAGGGAGGCGTCCAGGAGGCATCCGGAACAGATGCCCGAGCCACCTCAGCTGGCTCCTCTCCACGTGGAGAAGCAGCGGCTCTACTCCAAGCTCCTCCCGTGTGACCAAGCTCCTCACCCTATCTCTAAGGGTGCGCCCAGCCACTCTGCGGAGGAAACTCATTTCGGCCGCTTGTATCCGCGATCTCGTCCTTTCGGTCATTACCCAAAGCTCATGGCCATAGGTGAGGGTAGGAACGTAGATTGACCGGTAAATTGAGAGCTTCGCCTTTTGGCTCAGCTCCCTCTTCACCACAACGGTCCGGTACAACGACCGCATCACTGCCGACGCTGCACCAATCCGCCTGTCAATCTCACGCTCCATCCTCCCCTCACTCGTGAACAAGACCCCGAGATACTTGAACTCCTCCACTTGAGGCAAGGACTCTCCACCCACCCAGAGAGGGCAAACCACCTTTTTCCGGTCGAGAACCATGGCCTCGGATTTGGAGGAGCTGATCTTCATCCCAGCCGCTTCACACTCGGCTGCGAACCGCCCCCAGTGCACATTGGAGGTCCCGGTTTGATGAAGCCATCAGGACAACATCATCCGCAAACAGCAGAGATGAGATCCTGTGGTTCCCAAACCGGATCCCCTCCGGCCCCTGACTGCGCCTAGAAATTCTGTCCATAAATATAATGAACAGAACCGGTGACAAAGGGCAGCCCTGGCGGAGTCCAACATGCACCGGAAACAGGTCCGACTTACTACCGGCAATGCGAACACAGCTCCTGCTCCGGTCATACAGGGACCGAACAGCCCTTAACAAAGGGCCCCGAACCCCGTACTCCCAGAGCACCCTCCACAGGGCCCCACGAGGGACACGGTCGAATGCCCTCTCCAGATCCACAAAGCACATGTGGACTGGTTGGGCAAACTCCCATGCACCCTCGAGCACCCGATGGAGAGTATAGAGCTGGTCCAGTGTTCCCCGGCCGGGACGAAAACCACACTGCTCCTCCTGAATCCGAGGTTCGACTATCGGTCGAATTCTCCTCTCCAGCACCCTGGAATAGACCTTACCGGGAAGGCTGAGGAGTGTGATTCCCCGATAGTTGGAACACACCCTCCGGTCCCCCTTCTTAAACAGAGGGACCACCACCCCGGTCTGCCATTCCAGAGGTACTGTCCCCGACCGCCACGCGATGTTGCAGAGACGTGTCAGCCAAGACAGCCCTACAACATCCAGCGACTTGAGATACTCAGGACGGATCTCATCCACCCCCGGGGCCTTGCCACCGAGGAGCTTTCCAACCACCTCAGTGACTTCAGCCAGGGTGATGAGTGAGTCCGACCCCGAGTCTCCAGCCTCTGCTTCCTCCTCGGAAGACATGACGGCGGGATTGAGGAGATCCTCAAAGTATTCCTTCCACCGTCCGACAACATCCCCAGTCGAGGTCAACAGCTCCCCACCCACACTGTAAACAGTGTTTGTGGACTTTGAACACATGAGCTTAATTATAGTGTGTTTCCTACTCATTCATTTAACACTAAACAAGAGGGAGAATGCTTCTCTCTCTGGGAAGGGACCTTCACATGAAGGTCACTTCTGGAGGTTTGTCACCTGCAGAATTCCATAGAAATAAACATTCAAGCCTTGGAGCATGGAACATGATGTTTTACGTGAAGAGTCCCTCAGTCGTCCAGGTAGAATCCATGATAAAAGGAGAAGGTAAATTTGTCAACTGGACAAACTTTGTCCAGTTGACAAATTGAACTTCTCCTTTTATCATGGTGTTTTATGTTTTATGTCAAACTGAAGATCATGCCAAAAGATATATCCAGCAGAAACAAGCAGGAGGCCCTCCTCCAGTCCAAAGAGTCAGGTTTATGGAGATGAAAGCTCACTCACAATTATACATGTTTTCCAGTGAAGTCAACCAGTGAAATGAAATAAAATAATGAAAAATTTGTCATTTTTATTACGGTCACATTTTGGCTTAAAAGTTACAGACAGAATTTAAAACACACATACCTGTATAAAAATAAGTGCATGGTTAAATGGAAACTAATTTGACTCATTTGGTACCATCTCTGTAAACGATCCGTTAAATGATCTGGCATCTTATTAAAAGTTCTTTTGTTTGGTCAGTTCATCTGTCTGAATCCTCCACATGATCCCCATGTACAGGAGACATGAACAGCCACAGCCTGGAGTCGTTCGGGTTCCTTTAAAAACTCATCTCATTTTGTCAATAATGTGAAAGGCGCGCGCAGAGCACTCCCGGGGGGTTGGGAGTCACGGTGGAACAGCCAATCCGTGCGCAGCGCTTCCTCCCGCAGGTATACGAGCCCCGGGAGCGTCCGCTGAGCCCAGACACGTCTCCTGCCTCCGCGTTATGGAGGAGTCCGGCACTTTTACGCACGTCATTCTCGCCTCGTAAAGTGGCATCAAAGAGCGCGCACACGGACGCGTCTCCACACTTCACCGTGAGAACGCAGAAGGATCTGAAAAGGATCTGAAGGTAAGCACTCCTCACAGTTTACAGGTCACGCTTTGTTCAGAATCTGATCTGATCTGATGTGGAGTTTGTGCAGGGCTCTGTGCGCTTTTGGAAACTTTTTGCGCTCCCGCATTTTCAGGATTGTTCCAAATTGCTGGGTGCTGCTGAAGTTATTACAGAATATTTAAAAAACATGTCGCTGTCAGCAGGTCTGGACTGGGACAAAAAAACGGCCCTGGCATTTTTGGCTTAGACCGGCCCCTCATAATTAGTCCTGGTTTAGTCCTGATTTAGACCTGATGTAGTCCTGGTTCAGACCTGATGTAGTCCTGGTTCAGACCTGGTTGAGTCCTGGTTCAGACCTGATGTAGTCCTGGTTTAGTCTTGGTTCAGACCTGATTTAGTCCTGGTTCAGACCTGGTTTAGTCCTGGTTCAGACCTGATTTAGTCCTGGTTTAGTCCTGGTTCAGACCTGGTTTAGTCCTGGTTCAGACCTGATTTAGTCCTGGTTTAGTCCTGGTTCAGACCTGGTTTAGTCCTGGTTCAGACCTGGTTTAGTCCTGGTTCAGACCTGATGTAGTCCTGGTTTAGTCCTGGTTCAGACCTGATGTAGTCCTGGTTCAGACCTGATGTAGTCCTGGTTTAGTCCTGGTTCAGACCTGATGTAGTCCTGGTTCAGACCTGATTTAGTCCTGATTTAGTCCTGGTTCAGACCTGATGTAGTCCTGGTTTAGTCCTGGTTTAGTCCTGGTTTAGTCCTGGTTCAGTCCTGGTTCAGTCCTAAATTGTGGTCCGGTCTCTAAGTAAAAAAAAAAGAAGGGCATTGGCCCCTAGGACTGTCGGCCCACCGGGAAAATGCCCGGTGTGCCCGATTACCAGTCTGGCTGTCAGTACAATTACATTTACAATAACTTTTTAAAGAAATTGTACTTTTATTACAGCTTTATTCCCGCTTGAGTAGTATTTGTATTGAAGTAACAGTACTGTGACTTGTGTAAAAGTTGTGACAATATGACATGATTTGAACGTTTGTGTTTCTTGCAGCTCCTTCAGACAGGCCTATGATTTAGTTTGTCTTATTTGTGTCTGACAAATTCTTTAACGTTTTGACCTTCAAAATAACATTCTTTTCAAATCATGTCCCGACAGTTACTCATAAGTCACTCTTACTTTTTCCCAAATATTTTTTAACTTTTACTTTAGTAATTCCATGAACCAATACTTTATACTTGTACTGAGTATCCTACATAGACTGTATAGTATGTGTATAATACTGTATACTGTATAATATACACGGACATAACCACATCTCCGTTCCAAATGGGAAGTGAGCACGGGAGAGTTCTGGTTCCATTGACAATTTAAAGGGAAAATTAACGTTTTTTTACAATCTGAGCCTTCTTTCGGCAGTTTTACTCACCCATAGCAGTTTGGTGTCAATTGGAGCAGTATCGCAGAACTTATGTTGAGCCGTTCTGTTCTACTAATGATCTCGTATCCGTTAGCGTGAGTGCTCAGGGCACTGCTTTGCGGTCTCCAAATAACACAAACTTTAGCACTTTTCAAATCACAGAAGATCGCTGTGTCAGGGTAGACTTTTAGTAGATTCCAAAACGGCCTGAAACCCGATATCGCAACAGAAAAGTAAAGTTCAGAGCGGTGTTAGCTTCTTTTGGACTAGCGGTGTTTACAAAACAGCTGAGTTCACGCATGCGCACTGTCCTCTCTGATGACGTCATCAAATGAAACTATAGCTGCATATCGGGTTTCAGGCCGTTTTGGAATCCACTAAAAGTCTACGCTGACACAGCGATCTTCTGTGATTTGAAAAGTGCTAAAGTTTGTGTTATTTGGAGACCGCAAAGTAATGCCCCGAGCACTCACGCTAACGGATACGGGATCATTAGTAGAACAGAACGGCTCAACATAAGTTCTGCGATACTGCTCCAAGTGACACCAAACTGCTATGGGCGAGTAAAACTACTTGTTTTATTGCCGAAAGAAGGCTCAGATTGTAAAAAAAAATGTTAATTTTCCTTTAAGTTTACATTGAAAATTTGTAAAGTCTCTTGCTATTTTGCCACTTTTATAGCATTTATTATGACGATTTATATGGAATTTTTAATATATTGCAATGTGTGAGCTAATGTGTCCCAAGTCATTTCCCTTGTGGAAATTTTGTCAATTTTGTCAAATTTGTAAGTCTAAAAATCTTTTCTTTCTGTAAGTGAGCCTACATGAGCTACATGATCCTGATGTTTTTATTTAGCTATTTTGACAGTAAATAAATTGAGAAAAAAGGAGAAATTCAATTTGTCAACTGGACAAAGTTTGTTTGGTCGAAAACGTTTGGCTGCTCATCCGAGAGGCTTCGTCAGTTCTGGTTCTAGTGCTGGTTAGACCCTGTTTATATCTAGCTGCAGGGAGGAGCTCACTACACTGAAATAGCTCTGAAACTATCTCAACTAATCTGTTTCTTTTGTTTTTCGAATTTCTCTGGCGTCTAGTTTAGCCTCCCTATTCAACCCTAACGACCGTCTCCACCCCTCTGCCCTGGCTTGTCTGCCATAATGTTTCTTTTGTCTGTTTTGACTTGGTTTGAGAATCGAATTATAAATGGGAGACAAGCTATGTCTAACTCCCCCATTTCTGTTTAACGAAGGATTCTCTTTTTTGACAAAAATAGCCTCTTTAACTCCCCTCTCAAACCAGTTCTTTTCCCTGGCTAAGATCTGAACCTCACTGTCCTCAAAAGAATGGCCCGTGGCTTCTAGGTGAAGATGTAGTAAATAAATTCCTATTCCAAACATGGATCAAGGCTTCAAATTTGCCCTTATAACTGCTAGCCTCTATGAGCTTCATTTGACTAAAGCCAAATGCTGTGGTTGACGTCTCACTCCCTTAGTCCACTCCTATGGTAGCCTAATGTTATTTTGAAGTAACGTTTTTAAGTTAAATTGCACATTTGGCGTCTGGTGGAATGCAGTTCTGTGTCATGTCTGTTACAAGTGAACTGACAGTAAAGTTCACTTTGAAATCTTGAACTTTTCCTTGAGTATTAAGACTTCAGATTTCAGACTTTATTATTCCAAGGGGAAATTCATTTTTACACACACAGAGCTCATTTGACATACACAGCAAGAACACAGCACAGGTCCTGCTCCTGAGGGCATCCTGAGGGCATCCTGAGGGCATCCTGAGGGCATCCTGAGGGCATCCTGAGGGCAGAGGGGTGAGGGCTCCTGTAGTGGGTGAGTGGACAGTGCAGTGTGTCCATTGGTCCTGTTAAAGGAAAAGTAAAGTTTTTTTTACAATCTGAGCCTTCTTTCGGCAATAAAACAAGTAGTTTTACTCACCCATAGCAGTTTGGTGTCAATTGGAGCAGTATCGCAGAAGTTATGTTGAGCCGTTCTGTTCTACTAATGATCCCGTATCCGTTAGCGTGAGTGCTCGGGGCATTACTTTGCGGTGTCCAAATAACACAAACTTTAGCACTTTTCAAATCACAGAAGATCGCTGTGTCAGGGTAGACTTTTAGTAGATTCCAAAACGGCCTGAAACCCGATATCGCAACAGAAAAGTAAAGTTCAGAGCGGTGTTAGCTTCTTTCGGACTAGCGGTGTTTACAAAACAGCTGAGTTCACGCATGCGCACTGTCCTCTCTGATGACGTCATCAAATGAAACTATAGCTGCATATCGGGTTTCAGGCCGTTTTGGAATCCACTAAAAGTCTACCCTGACACAGCGATCTTCTGTGATTTGAAAAGTGCTAAAGTTTGTGTTATTTGGAGACCGCAAAGTAATGCCCCGAGCACTCACGCTAACGGATACGGGATCATTAGTAGAACAGAACGGCTCAACATAAGTTCTACAAAATTGACACCAAACTGCTATGGGTGAGTAAAACTGCTTGTTTTATTGCCGAAAGAAGGCTCAGATTGTAAAAAAACCTTACTTTTCCTTTAAGGTCTGCATGTGGGGAGTCCTATGATTTTAGCAGCTGTGTGTGTTACACCTTTGTTAGTTTAGGCTGGATTTTAACAGTGAGCAGATTGAAAAAGCAGGTGGAACAACACGGAGCCGGGGATGCAGGTGAGGTTATTTATTTAACACGAATGGACATCAATAATTTTTTGTCCAACCTGTTTAAGTGTTTTAGATTGCAAAAAAAAACACTTAAAAAGGTTGGACAAATTTGAAAGTATAGGCTCCCTGTGCGTTGTGTCCCCCGTCATGCGTGGCTGAGCTCAAGTCCACGACCTCTGCCCGTCAACTCCAAAACAAACTTGATCATATTTAATGGGAGACAGAATGTAAGGTGATATATAATGCAAAATGGACTTTTATGAGTTTAACTAGGCAAAAGCCCCTTCTTGAACTGCCACCTTAATGGTCCCATGGCATGAAATTTTCACTTTCTGAGGTTTTTGAACGTTAATGTGAGCTCCCCTACCCTGTTTAGGGCCCCCCATGGTTAAAAGTTGCGAAATGTCTAAACTGAGCATTTGCGATCTGCGTTAGAAAAAATCGGAGCTCAAACGGGCGATTTTGAACAAGGAAACTTATTGATCGAAAAAAGAAATGCAAATGACTTTCCACCCCCGTCTGTCTGTACTCGGCGTCTGTGTAAATCACGCCCAGAGAGTTTGGACTGCGAATGCGCTAGGCAATGCAAAATGCGTTTTTTTATTTGCCTGGAGGCACGTCCGAGTGCTTCTAGGCTCGGAAGTCCTTTATCTGAGCCTCTGGACCTTTGAACAGCAGTGGTTTAATTTTATTTTCTGTGGAAATGTGTTTATTTTTCAATGGAACGCTTCTCATCTCTCCCTCCGCGCAAAAACACGGAAGTGGGTCAGAGCGCACAGGGCACAGCTGAAAAGGAAAGAGTGGAGAGTTTGGCCACGCCCCCACCCCCTACTATAGGCCATCTCTGTCCTCCTCATTTGCATTCAAGCAGCAACGCCCATAATGGAGTGTTCCAGAGTGACATTTATGACTCTTTCTCATCTTATCTCTGTTTCTCATGCACTGAGTGTTGATTTTGAAGAAGGATTCATTTACAGTATTAGGGAACCATTAAGGAGCCATATAAAAGCATCAAGAAGTACCATGTCATGAGATCTTTAACATTGTGGAGGGGTTTGAGTGCCTGAATGATCCCGGGAGCTCTGTTGTCGGGGCCTTCATGCCCCTGGTAGGGTCACCCAAGGCAAACAGGTCCTGGGGGACGGGTCAGACTCAGAGCGGTTCAGAATCCCCTATGATAAACACAGCAAGGCCAGTTACTTATTTATTTATGTATTTATTTATTTGACAGGGACAGTACATTGAAACATTGCCACCATATCGGTCACTGATGTCCATGTACATAAGGCTTGTAGCCACAGGATAATTCGCAGCCCCCGTCTCTGGTTAGGCTTTTAAAAACATAAAACAACACAAATAACCACACAGATAGAGGATAAAAAACAAAACATTAAAAGCATTGATCCCACTTGTCCCTACTATATCCAGTTTTAGTGTTCACATTTCTGCTTTTCTTTAAGACACTTTTTTACTTTTGTGGAGAAAAATCGAATACGTTCGTCTGTGACTTGAACTCCAGAGGCAAAGAGTTCCACAGATGTTCACATCACTGAGAATGCTGTTTGACCCAGAGCTTATGCCACCCGGATTGGCGTTACCGGGGCCACACCCTGGAGCCAGGCCTGGGGTGGGTGCTGGACGGTGAGTGTCTGGCGGCTCAGAGTAGCGACGTGGGGCCGTCCTCCCGTGGACCCTCCACCCCTCGGAGGATCCACATGGGCTGGTGCAGTGAGATCTGCTTAGACCCTGCGACCCAAATCCGGATAAGCGGAAGAAAATGGATGGATGGACTAGGCAAAGGAGAAATTCAATTTGTCAACTGGACAAAAGGTTTTTTTGGCTGAATACTTTTCGCAGCTCATGCTAGCTACTCCTTCAGAACATAAAACTGGACTATTTGGATCTTCCCCCTATCCTCGCCTACTCTGTACTTCGGTCTATTTCTGATTATTCCAACAATTCTGACTCTGACTCATGCATGAAGGGCTCAAAGATGCTACAGCCAGTTCTTAACAATAAAACATGAACATGAAAATCTGTTGTTTGTTAACTCCACAGGCAAATGTCACTATGAAGATCACATCTGCAGTTGTGAACAGTCAGTGGATTTGTTTCTGTAGTTTTAGATCAGTTTACAATGAACACATGTAAATCATGATCTACCTATGTTATTGTTTCATCCCAAAGACTCTCAAAAAACATTATATGTCTTCTTTAAGGTCCCAGTCAGGTCTACACAGATGGTTCTCGTGGACAACCCTGATTTAAAGGAAAAGTAACGTTTTTTACAATCTGAGCCTTATTTCGGTAATAAAACAAGTTGTTTTACTCACCCATAGCACTTTGGTGTCATATGGAGCATTTCCGGAGATGTTTTAGATTAGCGTTAGGCTAACGCCGTGAGCCTAGCGCGACTTATAGCCATAGCTCGGGGAATTCCCCGAGCATGTAATATGCCCCATGCGGGCTCCAAATAACACAAACTTTAGCACTTTTCAAATCATAGAAGCTCGATGTCTTAGTCTACGATTTCGTTTGGTCAAAAGTGGCCTGTAATCCGAGCCATAGTTTCGAGTAGATGAGGAGGCCAGTGCGCATGCGCGGAGTCTCAGCTCCCGGGACCCAAACATGAAACGCAAAGCTGAAAACTATGGATAAATCTCGGATTACAGGCCACTTTTGATTCAAACGAAATCGTAGACTAAGACATCGAGCTTCTATGATTTGAAAAGTGCTAAAGTTTGTGTTATTTGGAGCCCGCACGGGGCATATTACATGCTCGGGGAATATATTATATGCCCCGAGCTATGGCTATAAGTCGCGCTAGGCTACAGGCACTAGGCTAACGGCGTTAGCCTAACGCTAATCTAAAACATCTCCAGAAATGCTCCATATGACACCAAAGTGCTATGGGTGAGTAAAACAACTTGTTTTATTACCGAAATAAGGCTCAGATTGTAAAAAACGTTACTTTTCCTTTAAACAAAACAAAACAAAAGAAAAAACTGTGCAGTCTCTACTCTTACTGGATTCTGCCTCATGTGAAAGCTCAGAACCTTCAGAACTCACTGACCTGCAGAGTTCATGTTTGGTTGCAGGTGCTGGGTAGATCAGAGAGAGCTCTTTTAGGTTTAAACCAACTGGATTTCAGCATTGAAAGTGGCAGCCCAAAAGAGAGACTCATGTGAGGCTCATTCTGCTTCTGAAACCAAGACTTCAGATAAATGGGGCAGTGCAGTGTTTTCTGTTATCACAAATACACACAAATAGGACATGTTCATGGGATTTAAAACCAAAGTCTTGCATTGGCTGTTTCCTTTAAAGGTTTCACTGCAGACTTCATGCTATTCTGTGACAAGTAGTGGCATCTACTGGTGCACTCTCGTTATGACTTTAGCTTACTGTTATATGCAACATTTTAAGGACATTTTTAAATTTTAAATTGTTAACTGTCATTCATCATTCTGAACCTCATGTATAAGAAGAAGGAGGGGAGGGCGCACAGAGGTTAATGGAAGTGTTTGTAGACATTTGGGAGGTGTGGCTGTTTGCTCTGGGACAGTGAGGTGTGTGCTGATTGGGTGTGTGCGCTGGGACAATGGAGCGTGCTGATTGGCTGTTTGCTCTGTGCTGATGAATACACACTAATTGTCTGTGTCTCTTCAGGCCCAGACAGAAGCACACACAATGGGCCTGTCCAGGCTCCAGGCTCTGCTCTGGTTTGGGGCCCAGCTGTTGCTCCCCCTGTGGGCCAAGCCGGTCACTCAGAGCCCCAACACCTTCTACTACCAGGATCTCCTCAATGGCCTCAGCAAAAAAGGTACAAAAGCCTGCATGCCCTGCAGTTGTATAAATGCAAGAGTATGGTGTAAAGAGGTGTAAACTGTGGAACATTTTAGTCACAGCAAAAGCGTTTCTATGAGAGAGGCAGACCCTTCCCCAGAAAAGTTACACAGTGCATTTGTAATGTTAATGTTAATGTTAACCTTTAATGAATCTGGCACTAGCCTCAGTGTGGTAAACATAACTTCTGAAAGGCTGACTGTCTTGAGAATAGGCTAGTTCTGTTCTAATAGGCCACATTAAAATATGATTTTTCTTTGATGCCTGGTGTGTCCTAACCGGGGAAATCCCAGGCTGCTTTGCACAATCGTTCCGATCTGAAAGACAGCCTGGCAACGAGGCTAAGCGAGGGATCCTGAGCGGGGGAGCCAATCAGAGAGCGGGGAGGGGGAGTCGTCAAATACGCGTAAAAATACGGAGGGTCCTCCTTCTCTCATATTTATCTTACACAAACGGCAGTAATCGTTCGGTGCCATTGTTTAATCGTATTTTTGTTTTGCCTTCTGTTTTTGCGGAGATTAGGGAAAATGGCGGTGTTTCCTTCACTTCTCCCCAGCCGTCGCTCTAAGTATGTCATTGAGGACAACTGACATGATTGGCTCTGGGCTACGTATACGCAAAATGATAGACATTCGTAACGCCCAATAAACGGCCGTTGGCGATCGTAAACCACACCTCCACTACTAGATATTTCCTCCCAGACCATATCTCACTGTGATATGGTCTGGGGTAAAACCAGGGAAGGTGTGTCCTGGGAGAACACTTACATTACAATGCAATGTTGCCTCAAACAAGTTACAAACAATCCAAAAAATACTTTAATATATACTTTAATATGCTTTATAATAAAGCATCCATGTTTTGATGTGACTCAGGCAATTACTTAAAGCAGAGGTCTTCAACAGGGGGGTTGCGACCCCTAGGGGGGTCGCGGAGGTACTGCAGGGGGGTCGCAAAATCTTTTGATTTCACTTTAAAATAATATAATTTTATATTTTATAGTGCAAAATAACTTAGATCTCTGTCTTAGATAGTTTTTGTTGTGTTTTGTCTTCATGTTGTATTCTGTACACTGTCTTTTTGCACTACCTGGCCAGAGAGAAACGAAATTTCGATTCACTGTACGTTGAACACATATGGCAGAATTGACAATAAAGCTGACTTTGAACTTTGAACAAAATACAGTATTAACCTGTGTATTATTTCCTTGTATTGGATGTACCATAACAGAGTAGCAATGTTTGTACATGACACTAAGCTCAATTTAATATAAAACACAATTCTATGCCGTATATATAGTAGGGGGTCCCTGGCCCAGTTCACCATCTGTTTGGGGGTCCCTGGCCTGAAAAACATTGAAGACCCCTGACTTAAAGGAATATAATAAGGCAGAAAATAAAGTCATTAGCAATGAGCCAAACAGCCAAACAAATACAGAAATGAATACACCATACTTCAGGTAAGTTCATTCACTCTGACACAAAAACTGAACTGGACCAGTTTTTTTTGGTTCAGTGATTACAGATGTTTGAACGATAAACCAGATCCAAACATCAGCCTTTTTGTGGATAATTTTACACTGGAAAGTTCCCAAATGATCAGTATCTGAGCAGTAGCTCCGTTGGTAAGAGCGTTTGTCCACTAATGGTTGATGGTTCGAATCCCACTCTTGAAAATGCGATCAGAATCTGCTTGTAGGAGCCTAAATGCGGTCTATTTATGTTTAAATAATTTTCTTAAAATGGATGTGGATTGTGGATTTATTTTTGGGATGAGGGAGTTTGATGAGCGTCAAGCTAAAGCTCCAATTGGATCCATAAGAATCTACGCTGCTGTTGTGTCCTTGGGCAAGACATTTAAAGGAAAAGTAACGTTTTTTACACTCTGAGCCTTATTTCGGTAATAAAACAAGTTGTTTTACTCACCCATAGCAGTTTGGTGTCATATGGAGCACTTCCAGAGATGTTTTAGATTTGCGATCTCCATAATGTGAGTTCCTGGGGCATTACTTTGCGGTCTCCAAATAACACAAACTTTAGCACTTTTCAAATCATAGAAGCTCGATGTCTTAGCCTACGATTTCGTTTGTTCAAAAGTGGCCTGTAATCTGAGATTTATCCATAGTTTCGAGTAGATGAGGAGGCCAGTGCGCATGTGCGGACTGTGCTCTCAGCTCCCGGGACCCAAACATGAAACGCAAAGCTGTAAACTATGGATAAATCTCGGATTACAGGCCACTTTTGACTCAAACAAAATCTTTCATTAAGACATCGGGCTTCTATGATTTGAAAAGTGCTAAAGTTTGTGTTATTTGGAGCCCGCACGGGGCATATTACATGCTTGGGGAATATATTATATGCCCCGAGCTATGGCTAGAAGTCGCGCTAGGCTAACGCTAATCTAAAACATCTCTGGAAGTGCTCCATATGACGCCAAAGTGCTATGGGTGAGTAAAACAACTTGTTTTATTACCGAAATAAGGCTCAGATTGTAAAAAAAACTTTCCTTTTCCTTTAACCATCTCTGTATACACTGGAGTATGAATGGGTGAGTGTTTCCTTGATGTAAAGCACTTTGAGTGCCTTGAAAGTGGTTCTGCTCCAATCACAAAGATATTTCTCAGTCAGTATATTGGTCCCTGTATCTCTCTGTACACAGTGGAGTGCAGTAGTCCAATATTTGACATATCTGTATCTGTACCTCCTTTTATTCAGTGGATGCCAGTGGAGTACAGCTGCACATAGACGCAGCTCCGTCCTCTGTGAGCGCCCAGCAAGGAGGAGAGGTGACCCTGCCCTGCCGATTCTGGTTTGAGCCCGATCAGAGTCCCCCAAAACGAGTCCGGATCAAGTGGTCCAAAGTGTCCTCCTCCAGAGAGACAGAGACCGACATGCTGGTGTCCATCGGAGCCCGGAGCCGCAGCTATGCACACTACAGGTGATCACATAACACAGGAGCTTTCTACCATGTTATAATGTTGTTCCCTCATCAAACATGCCTGAAGAGGGTTTGGATCCATGCACGTTTGAGTATTTTAACTCTCTAAATCTCTCTCATGTTAAGCTCAGTCCACAAGCCTACATCATCCATGCTCCCACCAACAAGTCTCCATGAATATACAAAAACAGGATACAAAACAACACATTACGACTTCATAAACCTGATACGATGTGCAGTAGTTTCATTGTGTTGTGATAGCGCTCTGAATGGGGAGTGAGGGACAAAGTGAGAATCAGAGAGTAAAAAAACAGTTTTATTATTATTTTAGTATTATTATTATCTTTCAAAACAATAACATGGTGGTCTAAATATGTTATGTGTTAACAGTTGATGCCACATAGAATTAAAATACCCCCTCTTTAAACATTTGTGGCCGTCAGATATTTGGGAGAAATGACTTTAGTTCCAGACTAGAAGAACCACGTAAACACTTAAAGGGGTCAAACAGTTTTTAGAATCTATTATCAAAATCTAGACACACGTATGTTCCACTCTACGTATCTAGCATGTTTTGTTTTTTTGTTTTTTTTATTTTGATGATCTCAGTGGAAATCTTAAAGGTCCCATGGCATGAAATTTTCACTTTCTGAGGTTTTTGAACGTTAATGTGAGCTCCCCTACCCTGTTTAGCCCCCCCCCCCCATGGTTAAAAGTTGTGAAATGTTTAAACTGAGCATTTGCGATCCTTTTCCGCGTTTGAAAAAAAGACAGCCCAAACGGACGATTCTGAACAAGGAAACACTCACGGAAACACTCGCGGAAATGTTTCCACCACCCGTCTGGATGTCCACCCCGTCTCTGGAAATCACGCCCAGAGAAATTGGACCACAAACGAGCTAGGAGCTACGAAATGCGAGATGCGTTTTTTTATTTGCCTGGAGACACGTGAGAGTGTTTCCAGGCTCGGATGTCCTTTATCCGAGCCTCCGAACCTCTGAAACAGCAGTGGTTTCATTTTATTTTCTGTGGAAATGTGTTTTTTTTTATGGAACGCGTCTCATATCTTCCTCCGCTCTTAAAACACGGAAGTGGAGACAGCGCACATCGCACCGCTAATCCAGGAAACTGCGGAGTATTTGGCCACACCCCCACCTGCTGCACTGGCCTGTCTCTGTCCTCCTCATTTGCATTCAAGCAACAACGCCCAGAATAAAGCGTTTTAGAGACATATTTATGACTCTGACTGTGTTCATGAGGCTCTCTCATGCACTGAGTGTTGATTTTGAAGAAGGATTCATTTACAGTATTAGGGAACCATTAAGGAGCCATATAAAAGCATCAAGAAGTACCATGTCATGGGACCTTTAAATATCAAACAAAAGGAGACACTTTTGGCACTTTTGACACTTCCTTGTTTTTAATTGGTAGTTTTGTTTTCTATATACTAGTTTAAATATTTTTATTGTGTATATGTTCAAAAGTGTCCACATTCCCTCCTTACATTGTACATTGTCATGACTGGACTGAGATACGAGCTTGTGTTTGCATTGTTCAGTGGGCGTGTCCACCTGAAGCAGGCCTCAGAAGGAGACGCCTCATTGGTCATCTCTGCTCTGCAGCTCAATGACACGGGCCTGTACCGCTGTGAGGTGGTGGGGGGCCTGGAAGACCAAAGCACCTTCGTCTATCTGGAGCTACAAGGTAACCACTCACTGCACTGACCACAGAAGGATTCAGCAGCACATGTACAATGCAGATGTTCACTGACCAACAGGAGGTTTAGGAGGAAAAGTGTCTGAGTGTAGAGATACATTCAAGTGCATACAATGTGTTCATATGACCATTTATGACCAATTAGCATATTGTTACAGGAATAAAATCACAATTGGATTTTAGCACCAAAGCATCTAGCCTTATGCAATAAAATGAATATTATTCATTTTTGAATAGGATTCATTCAGTTGAAAAGTGATTATTTGCACAGCCCTAATCAATAGTATTGTATTAATTCATAGTACTGTTTATTGATACACTGTCTTTTATCTTTATCAGTGTAGTGCTGGTTTCAGATGACACCACAACATTCTATAAGACAATCTTATTTAAAACAGATGGGGGCAGATCAGACGAAACCTTCGGGGGCAGGAGTGCTACTTGGATGTGTAGAGATTGTAAAAAATAAATTGTCCTTTTGGTGCTTTTCAGTATAAATACAAAGTTGAAAAAGCTGAGGCACTCAAAAAGTACAAAATAATGAAAAGCCTAAAGTTATTACCACATGGCAGATAAAGTTAAAATCATGCCAGTGCATTTCAGCCCTTCAGCCTTCATCGGGGTAAACTGGAGATGGCTATCACAGTACAGAGTTAAAGTCATAGGTGTAGGTCACATGCTCAAAGTGGGCTAGCACACAGTCACCAAGTGCATGATGGGATGTAGGCTTAACAGCTTACAAGATATTTAAATATGATTCATGTTCACCTTAACATAAATAGTACAATTCCCAACAAACAATAGTCCATCCATCCATCCATTTTCTTCCGCTTACCCGGAGCCGGGTCGCGGGGGCAACCTTCTAAGCAGGGACTCCCAGACTTCCTTCACTCCGGACACTTCCTCCAGCTCCTCCGGGGGGACCCCAAGGTGTTCCCAGGCCAGCCGGAACACATAGTCCCTCCAGTGTGTCCTGGGTCTTCCCCGGGGCCTCCTCCCGGTGGGACATGCCCGGAACACCTCCTGAGGGAGGCATCCAGGAGGCGTCCGAAACAGATGCCCGAGCCACCTCAGCTGCTCCTCTCGACGTGGAGAAGCAGCGGCTCTACTCCAAGCTCCTCCCTTGTGACTGAGCTCCTCACCCTATCTCTAAGGGAGCGCCCAGCCAGTCTGCGGAGGAAACTCATTTCGGCCGCTTGTATCCGCGATCTCGTCCTTTTGGTCATACCCAGAGCTCATGACCATAGGTGAGGGGAGGAACGTAGATCGACGGTAAATTGAGCTTCGCCTTTTGGCTCAGCTCCCTCTTCACCACAACGGTCCGGTACAGCGACCGCATCACTGCCGACGCTGCACCGATCCGCCTGTCAAACTCACGCTCCATCCTCCCCTCACTCGTGAACAAGACCCCGACATACTTGAACTCCTCCACCTGAGGCAAGGCAAACAATAGTAGAAAAATAAATATAAAATTACACAATGCAACAATACAGAAGTGCTATCAGTACAATATGTGTACTGTGTGTTGTGTTGTGTTGTATCAGAACTGAAGAAGCAGCTTGGATGAGCTGCAAAACGTATTCGACCAAATAAACTTTGTCCAGTTGACAAATTGAATTTCTCCTTTTGCCCTTGTATTGTATTGTAATTTATAAGAGGACTCATTTTGGACAAGTTCATGAAGACATACTATGTTAAAAATATGCATTGATTTACAATTAATTACACATTTAAAGCGTGTGGTTTTGAAGGAAGGAGGAGAGGCCTGGAAATTGGGTATCCTTGATAGTGTAGGTCCAGTAAGACTCTCTGAAGAAGTGTTTTCAGTCTATCTCCTCCTCTTTTTTATGTTCAATTCCACAGATTTTTAGGCTTTTGCCATGGTTGGCTTCTTTTTAACACATGGCCATGGGATACAGGGGGTTTCAGGTCCTTATAGCCTGTTTGTGTTCAACTTGTTTTTCACTTTGCCTTTTGTTCAGTCATGGACATTCGAGTCGTTATACCACATATGTGCTATTACAGTTCATAATTGTTCTGATTTCAAATCTTTGATCTGATGTAATGTCCATGAAAGAGTTAGTCCTCTGTACGTGTTCACAATAGGTACAGTTACCACACCAGCAGCAGCCTTAGTATCCAGCCGTGTGTTTTGTGTCAGTAGAGCGATAGCGGTTCACTAGTTTGT